>CABFPE010000312.1:485838-508214 GCA_900660155.1 Hofstenia miamia
TCTTATAAACAGTGCTGTCATTTACGCTTTTCAAATCCGACAAAACTTTCCGCTGCAACCTAAATATATATATATATATATATATATATATATACACTTTATAATCAACTTGCATAGACATAGACCAAGCTATTAATCAAAGACAAACGAACTGTTTCCATATAGAATTTAACCAAATATAACAAAATTAAATTTGGTTGTATATAAGTTAAAAGAACTTAGATAAATATTTCTTCCATAAATAAATACCTCTACCCCTTAACTTAAAACATCAATTAATTATTATATTTTTAAGAATGAATTCATTTCACAAACGGCTTAATCGCATTACCTTAAATGCAAAAGGAATTCTTCAACCTATGTATGTCACATACCTTTGATGAAATGCCTGCTCATCAGATCGTTGCTGTTTTTGAACATTTCTTTGTATTTCTAATTCTTTCTCATTATTTAATTTTCTCTGATCATCATTATATTTTAAATTGCGCTGCCTTTGCTCTTCTAAATGAGCTTGCCGCTTTTTCTCTTTCTCATTTAAACTGCTTTCTAATTCAGAAAGAAGTTTGAAATAATTTGCTTCGCGCATGTTGGATTCTGCATCACGTTTCTCTAATTCCAATTGCTTTCTTTCTTCCTGGAGCTGTTGGAGTTGCTTGGTAAGCGTATTTTCTCGCAAATCCAGTTCTTTACGTTCTGCCTGACTCTGAGATCTGAACGCATCACTGTCAATCTATAAACATTTTTTCAAAATATGGACGTTATGATTGAATATATAAATCAGTAATAAATTTGATTTCATTTAGTGTGTTCAATTAAGGGAATTGGTTATATATATATATATATATATTAGTTTCTTAAAATGATCTTGGCCTATTTTATCAGTTTCAAAAAATTTTATGTTCTTTTCATTTAAATTCATCTAGAAATCTTAATTTCGTTGCATTTATGTATGCATGAAGGCGTGGGGTAACCTCACTTAGAAAGTTTTCAAAATTTTCTCTTTTGTGATGAATGTTGTCTCAAATATGGCTTCCTTATTGCTTTTCGAAATTCATTTTAAAGAGATAATGAATGTGAAAATAACTGAGTTCAGAGAAAAATTCATATATTATTATTTCTAAGTGTAGATATGCTTGCGACTGCATATAGAAAAAAAATCGCATATTGCAGAGAGCGAGTTATAAATTTACTAACATTTAAAGAGACAACAAATTTTTTTCTGCCAAAAATACATATATTTATATATATATATATATATATATATATATATATATATATAGTGGCATAAAATGTACAATTAATTTCAATTATATGTGGATCTTGACATTCGGCAATAAGATCAACGACAGGATAAAAACCAGGTACAAATTCTCTCTGGATCACATTTTTCTTGAATATATTGAAGAAAGAATTTTTTCAACTTTTTTTAAATTGATGACTTGTCTGATCTAATTGAATATGACTGTTTATAATTACAGTATATAATTTCCTTGGTGAATAATTCTATCAAAGTAATTAGAAAATTACAGTGTTCTCTTAAATCTTTTAATTTGAAATAATCTTTGAATTTTAATCTGGCAGTGATGAAATTTTTGTTGTAGATAATATAATTTAAGATTTTAAAGTCATATTTATTTGTTAGGAATTTACTGAAAAATATTTAAGTCATTTATTTGAAATTGAATGGCTATTGGAAAAATGTTTTCATCGGCTAAGTTGTGATAATTCACTCTCTTATTTTGTAAAATGAATTTTAGGTATTTTCTTTGAATATTTTCAAGCAATAAAAATTGCCTGTGTGAAGGCCAACAACATTGAAATGCATAAGTTATTATTGGTAAAATGCAGCTTTTAAATAAGCTAATCTTAATATATGATGTTGTCGATCAATGAATATTTCTTTTAATATAAAATAAAGTTCTTACAGATTTATTCATTATTTATTCGACATGGGCATTCAAATTTAGATTGTAGGATATATTCAAACCAAGATCTAATACATTATTTACAAATAGTATTGGAGAATCTTTCATATAAAATTGAAGACTTTTATTTATATTTAAAGATTGTCTAAAGCAAATTACATTTGATTTATATATACATATATATATATATAGGCTTAATTTTGGAAGGGTTTCATAGTTTTACATTTCAATTAATCATGGCATTAGTAAATTATAAATTTCGAATTTGATAATTTTATTATCGCTACAAACTGTAGTACAAACTACATTGCGTAAATGCTGGCAAACTAGTGCGATATACTGATTAAACAACGTCCGAACTAAACAACATTTATAATAATAGCAATAAAATAGCAATAAAAATAAATTAAAGAAAAATTTTTTTGAAACATTGTGTGCAGAGCGAAATATAAATATATTATACAGAGAGTGAGATATAAATAAAAGAGATATAACATACTAGGGTTAGACACTAAATTTTGCGCATTTTTTTTTAAATTCTTTAGGAATAACCTTCAGCGATCATAATGACAAATTTGGCCAGGTAAACCTCTGTTCTATAAAACACAAGAGAAATCTGATAAAAATGTTTCCGTCAAGAGCTACACGCTAACTTGAAGATCGAGTTCGCAATAAAGAAGCATGCAAGGAAATGGCTGTTGACTGCTTAATTGTCACTCAATTTATGCAAAATGTGAAAGAACCTATGAGAGGCAAACCGTACGAGACTTTGTAACACATAACTGTGGTTGTGAAGACCCAGACTCGTTTGTTGAACAACTAAGGATTGGATGCTATTTAGAAACTGTCTCAGATGTGGGAAAGCGTTATCCGCAGTGAAGGAGATTATATTGATGGATTGTAAACTTTCAGATGTTATTGGATTTCGAGAATATTGTATTGAATAACAAATTTCATAAAGAATTTTATAGACAACTGAGCAAGACTTATATACATGCATGCATTTATATATATATATATAAGCCACGCTAAAAGTGGTAGTGTTGTGAGAGAACAATTGAATCAAACCCAATATTATTACGACGAAAGTAGGTAAACCTGTTATTAATTTCATAATGCAAAATAAATAGCTATAAGCGACAGTAAAATTTCCATTTGTTTGTTTTATATTGCTAGTTTTAAGAAATTCTTTAACTCAATAATCGCAAAATATATCAGTACTTTAAAATTTAATCAAATATAGTATATTGCAGGTAAGATTGATTATTGTGAATGCTCTTGTTAAGGTTGAAGAGGACCTGCCAGTGACTATACGCAGCATTTCTCGCATAATCAAGACGAGGATAAATTAATTAATCACCCTGATCTAAATGGGTGTTTTAATTTTTGTACATTGTGCAATTATTTCTTGCTAACCATATTTTGTTAGGGTTTTGTATATAAGTATTATTATTGACTTTCTTCGCATGGTAGGCCTATACAAATACTAAGGAGTACTGCATAAATATGTACCTCTTGACAAATAGACAAATTTCTCAAACACTATAAGCGAAAGCACATAAGCGAAAATTTTTTAAGCAATCAATTCACTGATATGTATATATATATATATATATATATATATATATATATATATATATATATATATATTGAATTGAGCTGGAAGCTAAGGTTATGCAAAGGAAAATATTCCATTGCATTACAGTACATGTATGCAGCTTCTATTTGGATGCCTGGTTTATCAAGAACACTAATGAAAATTTTGAAAAAAGCTAATAAATTCCAGTCTGAGTTTGCTAACATTTCTAAGGAAGTCTAAATGTCTACAGTTAATAACTGACGTAGGAAACAAGTACATGTATGTAATGTATGGATAAAATGCTAAATGATATAAATCTGCACTTTCATGCGATGGGACAAGCAAAATTGTCGTGGGATGCCACAGAAAGAATCGTCCCATGAAAAGGCGTTTGACATCTGAAGTGAAATTATAATTATACTTAATTTTATATTTTTCTTTTTACTATTTTAAGTAATAGAAATAATACATTATTATTGTTGCTTCTTTCTCACAGCTTCCTGTTGGTGCGACTCACAGTTCGGAGATTTTAATTCTGAGAGCTTTCACACTCTAACTGTTCGAAACATTGGGCTACCAACCTGACCATTTTAGTAATCTTAACTCCTACAAATATTTTTTATGCTTCTTCTTTTGCTCCCAGTGTTTCAACTACTACTGGGGCTAACTCAAACTTCTTCAGCTTCCGCAATTCCTGTCATTTTATATTCTACTATGAAAACTTACCCACGTAGCCAACAATTGGAAGACCACCTGTGGCAGAAACGGCGATCCACCAGGTGAATTTGGCCGCCCGCACACCAGTTACTAACCGAGAAATGTCTCAAATGTAGCAATAGCAAACTTTTATATTGATAGAGATTAAACATCGCAATTTAAATTAACATGAACCCAACAAAGGGTTGAGGGAAATGCTAATCAAGATTACCATTTGTCAATGGAAACTATAAAGAATTTTTTATTATAACCAATAACAACAAGCATACAAAAATGCCCAATTTCAATTTAATTTTCAATTTTAAAAGAAATTGCAATTAAAAATAACTTTTGCCCAATATAAAATTCTCATATAGACATTAATTTCAAGGTCTGTGAATAATCGTGAATAAATTATTTTGAAATTCATTCTGTACACATATCATATAATTTTATAGCAAACAGAAAATTGCAAAAAAGCTCTTCACAATTAATTGTATGTATTTATGAGATCTAAGAGGAATAATAATGAATATCATTTTGCTTGCAAGCATTAGCTCATATATTATTTATGATTAAAAATAAATCAGATGTCACTTTTGATCCGAGTGGTTCATTGGTGGCTATGAGTGCCTGTAATTGCCACTCCTGCCACTGCTTCCCCACCAGTGGTCCACTCGTGGAAACTGGTGGCCACCCATGCCACTCATTCCCCAAAAGTGAAGAAAACTGAATGTTGCGGAAATGGCAAAAGAAATTAATCAAGCATTTAATGAAGCTGTGGTGGAAGGAAGAATAACTAACGAAACAGTTGGGAATGAAAGAACATGTCAAAGATGGATAAAGAAGTTCAATGACGATGATTTTGATATTGCGGATTCAGAACGATCAGGAAGACAAAATGTAGATATTGATAAAGAAATTAAAGCTTATTTACAAGAATTTCCACTTTCAACTGCAGAAGAAATTGGTTTTGCTATGAACGTTTCAGACTCAACGGTAAGACAGCATATGAAGAAAAGGGCATGAAGTATGTTTGTTGTAAATGAGTGCCCCATGATCTTTCAGATGGAAATAAATTATTTTATTAATTGAAATATAATTGTTTTCTTATAAACAGTGCTGTCATTTACGCTTTTCAAATCCGACAAAACTTTCCGCTGCAACCTAAATATATATATATATATTTATATTGAAAAAAAATGAATGATAAACATCATATAAGTAAAATTATTGTAAGTAGTATGCTAAGCCATAACCTCTAACTGCTTCCGCTTATTTCTCAGTTCATTATCCTCTGACTTCCTTTGATCCATCATCTCTTTATTAAGTTTGTCATGTGATTTTTCTGATTCCTTGGCATTACTTCTTTGGATCTTTTCTTCTTTCTTCTCGAGATAAGCCTTAAATTTTTCTTTCTCTTCATTCAATTCATCATTTTCTTCCTTAATAAACTATCCTGACGGAAAGCCCTGTGATTCAAAATTTGAAAAAGATAATTACGCTGAATTCGGTGAAATTTATCAGATAAGAGAATTAATAAAATGTGAAGTTTTTGTATCTTTTCTTAAAATTGAAAAACTCTTTTCGAAATACATCAATTACATTGGAAATTCTCAACTTCTTTTATGAAAGTATGCATATATATATTATGTTGAATTTGAAAGTTTTCAGTCGTCAATTTGATTAATCGTTTTGGAAAGCTGTTAAATTTTATTGCTATGCTTAAATGAATTATTTTATCAAAGCAAAAGCAACTTAACTGAACATTTAGTTGTCATTTGTCAAGGTTTACTAGAAGCTTTCTTTTTCATTTAAATTTAGTACATACAACTCCGTTTCTAAAAAATTACCTTCAGTTTTTTTTCCGATTGTTTATTTGTTTTATCTTTATCTGTATATGCTTTTCTTTGTTGATCTATGCGCTCCTTTTCATTGTTGTTTCTTTTTTCATACTCATCTAATTTCTCTTTAAAAGAATTGGCATTTTTTTTATCCTCTTCTAGTTTCTGCTGATTTCGTGACATCAACTTCTTCTCAGTTTCATAAGTTTCTTTTTGTTTTTGAAAGAACTTTTTATCTCGTTCAAATTCTCTTCTAAATTTTTTTTTCCAAAATTAAAGCATTATCAGTAGCTATTTTAAGTATTCAACAAGAAAATTATTTATTACAACGAAAACTTTTTTAATTTTGACGTTTTCCAATATAATCTTTATTTATAAACTTACCCATCATCATTGCAATATTTCATAATTTAATGTTGGTAAGAAGCTGTGTATTTCTTTTGAATTTATTGTTAAATTAATAATCGATGAGATAAAGTTTTCGTTTTCGCTTTGCATCTAATTACATATTTGAAAACAAACGTTTCTCTAGTAAAAACCCTTCTTCCTTGAAAATACTTTCAATGAAAAAAATATTCATTTCCATGGTAATGTCACCAAATTGAAAATTAAAGCTATAGAAGGTTATTATTAGAAATCCTATGCTAATGCTGGAAAGCATATAAGTGATGTTTACATTTCAAAAATATTTAGTGTGGTTCTTTAATATGTAAATTTAGAACAGCTTCATAATTGATAAATGAAATAAAAATTAAATTTTTTGATATTTTCAGAATGCATTTTTAATGCAAATTGGTTGTTGAAATGAACAACACGATTCGCTTAATAGTGAACCAATCCATTTTTTACGGTGGTATACTTTAAGGATCCAATTTGAAATTGTTGATAATAGCAATTTGCTTTCAAACATTAAACTGGAATTTTCAAAAACTTGCAAGAACTTTAATACTTGCGCAATTTTGAAAAGTAACAATTCAGTAATGTTTATGTCAAGAAAAATAAATGTAAATGTTTTTCTTTTTAATTAATTTCTGCTTCTTTATTAAACAAATATTAATTGTTGTTGTTTATCTAATAACGTCATACTTTTCTTTTTCAAGCTTTTTCTTTTCATCTTCTAATTGCCTTTTTGTGAATTCTTTCTCGAACTCTTCTTCTATTTTCTTCTGCTCGTCTTTCATTTGATTTTGCATTTTAGTAATATTTTCCTTATGACCTCCATTGCCCTTTGTCATTCTAAACCTAAAAATTGAATACTTGATTTTTCAAAAGCTACAATGACTTAATCTTAGAGTTTACATGATTATGTAGTATTCTTTTAGAAAAAATCCAGCTAATCAATGGATATATCATTAAAATCGCGTAGTTCTCAAATAGTAAGTAATTCAGTTATAATTATAATAGCTTAATCCAATACACAATAAAGAAACAGTCTAAAGGAATTGCGTTTTGATATATTCAAATATTTATAAGTAATTTTATTCAACATACTTTAAACATCCAAAATATCCGTCTTACTGTACTAATTCCAATAAGAAAAGAAATAGGTCTATGTGTAGATTTAATTGCCAATGAATAATGCTTTGTTCCTGTTTCTTCTCGATTAGCAAATAGGCTACATTTGGAAGCATTCACAATCATCAAATATGACATGTTATCATGAAACGCTCTGCCTCTTTGTGAATGCGAGAAAACATAGACCAATTGAACACTAACAAATTGAAATGTTTGCTGGGTGAAAAACTTCATCATTTTCATTACTTGATCCTTCTATGATTTTAAAGTTTTAATTAGAAAGTTGGAAGTAGTGTCTAATAATATTATTTCTCATGTCATGAGTTAAGTTTTGATTTTTGAGATAACTGACACGTTTTGCCCTACATAATCAGTGCATCTGAAAAACTGTCTTTCGTTTCTTAGTTTAAAAAAACTGTTGGATTGATCTTTCGTTTGTCATACTAGGAATACATTCATGTAGTTAATATTACAATAATTATAGTATTTATTTTTTAAAATTGTGTAAAAAATTCTAGGTTTGTGATATTCGAAACTATTGATAAAAATATTAAATCTTTAAGCTGTTCTAAAAGAGAAGTATTTAAAAAACATAGGAATGTAGGTTAAAAAAGTTCTGCCTCCTTAATGTTGATTTGATTCTGGTGTCTCTAGTAATTAATACATTCTATTGTCTGTTAAATGTATCTGTTAACGGTTAAACGAAGTGTGATGTATTTTTGTTACCACAAAGACAACTAGAATAAGATTTTGAGCTCAAATCAAATTGGAAGAACCTGATATTTTGTGACTTTTCCACATTTTTAAGTACTTTTCGTCTGCACAATATGGGAATCTTCTTAACCTTGCTTACCAACATTCAACAAAAGCATGAACAATCTAAGTTTGGGGTAGCTTTGTTACACAGAAAGAAATCAGCTTAAAACTTTTGCTTTAGGATGATTGCTAGTTTGTTATAGTAATACCATTCTTGAAAAATCCTAGTGCTATGATTTCATGACAATTTTATTAATATTTTTTTATCTTATACCAAAAAACCATCTAAATTGAAGAATTCTCAATCTTTTTTGTTTTTTGTTTGCTAAGATTTTTTGTATATATATTAAATTCAAATTCCTGGAGTCTTAAGCTTGAACTAAATTATGCAAAAGAAACTAAAAAAAATTCACTATATAAATGTTTTTTAGGTACAAACTAAATTAATATTAATAGAATCTTCATGAAATTACAGCATTAGGATTCTTCAAGTATGGTATTACTATAACAAACTAGCAATAATCCTGAGGCAAGGGTTTTAAGCTGATTTCTTTTGGGGTATCAAAGTTACCCCAAACTTAAACTAATGAAGCTTTTGTTGAATCTTGCTAAACAAACTTCGGATGATTCCCATATTGTGCAGACAAAAATACAATTAAAAAATGTTGAAAGTCACAAAATATCAGGTTCTTCCAATTTGATTTGAGATCGAAATCCTTTTCTAGTTGTTCTTGGAGTTACAAAATTAACCCAAACTTAGTTTAACCGTTAAGTTGAAGAATATGGTCAAAACTGGATGAATCCTATTGTAAATCTATACGTCTGTTACAGAGAAACCTAATTTTAAAGACACAACCCATGAAATTAGGAAATCAATAATTCAAAACATTAAGTTGATTTATTTTGCTTGACAATTAAGCAACGGTGCCGTCCATATGCAAGTGCTTGTATATAAACAAGGCACTTCTCGATTTCGGTCATCCAAAATTTTGTGCAATTCATGGTACTAATCAAAGAAGGACGCTGGTACTGAATTTCAAATGCTATACGCGGGTTGCGGTGCGGATGGACATTTATATTTTGCTATAAACATAATACTAAACTAATACAATATTTATTACCAAATCTATATAATGTAATATATTTGACATCATTCACTCAATTAAACAAAATTAACAGAAAGTCAATTTTTTTGGCTTAATACTTGAAATGAAGAAAAGAAAATATCGGGTGTGTTGCGGGTGAATTTTTCTAACAGACAAGCGGGCGCGGTACGGTTGCGGGCCCAATCACTGCGGGTGATGTGCAATGCGGTTTTTAAGAAATTACAACCGCGTCCATCTATGGCAATGATACTAACACTTAGCTGAAACTTTTGCATTATTTATCAGGTTGTCATGGCAAGTATGAACTGGCGACGATTTTCTGCCACCTCAAATATCCACCACTCATCATTTATTACTGTACAATGAGTTTAGTAGTGCAAAATTTAAGAGGAATTTAATCATGAAGACGTATGTGTTGCTTCAAGCGCAAAGTCCAAAAGAAGTTCTAAAAAACAGAACATTACGGCACTTTCTAGCACAGTTGCTAAAATGAAAGACTTCGAAAATGTTGAACGGATAGTCGCAAGGTTAAATATTCATTGTCATTTGGAATTTCAAGGAATGGGGTATCAGTGGTGCAATGTCAGCTAAAAACAATTCATGTCAGAAGAAGCTCATTATTCTAGTTTGTTGAATTCGTAGATCTTTAGAGAATACAATTCAGATGTTGAAAATGATGGTTTGGACGCAGAAGCCATGATTTTTCTTTCCTCCAATACTCAATACGAGATTTTCGAACAAAGTTACACTTCCATCAAAAGCATTTCTGCCATAGATATCGCAAAAATCAAGGTCATTGATAGTATGGGGAGCAATATTCTGTTCTGAGTTTCGAGTAATTTTATTCCAAGAGATTTTTTAGATTACTGAAGAAATAGTATATGATGTCACTAATGCAAGAATATACGTTTTTCATCCAGGAAAAACCGAGGATAACCGGGAACTAACAACTATTGGCGACAGACCAACGTACTTTTCTAACCTTAACCCTATCGAAAACGTTTAGTATATCTACTTAAACCTCAACTAATTAAGCATAGCTGGTCGGATTTGGAGGAATTATCTACTGTAATTCAAAGATAGTCTTTTGCATCGGAAATTTATTTAAATTAGCTGGATAAATCCATTCAAAAAGAAATTATTGGTTTAAAAAAATAAGAGATACTTGACTCTTTCTATTAAATAAGCTTGTGTTAGTGATGGTTTGAAATTTGATATTATATTACTCAGAAATGCATGTATACTTTTTCCAGGAACTTCAGTACGTGCTCGGCTTAACACGTAAGGTGGTCTACTAGTAGTTTTAAAAATTCATACCTTTTTGAATATTCTGATATAAATGGTTGTTCTACTAAAATGCGTGTTGAAGTGTATGATTTTTGTTGCTAATACGGTAAATCTAATTAGCCTCGTGCCAAAACTTTAATGTTGTATCAATTAATCTCTTGTACTCTATTCACAATATGTTCAATTGAATGAAAACACTTCAAATAAGAAATATTTATCAAATATTTCACTATCACTATTCTGAAGTGAATTGAGAAATTTTATTGACCGTTTTTATTGCACATATTGATTAAAATTTAGCATTTTGACTTTCACAGTCTATGAAAAACTTAGTTTATAGCTGTGCTGTCATTGCTAAAACGAGATCTCGACAGGTTTTCAAGTTTTAGATCAACTAACTGTTTTCGAAATTAGCAATATGATTTAAATTTGCCTCTCACTTTAGTTTTTTTAAATTAGCTTGTACATGTTAGACGAAAAAAAGGTAAACAAAATGCAAGACTATGATTGATTATTGGATTTATTAAAAAACGGGTAAGTAAACAGGAACCCAATAAATATGTACAAATATGCATTTGTAAAGTGTATTTACTGTTAATTTCACCTTTCACTGACCTGTTTTTGCTTTGAATTAATGCGTCTTAGCAGCAAAACTTTAGTGTTTGTGGGTTGTAGCAGAAATCCTCTTATGACTGGGTCATCTAGATCAAATCTCGAGGAGGTATTAACAAATTTAGGTTTCTAATAAATTATGTCTCATCCTTTTTTAACTTCCATCCACCGATATCTCCAAGTAGATTCCATAGGGCTAAGCCTATTGTTTTTACAGCCTTTTATATGGCTGATTATATTACTTTTTGTCAGCTGAGCAATAGGTTATTTCTTCAATCTTTAAGACAACTAGTAATAGACAAGGGTAACTTTTTCTCAATCAATGATGAAGTCTCATGACGAGGAAGAAATGTCTTTGGTCCAAAATGTGAATAAAAGGCGTTGTGATAAAACAGAATGCTTATAAATTTCTACTCTAACCGGTTGAAATTTGTATATTATTACTTAGGCAAAATTTTAGGAGCAACTGTAATCATAAACAGATCGGGACCCGATTAATGACTACTTGATCCAATGGCCTCTTCTACACTATTAACTAATTGTACATATAAATGTACTTCTTTATAATTCCTGTCTGCTGTTCGCATGTGAAACAGTCAAGTTAAAATCAAATATTTATTTTTTGCAGTATTGAATTATGTTTGAAAGTACTAATTAAATCATTAAAAATGATATCAACGAATTTGAAACATTTTGCATTTATGATATTTAATTACTTTATCTTCTTTCTAGATGGTGCATGTAATTGGTCATGATAGTGTGAGATCTATATATATATATACATATCTATATATACATACATATATATATATATATATACATATATATATATATATATATATGTATGTAGATATTGAAGAAATAAATTATCAATTAACTAAGCACGAATTCCTTAGTTTTGGAATAGTTGCTACATTCGTATAACTTTCTATACAAATATTAGTAAAACAAAAATGCAAGTGCAAAATTAACTTTGATATTTAATTTCACAATTTTAGTGCATACATTCATTTCTGTTATAGATTCTTTGCTGTTAATGTTTAGCCAACATGATGTTGTGTTTATCAATAATGGACAATCATCATGCCTCTGTTAGCTTTATCATTTTTAGAATTACCTTGAAAGAAAAATTTAACGCATTATTGATCTTGGACTTAAAATGATTGCCGTTCGAATCAGCCAAATTTCGACACATGAATTTGGCGCAAATCTTTTTTCCTAATTTAATTAAGCTTTCTCATCACCTTCATGGAATACTACCATCAATTCTGCCTCACTCAGGAAAACCTTTTTATCCGATTAAATTGTGTATACATAATCCCTATCCTCTCACCCTACAAATAAACTTTATACTACGTAAGCGCAAATGTGTAGTCAATCAAAATAAGGTAAACCAGTGTATTCTTTTGAATACAATACTGAAGAGAAAAGCAATTTTCACCATAGTAAGACTTAAGCTACACACTCTCGAAAATTTAATCTTGGTATTCTATTTCAAAACTTAGCTTAAATCCAGAATATTTAAGGAATTAAGAAAAGGTTATCATTAAGTCTATGCATAGTTTTGCTGAAGACATCCGTAGTCTCATGTTTTGGATTCCAAATACAGTGTCGTCATTAAACCATGCTTCAACAATGCAAAATTTAATTTTATTGAAAAGTTGGGAGAATTGTCATAGGCCGTCTACAAGTCGTGCACATTTAAAGAAATAATTGCTATTTGAAAATTGTAATATTGTACGAAGTTCTCCTTGTTCGTAGACCCTATTTTGAGCACTAGGGTTCTTATGAATGTTGATATTTTGGCTGATAAGGTGAATGTAATTATGTGTATTACTTTACAATTCTATATTTTCATTAGCTGATAAAAATCTGTGACAGATGGACAATTGGAAAAATATAAAACTTACTACTGTGATTTAGTGAGTCAACTACATATTATAGTGCAGACATATGTTGTAAGAATTTTTCATTTGATTGTGGACTAGTTATCTCAATTCCAAAATTTTTGCTTAAAATTAGCAAGAAGTTAATAGCTGTTCATGGAATTGGGGTGAGTCAAACTAGGGGTGGGTAGGTCAGATATGGGGCAAAGCTTTTGTAAGCTGGGTACGCATGGGACTAAAGTGGGCAAAACTCATTTGAGTTGATGAAAACTGAACCAAGAACTTGCCAATTTTAAAGATTGCAGAGTGATCTTAAATTATAAAAGTTTCTGTTGGATAATACTTGGATATATTTGGAAACTTAGTCCTGTTTTGAAAGACTAATTAAACTAAATTAAATGTAATTTGCACTGACATGCGCATTTTGTTGAACATCAGAAACTATATGAATAGTCCAATTTGTAATTATATTAATTCTCTGCCAAACTAATTTCTGAGTTTCAATGCCCGAAAAGCATCCGTAGCTTATTGGTCTATACACATGCGCTCTTGTGTATCCTATAAGTACGTCTTTGGAAGCACTGTTTTCAAAAGCACTGTTTTCAATTAACAACAGTGTTAAGTTAAAAAGGCCAATTTTGAGTATTTTGGATTGAAGAAACGGCTTAAAATTTAGGGTTGGATTTATATTAACGATTAAATATGTAGCGGATTCTGATTCAACCAGATTTTTTTCATTGATGCTAACAAAATCAGAGCTATTGGCTTGCTTTTGTTGTACAACTGAAAATTTAGAATTTTTTTAAAATTTAGTGTTAACTCATTTACATGAAACAATTTTTGAAGTCCCTCTAAGTCATTGATTAGCCTTCTTATTGCAATTTGCTTAATATGGTGACATGCAAATATGCATGTGTCTTTTGCACATTGTATTATGTGGCATTTGTTATCGGGATTTTTTATGTCATTCCGAAAATGTTTTAAAAAATATCGGGACAAGAATAGATTCTTCGGGAATCCCGCGAATTGTTCACCCTTAATTTGAATACTGATTATCAATTTTTGCACATTGATATCTGTCATTATTCTATTGCATATAAAAGGGCATATGAACTTGAGCGGGCTTTTCTGAAACCAAATTGGTGATCATTTTAAAAAATTGTTCACATATTCGCACATTTGAGTATAGAAAATCTTTTTCAAGATCTTTGACAAAACATGTGATACGGAAATCGATCGATAATTTCTACAGAGACCTGGGTTGTTATTTTGATACACGGGGTGATTACAGGGTATTTTAAAAGTTGATAAAATATGAGTGCCTGATGCAATAATACAATATGAATGTCAAATGAGTCACTGCATGCGTGAATGCAAACTTATACATAAAGATTGGTATGTTACTAGGCCCTTTTGATTTTCTGTCGTTTATAAGATTAATATTCTTCAGAACTTCAGCAGCGGCTATAAACATCAAAATGAAATGGATTTTTCTGCTTTATGTTGTCCTTTTAGGGAACTGCTTGACATAGTGCTTGCCTAAATTTATGAATTTTTCATTAAATACCTTTGCCATTAGGATCTTATTTTTTATTACCTTTTTCCCTATAGTTATTTTTACAATACTGCTCTTCTTAGTTCTTTTTTTGTTATCTGGTTTAGGTAATTCCACTAACAAATTCATTAGTTGGAAATGCTTAAACATTCATTCTGCAAACTACTCATTTCAAGTGCACTTATTCGTTTCTTTGACAAGCTATAATTTTTTAAATCAATGCTACTCCAGTCCTTTTTCCATTTTTGTAGTGCCTCATTAATTATTACATTTTCATTACTAAAATTCTTATCAAAATAAATAACTAATAATACTTTTACTATTATTATTTTTACTCTCACAGCTTCATGCTAGTATCCCTCTTTTCTCGGGGAACTCACCAGTTTCCAGGAAGTCTGAGAGCTTTCCTCAGAACTCTAGCTGTTCCTAACAATGCTGCCTTGTGTGCTACTGCTCCTCCCCACTTTGGTACTCCCAACTCCTCCAATTATCTCTTATGCTTCTTACTCACTGCTCCTAGTGCTCCTACTACCACCGAGACTGCTTCAACATTCTTTAACTTCCACAGCATTACTATTTCCTGTGCAAACTCCCTGTACTTGTCTATGTTCTCTTTCTCCTTGCTTTCTACATTCCTGTCCTTTGATACTGCTATGTCTATCACTGTTCCCAATCTTTTCTTTTTGTCTACCACTATTATTATTATTATTATTATTATTATTATTTTTAATCTCCTTATTTTATATATTTATTTTCCTTATTTGCAACTACAAAGTATAAAGGAATTTTACAGATTATGAGTGGAATGGTTCTATGTGTTTAGTGTTACTTAATAAACATGAAAAATTTGTTGTTTATATAGGAATCTCTATTAAAATTATTGTTTACCTTAAAGAATTTATGCATTTATGCTGAAAGTTATTTGAATTTATCTTGTTGTAAGACATATCAGGTAGAGACTTATTTTTCTAGAGAAGACAGTATATTTGGTTGGTTGGAGGAATTTGAACTTTATAATAACAAGTTATGTATCAAAAACTTGGAGCACTGGGAATTGTCTCGATTATTCTAATAGACTTTGTCTCAATTTCTTACACTTTAGTGTGTTTTGCTATTAGTGAGAACAAATCCATAGGTTAGATGCACATATATCTCAGCACGGACGTAATTGGTGAGAAAATGCTTAAGTATATTGTTCTTAATGAATGCAAGCGTACGAATTCTAACGTTTAGAAATACAGTAAAATCTAAACTACTGGTGAATATACAGTAGCACATTATGCAAATTAATGAATTTTTAGCTTAGCTTGATTTCGTATATAGTCATGAAATATATTTTTTATTAATATTAAGAGGGAGTTAGTTTTGCTGAAGTCATATCTTTGGTTGAACTAAATCTTGAATAAAATCTTTGGACAGGTAATTTTGTTATTATAAATATATGTGTCACCTGCATATTGGGCACGTTCGCAGGCAAAACCCGTGTTCCTCGAGTTTTTAATTGCAGTGCACACTGTATTCACTTGGATTAATGGGGCAAACCGAATGTGATAAACTGTTTTTGGGTGTGAGATTCACTTTTTCATTCTGTAAAAACCTATGGAGAACGGAGCCTTAATAGAATTTTCTCAACCTTAACACTTTTGGAAAGTCAGCAAAAGAAGTTTCTAGTTATATATATATATATATATATATATATATATACATGACTGCTAAACAAAATGCATTCTGAATAGTTTTTCAAAATAAAAAAACTGTACATAAATCTAAAGTTGATCAAGCTGAAGCTTCTTTGACTTTCTTGTACTGATCATCTTCCCACAATTTCTGCGACTGCCTCATTAATTCAAATTGTTGCTTTTGATTTTGTTCAAGTTCTTGCCATTCTTCATCCATTTTCCGTTTGTGTTCTCTTTCCTCGTGCTCTAACTTTTGCATTTCCCTAGAATACGTATCAAATTTAGCACTACGCCCAAAGTCCTAACCCAAATCCATATTTAAATTTTAATCTATCAAAAATTGGCAGTGATAATTTGCTTCATTTAAAGATAATATTTTCAAAAATTAATTTGTAATCTATAGCAAACATGCATTATAATATAACTCATATATTTAATGCTTTAAAATATCCACAACTTCATCAGAATTTGAGTTCAAATTATTTCACAGTATCTTCACAAATTCCAAAGAATGTACAGCATTAAAAATCATAAAGGTTTCAAATTTTTTATCTTTGTTACGAAATACATAATTTAAGAATGTCTGTAACAAACTTTAATTGCATTATGTCTTAGCCAATATGAAACTTACTTTTTTTACGATGTTTATTATATATTAGTAATATATGTGAGGAAACATTAAAAAACATTTTAAAGGTAGTAAATTTTGTAGGTAGAAACAAAGAGTAGTTTTCTGACGGCTTAAGGCATAAAAGTAAACAAACGGCACATCATTTTTAAACCAATAGATCATAGTAGTTAATTGAGGTGGAACTAGCAAACTATTTCTTCTTTAGAGGCAATGCAGCGTTTAAATCAATCAAATTTTTCCTTAAGTGCAATTTGAGAATCCTTATCGATTCGACCAAGTAATACTTAAGCTTTTGTAAATTTCGGGCTTCTTTTCATCTCTATGTGGTCTTTAAGTATCCCTTCAGATATACTCAAGGAGTGAAAAATAATCAGAATTTGCAAGCCACTGCAAAAATTGAAGCTTTTTCTTGGAATAAATTTCGGTTAAGTCAAGAACTTTGAGGATTTGCTTCATCTTGATGTTTACGATAGAATTTCGATAGAATGTAATTTGGCATTTCCAGACAATTTCCACAATTCATCAGCGGTTTTAATTACTTTACTATCGATATTTGGATGAAACGCATTCTGACTAAATTTATGCGCTTGCCTACTTAATTAGATAATACATGTGTAGAATGAAGTCGCATACGTGATAGAAAATGAATTTTTTCTCAAGCTTCAAACAAAGCAAATTAAGGCATTTTAGGCTAAAGTATTTGAGTTCCATTTTTAACTAAGCTATACAATATTATTTGATAGTATATGTAAATACATTTACATATATATATATATATATATATATATATATATATTTGAAGAACATTTTGTACCTATTCCGTTATTAACAGGCTTGAGCTTTGTGAGTTTTTCCACACAACCAACACAACACAACAGTAAAACATTGTTGTATTACACAGCAGGTACAATACACTATAACAGAGTCACAAATGTATTCGCAAGGTATCGATTTAAAAGACCTTTAATGATACCAAATACTAAGCAATTCTTCTAGACCCAGTCTTCTTAAATAAAGTATAACCTTTCAATTAGAATCATGTGAGGAATTGAACCAGAAGGGGACTAGGATCATTTTTTCAACTTTAATCAGGGCTGGAACCAATTAGATTACATATTTGCTTTTATATATTTGTATTATATTTAATTTGATTAATAATTAACAATTTTAAGAAACTTAATCTCATAGGGTGCCAAAAATGGATGTGTGGGTCTGAGTCCTTCGTGAACAGGACTAAGTCTGACTATACTGTGCTGGAACCAAAGCTGAGAAATCGACTAATTGAGGAAAATCACTGGTCATATACATCTATTTTCAAAGTAATTACCATAAGTTATTAACATTCTTCTGGGCACTAATTTCATGTTCATTCTCTTCAATTATTTATGGATGATTGCTTGGGATGTTATTTTCAGGTATAGGAATACCATCGGTCACATTACAAGACTCATTTGGACTTAATTATCCGAGCATCGAATGTGTGATATCAACAAATCTGGGTTGCTCATTTTATAAGATACTAGATTGTAACAACAAATCCTTTTCAAATTGGTGAAAATTGAAAGTTACATCTAGTTTTTCTACATAATGCAAAGCTTAATTAATGTTATAGATCTTCAAAACTTGCTAATCTGTGTCTCATTGGCTTCTGGGCTAAGGTAAATATCTGAAGCAATAGGTTTTGAAATATAATGGGAAACGACTTCAAGATAACGTAAATATATGAACATTTCAACTCAGACTTCTTTAAAAATACTAAANTATATATATATATATATATATATACATATATTAAGCTGTTTCTTATTCTAATATACTCGGTACTTCAGAATTTAAGGAGGAAATTTTAATCTGAAACATACTTTAGATAAGATGCTTCTTCTTCAGAGCGTTGAAGTTTGTTTGTATTATGTAGTTCTTCTAATTGTCTAGCTTTACTAATTTTCCTTTGGTCCTCATCGTATTGCAGCTGCCGTTTCTTTTTTAAAACTTTCTGCTTTTGTCTTTTTTTATCTGTAACATTTAAATGACTTTCCATTTCAGAAATTTGTTTTGAAAGATGAGCATCACGTTTGCTGGATTCTGCATTTTCTTTCTCTCTCTCTAACTGTTTTTTGTTATCACTGTGTTGACGCAACTGCTTTGATAGCATTTCTTCTCGTATATCCAAATCCTTCTTTTCTTTTTGCATTTTTTCTTTAAATGCAGTGCGGTCTATCTAAACTGAATTGAAAACTTGATCTGTTTAGTTATATAATATAGATAAAATTAATGCCTTTTAAACCAGATATGATCCTCATGAGGAATCATTAAAACATTTCTTATTTTTCATATATGGTGCATAATCAAAAATGGAGGTGGGTGCGGTGAAGTGCGGGTACTGAATTTCAAATTCCACACAGGTTGCGGTGCGGTTAGACATTTTTATATTGTTACATGTGTAATACTAAAAAAATACAATTTTAAACATACTACGAAATCTATATAATATAAGATATTTGACATCATTCACTCAATTCAACAAAATTAATATAAAGTCGATTCGGTGATTGACATTTTTTGGCTTGATTACTTGAATGACAGGCAACATTTAGAAAACAGCGCGATGTTGCGGGTGCGGGTGGAATTTTTCTAACAGATATACACTCCGTGCGTGTGCGGTGCAATGCGGTTACAAAAAATTATACCCGTGTCCATCTATGTGGATGTTTGAAGTTATGTACATTGAACATTTGATGCAATTATTTGTGAAATGTATTTTTAATTATTGTTCCACAGGTGTAACTGGATATCGTTATCATTTTCAAATGCTTGCATTCAAAATCTCCTATAGGATCGCTATTTCAAAATTTTTTTATTATATAAATTATAGGCGCTAGATACTTTTGCAGGGCTTTACATTCTGATATTTCAACCTTATAGATAATAACTTAGATACATATTCCAAGGTATAATATAGTATTGATAAATATATGATGTGCATGCATAAAAACAAACGTTTTATTTTTCTAAAATGCCTATTATCATAATAAAAAATATGAAATATGAGGTTTGTAAATATAACTTCATTAATCTAATGAACTTTATCTTTGTAATATTCTTAGTTAATAAAAGCTTTTGAAGTTTCAAATAATGTTGCACATTACATATTTTGACTTACAACTCTTTAAAAAATTTCAATTAGATGTATAATAGTTCACATGCTTATTACTTAAATATTTTTTAAAGGAGCTCCTATCTTTTAATTACGTAAACTTCAAATTTTTTGAAAATCTCCACGGTTTACTGAAATGCATACCTCTAATTGTTTTCTTTCTATTTTCAATTTATTCTCGTGAAGCTTCACATAATCCATCATTTCTTTTTTGTATTTTTCTCGAGTGTTCTCTAGTTCTGTTTTATTGCTATTTTTCAATTGTTTGTCCATCTCTTCCAATCGTTTTTCACAGTTTTCCTTGTGCTTGTTAAAAGAATCTTTGTCCTCCTTAAATTTAAGCATTATTTATGCAGTGCTTATTTGAAATACAGAATAAAGGTACACATAGTAAGGCATATAACTTACTCTGATATACGTTAAAGCATAAAATTCGAAGATTAGATATTGAGTTAAGAATTAACTAATAAAAAGTTGAATATTGAACAATATCATAATAATTTGGGAAAATCATAAAATGCAAGTGAGAGATCATTTTCAAATTAGAATTTCATAAATTCAATTATGTAGAGTATGTTATTTTTTCTCACAAATACATCTACTATAAATTTAAGCATCAGTTTTAAAGTGATAATTTAGCTTAGTATTCAGTCATAGTTGGAATAACCGAGGAAGTTTTTTCATAAACAAAGTGTAAAAATTTACAATACATCAATGGATTCTGGAAATCAGAAAAAATATTTGAACTTTTAATATGTTTTGCCAAAAAATTAGACATAAATAGCCTTAAGCTATTTGGGTTACTAAATGTTAGTAATTATTTTACTATGCATAGAATTGAGTTCATATGTAAAATATTTTGAAAGCATTAGTTAAAAAAATATTTCCTTGTCATTTTCTATAGGACTTGAAGTATGCGCTACGATGAATATACATATACATACTTTGAGTTGCTTTTCTCCTTGGTTGATCTTCTTCGCCTTTTCATCACAAACTTTATGTTTTTGCTCTAAAATTTCTTTTTCAAAATTGTGTTTCCTTGCTTGTTCATCCAAGTTATCTTTTCTGGTTTTTAAGCGTATATTTTCTTCAGTCAGTTTCTTTTGATCAAGGGTAAGTTGGTTTTTTTCTGCTTCAAATGCCTCCTTTTGTTTTTGAAATGCATGTTTTTCTTTTTCAAAATCAGCTCTTAAATATTTAGTTTTACATTGGCCATATTTTTCCATATATTATACCAGATTACCAGAATGATTAACCATTTAAAATTTATTTCTCAATATATATATATATATATATATATATAATTTGCTTTTTAGTTAGCTTAAGAAATAATAAAACAATTCTAGGTGCTAAAGGAAAATTATTTGATTATTGATATTGAAGCACTCGTCTGTTAACTTAACATGGATATTTCTAATTGAAGATACTAATTATAAATAAATTATTGATTCAAACTATTACTTACATTATTTTAAGCAGAATTATTTTTTACAAATAGAAAATATTGCAATTGCATGCACTTACTTTTCTTTCGCAAACTGTTGCTTTGAATCCTCTAGCCCCTTTCGTCTGGACTCGTTATCATCTTCTTGTTTTTTTTGTTTTACTGTCATGTGAATTTAATTTCTGCAAGCTTTC
This sequence comes from Hofstenia miamia, assembly GCA_900660155.1. Lineage (NCBI taxonomy): Eukaryota > Metazoa > Xenacoelomorpha > Acoela > Hofsteniidae > Hofstenia > Hofstenia miamia. Next base: position 507,702 of record CABFPE010000312.1, read on the forward strand.
TAAATTTCGTTGTTATATATAAATTCCTGAAGCCTGAGGTAGACTTTAAAATAATTTCTTTATAATTACTGCATAAATAGGGATTATTGCAAACTTTTGATGTGAAATTATTACACTAGAAATATATTGCATCTTCAGGCCTCCAAATCAAGTTTTATACATTTCGTCAATATATCCAATTTCTTGTATAACAGGCATTTTTCGGAAATGAATTTCATAAATGTTTTTTTATATATTTACAATATTCAACATCATCTAGTATATACATGAACATCATCGATTTCGTTGTCCTTTCTATAAAGGGGAATTGTTCTTTCAAAAATGTCGTCTGTTTGATGTTATAATTCACCAAAGTCTAATTCCTTTATATTCAATCATAATTTGTACTATAAAAATTTTATAATTTCGAGATGAATAGCTCTTATAATTATAGCTATCGCATGCATAAGCCCCTTTGTTCAGTTATATAGATGTCTAAGTATATATATATATATATATATATATATATATTTA
>CABFPE010000312.1:526243-536558 GCA_900660155.1 Hofstenia miamia
TAAAACGCAGTTAAGATGAGGTTTATAAAAACATTTAGCGGGAAATATAAATATATATATATATATATATATATATATATACTATATATTCACAATATTTTTGCTAAGAATTTTCCTTCGTTTTAGTTGACGTAGACAGTAGAGTACTTTTGTGGCTTTCTTTGTTATATATTCTATACGGCTATCCTACTTTAAGTTATTTTCTAATAATATTCCTAATAATTTTGCACAGTAAGTTAGATTGACTGGACCACTTGATAATAGAACTTCTGGAGGATATTCAAATTCATGAATATAAGAAATTGTTAATTTTTTTGTTTTTTTATGTTGATCACTGAATTGTTTTCATTATACCAGTTATCGACTGCGTGTACAACGTTATCTGATGCCATCATTAACAAATTTGGTGAGGAATTTGTAGTTTAGCAATGGGTTATTTATTAATTATATGTATATCCATGGACTAGTTTGTGCTCTGCATTATGCTAGAATTTTCCAGGACGAAAATGTACCTCAAGGTAGACGTACTCTATGCCTAAAGTTGTATAAAAAGGATGATATCCGTTCGACTATTAATGGGTCAACTCGTATGTCCTGAAACAGATGCAGTATTATAAGATGGCTGAAAACGTCAAATGCTTTCTTGAATTCGAAAAGAACTATTCGTAATTAGGAGTCTTTGTTTTCGAGCATAGAAAGCCAACTTCAAGTAACGCATTGACTGTAGAATGACCTGGTCTTCCTTCAAATTGGCGCTTATGCAGCTAATATTTTTGTTTTAAGCTCGCTTTCAATTATTATCTGCTCAATAAGTTTAGATACAGAATGAGTAAGAGAAATTAGTCGTATATCTTACAAAGGCGCAATGGTAAGTTTAACTTTTTCCAGAAGGATAACCTTAGCAGCAACAAATGATTCTGCCGAAGTATCATTTAGAGAGGAGTTTATCAAGAGGCAAATTGGTTGAGCTATAGTTCATAACAAAACTTTGTAAAATCCAATTTGGCAGTACATAAGATTTATGGTCCGGATCTGAAAATTTGCAACAATGTAAATTTTTAATCACATGCTATTTCTTCTCGCTGGAGAAGAAATTGGTTGGAAGTGACTAACAGATTCTGTTAACTTTAAATTTATTTCCTTGGCTAAGCCAATCGGAGACATCTTACTAAGAGCATCTCCAGTAATAAGCTGCCCTGAACGAACAGATATACCACGTATTCTCTTAATGTATGACGACCACTGTGAAGAATTAACGTGTTTGAATTCTTCAAAATGATGGTCGTAAAATTTTCTTCGCGAATCTGTAGTTTCCTAAATATAGTAAAATCATTTTGACCCAATGCTATTCCTTTTTCTTTATTAGTGTTTTTATATTTCCACATATCCAGGGCTTGTCATTATAGAATACTTTTACTTTTTTCAGTGGAAAACAGGCTTCAATTATGTGTAATGAATGAGCTTAAAGTTTGAATACTTCCCAAGACATTCTATCCACTTTATAGATAATAATATTTTCCCGAATTGTAGCTTGTTTGTATTGCAAAAAGATTAATGCCATATGTAAGAAGTTGACACTGCGCTAGCATAAGCTGAATGCATGATCACCGATTCGTGGAGACAACCTCTTAAGCTGGAGAGTAGGCTTTCATCTTTAAAAATTTTTTGATTTGATGTAGAAATGTTGTCTATAGTTTTACCAAGAGAGGTAGGGATAATTTAACAATTTGGTGTAAATTGAATTCTGTGAGTAGAAAACTATTATTTAAAGAATTAAAGTCCCAGCAATATTTATCACATGATTAGGATAGTCCAACTCGAATGATCTAACTGCTATAGGCGCAGGTATTTTGTGATTCTTTCATTCTCACTGATATCCCAAATTGCGTGATATATGACACAGACGATATATCCTCTAGTACCTCGAGGTGAACAAAAAGGAAACACATTAATCCACAATGCTTCTATTCCAACATTACTCCGCCCCATATGAATAATTTATATCTAACCGTTCAATGTTATAGTGATCTAGTTGAACGCTCGAATCAGTTATCAAACTTGACAGGTGAGCCTCTGCAAGTATTACTAGTTCTGTAGGGTTATCTGAGATAACTGAGAATAGTTCATCAATTTTATTTCTTAATGATTGCACATTGTTAGAGAAAACAGTGTAGGAGTGGAAAATTTGATGGTTTTTGTCAATCTATGTTGAACATGGTTACATTTCTGTAAAGTTTAAGATTTTTGATTTTTAATTCAGATGTATCAACTCTCTTTTGTATCATGTCATAACGTTTTTTCAAAATTTGTTGCTCAATTTAACGATCTTCATGTAAGTGATCAAGAGATATAAGAATTTTTTTGCTAAATGGTTTTAGTTTTGCAGCCTTCGCCATGATTGTTCTCAAAGTTCACTGAGAGCAAAAGTTGCTACAAGAGTTCGATATCTATTACTGTTCTTTCGAAATAAATTGCATGGTCGATCTATTATGCTTAAATGTTGTAACATTTTGTAACTAATTTCATTTCATCTTTTAGTCTGCCTTCATAATTCCCTGACACTTCAGGCATGCCATGAATACGTGTCACGTAAAGTTTTAAATGTTTCCGCAACACTATTATAGTGTGTACTCTAGAAGCGGTGTGTATTATTTATACAGACTAATTTAAAACGGCACAAGTGGACAGATGTGCGTCTTGATGAGAAGGAGTATAAGAAGATGATGTCGGAAGGATGGAAGAAGGCCTCAACAGGATTACATGTTACTGACCAGGAGCTTGCAGCTGAATAAGAGTTTAGGAAAAAATATTATTGAATAGGCTAAACAAAAGGAAAATTTTGCAGCAGCAGAACCAGGAGACGGGCAACTGAAACAGCAGTCAAGGCAAGAATGAGTGCAAAGTTAGATTGAGGCTAGTAGTAGAAACCGCAGTGGCCAAGATGTATTAGAAAGAATGTCACAACCTTTAATAGGCTAGTGTATGCAGATATTTGTTAAGTGCCTAATAAAGTAGGTATGGACGTGAAGAAGAAAATAAGAGTATGGAAAGCGAGCAGGGAAAGGGAGAATTTAGAATAAGGCATCAAATAGCTAGGTTCAGAACAAGTAAAGCAATACGGGGTAAGTTTAATGTAGTTGAGGGGAGGACCATGGACAGTGAATATGAAGCTCATTGATTGAAAAACTGAGAAAGTTTAGGGTAAGGGCAAAGCTGGGAAAAGTCACTATAAAGATTTTCACAGTAGAATATTCTACGATGAACTAAATGCAAAAGAAAATCCTACAGAAAGAGCAGATGGGTGTATAATAAGGATCTGGTTGTCTATGGAGGAAGTGCGGAACAAGAAATAGAGAGTGAGCAGGTCCGGAAAGAGTCTATTCAAGAGAAATGATTACAACTGCAAATTTGAAAGAGGCTCTAAAGAAGAGAGAGAGAAGTGAAATGTTAAAGAAGACTGGCATATAGGATTATTTAGAAAATATGGTAAAGTAATGTGTAACCTATATACATGGATGATCCGAACACATATGCTAGTTTAGTGAAGACGCTGCATAAGCTATTGGAAACACTCGAAAACAAACTAGGGGGTCCGCATTGGAGCTTGGATTTGGAACGTGAGTGAAGGTTACACTGAGCAGATGCAAGTATACAAAGAAATAGACTGAACAGATCAAGAAGAATCAAAAGCAAGACTATAGAAGGAATCCGATGAAGGTACTACAGGAGTCAAGATCAAAAGGGAAGTAATAAATGCGTGGGTATACCAACGTTGAAATACTCGGTAGTAATAACTAGTTGCAAAATTTAGTGTTTCCGAAGACCAATTAAAATTTTTGATTATATAAGTGCAGCTTTTTACAGTCGAATAATAATGAACAATATAAATACCAAACCAAAATGAATCCAATAATCGGGCGTGATAATTTAGCACTAATCAGATTTGAAACGGATCCTAAGCTTCAAGATTGTTGCCGGCCAGTAACAACTAATCTTGGCCTATCGGTTTAATTGATTTAGTTATTTTAATGTTGAATATATATATAATAAAAAAGATCATTTTACTTTCACAAAAAATTATTATTGGATACCACATTATAATGTTGATTGCACTGCAGTGTAAACGTCAAACTTTTGCATGGATTACAATCTTGGCATTGGATTTAACTGTGCACAGCATTGCCAGACGATTTGTCGATCCAAATTGGACGAGGCATCGATCAAAGCTTCAATGAGATTGGTAACACTGCTGTACGATATCTTACAAATACTGTTTCCAAATTTGACCACATAGCATAGTCTTTGTTCCAAAAATCACTGTATTATTCTTTGCACCATTCCTGTTTACCAACGTGGAATAGCAGGATAGTGAAGAAAGAGTCCTATTGAGACAGATTCTATTCTAAGAAAAGCTCTCAAAATCCCTGGGAAACTAGTTAGTTTGAATGAACTGAGAATCACACCAACATAAAATTGTTCGAAAAAAGAGATACTAATGTATTATATACAAAATAAAAATGAAAAATGTCTCCTTTAAATTAAAAATTACACTGCATATTATATTTAAACAATTAATATTATTCTGATTTCAAAATTTAATTTTTAGTCAGGAAATCACCATATTTAATAAGCATTAGTTTTAAATGTATGCATATTAATAGTATGCAACGTATACAATAATACTGATTTCCCGTTTGGAAGTCTATTCAAATTTATCAAAGAATTTACTTTATTATCATTATTTATAGAGTCTTGCTTTGACATCGAGTTTTACTCGACGATTAAATTTTAAATATTCATTAGCAATATAATAATGTTATAGAGTGTTCTCATATTAACTATGACAAATTTAGCCAATTTTCACATTCAATAGGTATGTTTTATTAGGCGACTATGTCTGTATCACGCCCATTCAACATTGCAACTAATTGGAATTTATTTTTTACTAAAACTATAAAAAAACTTTAGTTTTTAGTTGTCAAATCTGAATCGTGTTTGTAATGATATTGTCTTAAATTTCTACAATGGTTATCTTACAGCATTTATTCTCATGGATCTTGGAATTTTCTTTGTAATTCTTGAAAGAATTGGTTTGCGATATACAGTTCTTGACTCATTAAATACCTCTCACACCGTTTATCTAAGTGAGATAAATGGTTCAAATGATGTACCACTCGAGTACGGAGCCCTTCAAAGTTCGATATTGGGCCTGATCATTTTTACAATGCACAAATCATTTATTGGAGGTATTGGCCGATGTCTACGATGGAATTGTCACATGTATGCATATGATTTACAATGTTACAAGCGTCTTAGTTTCCTCGTTATTCTCTGGAGAAATATTTCTGAAAAGTAAGAACTTCCCTTTAAATGAGACTAGAAATCTTAGGTGCTTTTTCATGAACGTAAATGACTACAAGACTTAATTATTGATAACTAATACAAGTAATTTGCATTCGGTAGCATCAAAACGAAATCAACGGAAAACTCTAACCCAAATTCATTGCTGAAGCTAAATACAATCGGTTTGAATTTTAGGGTTATACGTAGCCTTAGATTCTTTTTAGATGATGAAATGAAGTTTATAGATCAAGTAAAACAATATTACGAAATTCTGCAGATATCATTTTAGAAACTTGAAGCGTATGCAATGCTATGTAACCTCGGTCATGGATCTAGTAAAATCGCTGGTTAAATGTAGATTTCCCTGTAATAATAACTTCTATGGCCATTTTCTCGAAAACATATAATCCACTACAAATTGTGCAGAGCAACAATGTTCGTTTTGTATTCAAAATATAGTAACGTATGCTTTATATGCTCCAGAATATATCTCAGAACTGTTAAATATGTTGCATTGATGACATTGCGATAGCAGTCATTGAAACTTGATTCTTTCAACAGTTCATTTTGATTATGAAAATAGTGCATTCAGAAGCATCGATCAATTTAAGAAGAAATTGAAATGTTGCCTTTCATGAAACTTTCTATTAATATGCTAAAGTGTTGTGTATGCATATATCTTTGCGACTTTGAATACTAATATAAATTTGTGTACGGTGTAAAAACATACATAATATTGTCATTGTATGATATGAATTGAAAATTTTATTTTAATTATCAAAAACATATATAATAATTGCTACAAGGTGTTGAAGTAAACTATATATCTTATAAAGATTCCAACAAATGTTACATTTCCCCTTAAAAACTCGCTGATTGAAATTTAACAAAAATTATTCCAAATTTTTTTCCAGTACAGTGAAAATAATTTCCACATCAATATTTGTTCATAGAACACTGAAAATTGCCTAAATTAATTGCAATAAATTTGTAGCTGACCATTCCATTTTTAATTGAGGGTAAGCTTGAAATCAATTAAATCTAGATGTACCAAGAAAAAAACAACTTAAAACAGCCAGGGGGGAGTAGATTCTACCCCAAACGTATTTTTTCGCATAACAACAAAACAAAGCATCATAAAACTAGTTTGAGGAATGAAATAAGTATTGGTAACTTGTAACACATTGATTGCAAATGATTACTTGACGCTTTGAACAAATACAGCGGCTACATCGACTACACAATACTGATACTTTTCTATCTTTTGTACGATGACAAGAATAACAACGAGAATATTTCGTCTTTCCTTTTGGCAATCTAGAAACCTGAGAACCAGAAGACAGTCCTGATGAAGAACTGGACGATTGGCATTCAAGAATTGGCTGTATTTAAATCGGAAGCATTTTCTTAGCCAATTCAAAAAAAAAGTGCCGTCTGTGAGCACTTCCAGATTGGTAATCTGGGTGCTGAGATACAAACAAAACAAAAGCGTTGTAAGCACAAGTATCCAGCAATTGCCAGAAGACAGCAAATGGGCAGTGATTTGTCTTATGTTTGCATGTGTAGTTTCGAGTTAGTTTATCATCAACACCACTCTGTAATCAATTGCAATCCAGGATTATGGCTGGTTTTCTATGTGGAAGAATACTGATTTCATCATCTTTATGGAAGGACAGCTCTGTTCTTTTTGGGAACATATGAAACTAAAGTGAGATCCATCTGAAACCCAAATAATGCTGACATGGGAACACGGAGTGGATTAGGAAGAAATTCAGATGATATACCTTTTTTATTTTTCGAATTGTCCCTGCGTAAGTAAGTTGTCGTCCTAAAAGTGTTCGTGTGAAGAGGACACTTGTAAAGAAATTGTCAGCTGTTATATATCTCCCACTTCCTGTGAGATGTTATTGAGTCAATTAGAGAACCACATGCTGTCCTTGTCCTCGTTCAGGTAAATCGCCTCTTCTTCGACCAATATAAGGATCTAAATTTTAACAATAATGTCTCTGAATAAATCACAGCCCAAAGTTTTATACTGTACTTCCCTGATTTTGACACAACTGCAATGTATATAAAATATCAGAGCAATAGCTTTGTATACATGCATAATAGAAAATAACATTACACTTGGGTAAAAATTTAAGTTTTGCAGTGTGGTAGATTCTACCCCAAGTGGTTGCTTATGATAAAATTAATGTAGTCGAACAGAAAACAAATATGAGAAGAGCTACAACAATTTTCAGATAATTTATAATTTCCTTTTGATAAAGTCTGAATTCTCTTAGAAGATCAAACGTCTACAACTATTAGTCTGGGATATTTGTATTGCATTTCAAAATTGTGGTAAAATATACCCCATGGTAGTTCTAGGGTTAATTGCTCTGCTGATGATACCAATAAAATTTGCTGTAGATGTTAATACCGATGCACCCAGTACTGGATGGTGCGGGGGTTGCACCCCTCGACCCCGCAATCATTTCAATTTTTTTCAATTAATATTTTTATCAGCAAATTGGACATCCAATTTCATACTTCCATTTCGACAACCAATACCAAACTGACAATATTGCAATTCCTGTAGTGTGTAGAACACAATGTAAATTGAAAACACATTTATTGGAAACAAATATGTATAGGCAATCTACATCAATTAATGGAAATGTGTATGTCTTTTGTAATCATATCTTCATTAAAATTGCAGATATTTCGGTTTTGGCAAGCAGAAACTTGGGTGCAGAAAGGACTAGAAATTTCAAGTATCCTTCAGAAAATTCTAATATTTTAATCCTCAAATTGATATTGACAACGTGATAGGTGCGGCACATAGTAATAAAATATCTGATAAACTGTATCACCACTACATTTTCTCGTGCAAGTCATTTGATTAATATTCGATTGCATTGTATGTATCACCATTACAATCTAATTGACTGCAATGTTTTGTTGCTACAGAAAATTTGAGTTGCGGGAAACACACATGGTTTAATTATCTAGATTTAAGAGAAATATGCAACCAGCACACAATGTATTGAATTATTATAATGAAATCCAATGCTTCATATATACTATGTGACTATATACGCTATGATATTATTCAAATTATAAATGTATATTTTTTATAAATATGAATAACTTATAGTTTAACTGTAAACAGATTTTAAATTTTTCAAGAAAGGAAATATTTTTTACCCAGGTTATTCAATTTTTGAGCTTTTCAAAAAATCGATAATATGTGTATATAGTTTTTCCATGTACCATATAATAATTTTATTGTAGTTATAGTTTGTTGGATTACATTATTAGATGAAATATGTAACATTTGTGGTTGCGAAACATTATAATGAACACGCAAATTGTTTAGAATATAAAAAAAACTTTAGCTAGAAAACTATGTTTGAAGCTACGAATAATCTTAAAATTATTTACATTTCTTCTGATGAAGATATGCTGCTTTCTTAGTCTTTCTGACATTAGCGTCAAAAAAGTAGGTCACATCAAACAGATGATTGAATAAGTTTTATAAATAGAAAACAAAGAAAATATTGAGAATTTCATAAAAATTGCTTTCCAAATTGGAGTGCTAAAATGTGTAGTTATTATAATTACTTTGCCTTGGAAATAATTGTCAGAAGGAATTTTAATAAAATGTAATATTATTATATAGCGGTTGGTGAATAAACGTCCATTTATAATTTCTAGACATGTATCTATTTATAGAATGCAGTTACTTTGCAGCAAGCAACAATAATGCTTTGGTTAGTATATGCTTCAATTTACATTGTTGCAGAATAAAGAGTAACCCATTTAGTCTAGGCTGACCTTTTAAAATTATAATTAAATATATTTTGTGTTATCACACAATAATAAAATTTAGCTGCTTTTCAATATACATTGAAACTATTTGGTATGTTTTACTTAATTTACGATGGTGTAACTGATTCAATTTGATCACCAAATTTTTTTACAACTTTGAAATTGTCTGGACCCTTCCCTATAGCTTAGAGCAAAGGGCTGCAAAGTTTTCCAGCGGAGGGCCCCATTGCTGAATTTTAAAAGCTTCGCGGGCCAAAGTTTTAAATTATTTATTTTACCAAAATACATGCAATGTAAATAAACAGTGAATTCATAATTAAAAAATGTTATTTATTCAGTACATAATTACAATGCATATAATATCAGCAACAATTAACATGTTTTTTAACTTCGATCAATAGGGGAAATATGAAATTGTTCTAGAGTTGTCAAGTGTGTTACAAGGGTTATAAAGTATATTTGTTTTTGTATGATTTCGGCAAGGCCTGTCTTTCGACATTTGTTTTATAATTTTGAAGGAGAGCTAGGCGGGCCGGATTAAAACCCTTCGCGGCCGGATCCGGCCCACGGGCCATACTTTATAGACCCCTGGCTTAGAGTATTTATAAATTTCATTAAGCTATAGAAGACATTTTCCATGTTGAGACACGCTTAGGCTCTATTTATATTGTACATCAAATTGGCTTATTGAATCTTGAATATTAATATCATTGCATTATGGGACTCTGTCATGATACAGATATTTATCTTGATTTTTCTTGATTTTTCGTATATCTGAGTAAGGCCTAAAAAGTTTCAACGGCTTTTTATTAAATTGAGTTTGATTCTGCCATTGTGTTTATTCGTACCTGTGAAACGGGTATGAGTGTGATATAATGAGCACAATCATAGAATCCTTTCAAAACTGAAGAGAGGTAAACAGTTAGGGCAAGAGTAACAAAGAAGCCACAGCTAATCACTAAAAGAACTCCAGTAACGCGTGCGGTCGTCAACACACACCTAAGAAAAAAATATGTGTATACATGCAAAGAAATTGAAATACAATTGCATTTTTTAATAAATATATTTTCTTGAACACTTTTTGGAGAGTTATATAAACCGGGCATCGAAGACTGAGCTTATATGCGTAAGCTATTTTTTTCTCCCAGCCGAAGAAGGT
>CABFPE010000312.1:600699-612628 GCA_900660155.1 Hofstenia miamia
ATATATATATATAGCATTGTATAACATCATAGTGATATATAAGTTTACATAGCATTGAAGAAACAAATAAACATACGTCAAAATTCTCGCTAAAAATAATTACTTCTCTAGCAGAATGTGTCAAATTTCTCAACAGCTATTTCTCAAGTGCCAATGCACTTCAACATTTGTTTTAAACGTTCTCTCCAACGTTACACACATGCAAGCGTTCAAACTACTGCATTTCTAAGAAAATATAATAAAATTATAAATATCGAACTTACTAACTATTGATGTGAGTTGGTTATAATTTCGGGCCGACTAATTATCCTCTGTTAAACTAGCTTCTTACGAGCATAAATATGCTTCATTAACCAGTAAATTGTGCTGCATCATTCGAAATTTATGCTCTATGAAATTTTGTTTTTGATAAATTACATTTATTGATGGATAATATTTTCATTAGTAAAACAAAGTAGGCGATAACACAAACGCTTAAAACATGCATCCCATTGAACTTAGTTATATTTTAATAAATATACATTGTAAATAATCTACTGGCTTCTGCAGATTATTGCATGACTAGAGACTGATCAATTGAGAAATTGCCTCCAGTTCTAAAGAAACGTACGCTATGTGGAACAAGTAAATTCAAAGAAATTATATCAATATAACTCGAGGCTTTGACAGTATATTAGGCTGTAGATATTACATTTCATGTCTGTGAAAATATGTAAGTGCTTTTGCTAATTTCTTTCGAAATGTTAAACTTTTTGTATCATTTATGAAAAATGATGTCCTAAATATTCTTGATATAAATAAATATTTAATGAATTATCAATTTTGTTCCATTTTTTAAGAATTTGTAAAGTTTAAGTTCAGTATTAGTCAGCAAAATATTTCAATTTTTTGAATTTTGAATACTTTTTTACTTCCCATTAATACCATTAATTTTTTTTGTATAACATGATGTTTTGTTTTACTTAAAAACAAATTGATTAATAAATTTACCCTCATTTTACTGATTTGTTTGTTAAAAAACTTACATCTTAAACTTACAGAACTGCTACTTCATTCTTACATAGAAATTTAATAGATTAGTTTCAATCCTTTGGAACTTAAACGATACAGTATCAGTTTAATAATGCCATCAAGTACTACTATCAATACAAAATTTATAAAAGTAATGGTTGTTAGTGCTGATGTTTATCAAACAAAGTATACCTTTACCCAAGCAATTTTGGAATGATCAACTTCATGTTCGGAATAATTTCATGTTAATGAAATATTTGAAAATAGTTATATTGTTGTTAAAAACATAAATTGTAGTAATATAATAAACCTATGCAAATATAAACATATTAACTCGTCCTTTAGTAAACATTTTATCAAATTATGCATATCTATGATTCATGTAAATGCAATTCCTATACAAAGAATAGTGCTTTTCTGCCTGATTGACAAATGCATTTTTCTTCAATTGAACAGACATTTTTTCTGCTTTAATTTTAGTTGTATATACATTTATCGTTGTTGTTTGAATCAAATTTAATTAATAAAATCAAAGTAAAGTTTGAAGGCTGGAGTGAAAAGGCCTAGTAAATTAAATGAGTTGTGGATCGAAAAGGATGAAGACAGTGTGATTTGGTCAAACCAAATCTGGCCTTTCTTCTAACTACCTGATTATTTATGAGAACATCAATTGTAGCTGGATGAATATTTATGCTAATTCATATGCAAAGATGGTTATTAAAAGCTTTCAATAAAAAAGTCTTAATATTAGATATATTCATTATACAATTCATGATGTCACTATAAGCATTTTGTCAATATAACATTAAAATTATGTAAATAAAAAAAATCAAATTAATTTCATTTATGACAAATGTTTAAACTAGAGAAATTATTTACCATTACATTAGCAAAAATATTTTCCAATTTGAAATTGATTTTTCTGAAATTAATGTTGTAAAGGTTGGATTTTAGAATATTTTTAATCAAACCAAATTATCTTATTATAATTTATCCTTAATGGAAATGCACAGTTAAAATATTATTATAAAATGAAATATAGGTTTAGCTTTAAAGAAAATTTTCTGCTTCCAATATTTTATACAGTATTCAAGAGTAGAGGAAATATAAATTCATTGCCTATGAAGTGCAAATCAAGTTTAGATCGAGATAGAGTTCTGAATAAAGTTACAAGTTCTGATTCAACAAGGAATAACAATGTATGGTTGAGAATTTTCCAAAGATGAAGTCAACATTTAAGTAAGTCCAAGTGTTATCCAATAGACAACCTTTACTAAATTCTAAAATTTGTAATTCTTGGTTCAGATCTTAACAACTCAATAATATTTTCTCCCTACTTATGCCCCATACATCTAACCTCCCCACTTCCATCCTTACTTTCGAAAGAATTGAGACAATATAGATATTATATCGATCATCAATTTTCAGTGATAATGTTATACTTAATAGAGTCATGTAAGATTGATTCTATTATTGCAAAACAAGAACTATAATAATCTAAGAAAAAATGTAGAGCTTAAGGAATGTGAGGAAAATATTTTAAAGAAAGTTCCCTATTCCAAAGTCCTAATCGGTTAATATTAAATGTATTGGTATAATAATATAACTATATTAGTCAGGAAAGCATACATATACATGTATATCATTGATTTATTCTCATCACATTACAGGCTAATTAATGGCGTTAAGAACTTATGTTTTCAAACGTTTGAACATTTTTATGTATCAAATATAACATTATAGTTAAGTATCTTAGAGAATTTTAAAAAAAATCTGCATATTCGCTTTCCAATTTTACAGCAAGGTTTTAGTTTGCTTACATAAAGCTTTCAATAAAAACATAGAAGGATTTTTATTTATTAATTGGAGGCAATACAATAGTTTCATAAATGTTTGAATATCTGCATACTATATTAAAGAATAACAAATTCATAATTTCATAATTACCAAAATATAGTTAATGAGGATAATTAAGTACACTATTTCTAACATATTTTAGCAGGTACCCAACTTGAATATTTTAAACAGCTCTTTTCTAAATGTCTGAATACTAAATGTGTATATCACAGGATTCACACACGAGTTTAGTGCCACCAAAACATGAGTTGCAAAGACTGGCCAAGCGTTGTAATCAATGTAGACAACATGAGTACAATGCAGAAGCCATTGTATTTTGTTAGGAGACACACAGAATACATAAGTAAAGCCAGTCTAAATATATCGGAGTTGTAATATATATGAATAAATCTACTAGGAATTTTATCAGAGTTTGCATCTGCAACTGTACAATACTTTTTGAAAAAAAATGCAGGAGTGGTTCCCAACCAGGATCAACATAGACCCTAGACTGGGGTTCACACACACAAAATAGCGAATAGCTTTAAGCGCCAACCAGGGGGATCTCATTGAATGAATCTTCATTTTTTACTTATTTTAAACAAAGATACATGTTTTAAAAAAAGGTTGAGAATCACTGCTCTAAAGCTTTCTATTGTGATACTTCATGCATTACATTAATTCCAAAATAATTATTTATTAGAAAGCGCATACTATTAAAAGAATGAGCGGCAGCAAGTCCCAATGGGAAACCCCAGTTTGTCGTAAAACTTCGCTATTTGCCATATGGCAATGGACTACTCTATTGGATGCCATCTAGTGACGAAATATTTTTGACGAATATGCGTAAAATATTTTTGACAATTTGTAACTGATTGACCTAATCAAATTGCTGTATTTGATAACAAGTTTCTGTTAATTAACAGTAATGATATATTCATTGTTACAATATTTAAGCATGCAACACTATACACTTTAATTTATAGGAAAAAATTTATAGATGGACAAGTTGATATTGTGGGTTTAGCTGAAAAATTGCATTACAAAGCTATTTGAATGTGCGCATGTTTCTGCATGTATTATATGAAAAATAAAATTTGCAAGGGTAAAAACTCTATTTCTATTGCATTTAAAAAAAAATTTTTTGCAAAATTCTAAATGTTTGAATAGCTGTAAGCGCCATAAAAATGATTATAGCCTTTCTACAACAAAATATCGGGTTACAAATGCTTAACTGAAATTGCGTGTTGAAACTGAAATACATATTTCCTCAAAGTGACTTACTCTCAGAGTTTAAGCGCTTTTATCTTGCTTAAGTATCTAAAATATGACCCGTTCTGTTTAAAATGTGTTTCCTCGGCAACAATATTAATTTAGATCTTATTGGTCAACGTTATTTCATTGTTTATGTCGTATTCAAATTTTTGCTAGAAGGGTTTTAACTTAAATGAACCAAATGAAATGAACTTTCTGTGCAAATTCGTAAGACTCCACCTTAAACATTTGCTTTTGATCAACCGGCAAAGTTCACCCCCTGCTTAATAACAAGAGATGCATAAGTACTAGTGGATTTTCTCTAAGATATTTGAAATTATGAACTTTTGACATCATTTATCAACAAGATGATGTAAATTATGATGCATCGAAAGTACAAATATGCTTTCATGAAGTTTTCACAAATTCTCGCAATTAAAAACAATCACCTTCTGTATCTGTAATAATGTATATAGTTAAAATGCAGAAGCAAAATCCTCCCAATATACAAAAGAACTTTTTTAAAAATGCCTTAAAAGATGAAACTTTCAAACTTCATAATGTTGAAACTAGAAAATTTAAAACTGACATGTCTGCTCTTGTGATTTTTTAACAGGTACAAAAATCGTATTTAGGGCTTTAATAAGTATAGAAACTCAACAAGTTTTATGTATCAAGGTCAAATCTTGCTAGGCATTTTAAAAGAGTTGTCTTAAGATATGACAAATAACTTTGACAACTTTTCACATTCTACCATTAATGTGGGTTCTTTCAATGTAAATATTTTTGTCACAATAATGGATGAGAGATTTTTAGATAATATAAGCATATTCATTATTAAAAGTTGGCTTACATACTAATAGCTATTTATGATTTCCCTTATTCTTCCCATTTCTGAGATTTATGAAAACTAATTTTCATTTGAAATAAGTATCAATCTTGTCTGTTCTGAAATTTTCACTTGAGTTCATGGGAAATTACATAAATTGAATATGGTTAATAATTACATTCAAATTTCAATGGATTGTCCAAGTCAAATTCATGAAAACCTAAAACATTATTTCACTCAGAATATCATAAAATTTAAATATATTGCATAAGTAGTGATTAACATTATCGGCTGATATGAAAAACTTTCATCTGGATATTTATCAGGTCTGCTTGTTTTGAAAATGGTTTCAGTAGACGGTCTGCAATGACATTCGATTGACATGTGTTAGGCCAGTGTCTCAGAAGATGTCACTGAACTATCAAATTTCTAGAATTTAATTCATTCTTAAACTTTGGAAGGTGAATTAATTAAAATTCATTTATATTTTGATATCAAAGTGTCTAGATTTCTCTACACTTATTTATATACACATAAATATATAAATATATAGATATATAGATAAATATAGAAAAATATAGAATTATATAAATATACATTTTCATGTAGTATATATATATATATATATATATATATATATATATTTATATATATAATTCCCGCTTTTTGCTATGGAAAATGTAAAAACCTTCATATTTGGCGTGAAACGGTCCGAAATTTCTAAGGCATTTTGCGGGAATCCCGCTTTGTGCCCAAAATACCTATTTTTTGGCCATTGCTCCCGCGTTATTCATTCGAACTTAAATATATTTACCATGGGGGTAGGTATATTAAAAAGACACTGCCCTGCCAAATTTCAGATTTATGTTTGGAAACGCGGTCATGATGAGGTTTTCAAAAACATTTAGCGGGTTATATATATACATACATATATATATATTAAATATATGCATATATATAGAAAGCATTTAATTTGTGATTAAGATTATCCATTAACTATAAAATAAAGTATTGTTACTAATTAATAATACTGAGTAAAATAAAAATGTTGAATTAACATGCTACTGTTTTTAGTATGAATTCTTAATTACTGCAATATCACTCAAATCTTTTTTAAAGTAATATTGTGAAGCATTGCAAACATGACTTAAATTTTATTGTTTTAAAGTATAAATGAATAAGATTAATAAACTTATTTTAGACAGATCTTTCCCGGTATGTGAATATTACATAAATCAAAACTGCAAGTTTTCATAATTAAATACTTACTACAATTGCTGTTCTGATAACTGCTTTTGTGCCTTTTTGAGCACTTTTTCCACCTTTTTGTGATTTTTTGTATAGATTATGGTAAATAATGGCATATAGTACAGACATTGTTGCGGTTGGAATAAAGAGATCAATGAAGACCTGGTGGTATCCAGCATAAGGTCGCCATTTCTCAAAGAATACATCATCGAAAACGCAACTTCCTCCTAAAATGAAGATTAAAAGTTTATAAATGAAAGCTCGTTAATTCCATGTAGAATTTTATGTTTTAATATTTTAAAATTGATCATTTTCTTAAAATATTTCATATGCCTTACGAAATACTTGTATTTGTAATGCAAATAAAATGTAAATGTTTTATTAGTGTTTTGAACAATATTTTTGTAAATTTCTAAAAAAATATTTAGCGTTGTTTAGTGTTCACTTAATTTTGAGTGAATAATGAGTACATTCTGAATCATATATTAAAGATTTCATTATGTCAACTTTAAGAGATCTATTAATGATCTTAAATAAATATGTACCCTGTATTGTCTTGAAAAAATTCTTTAGTTTAGAGTGGATCTTTTATTAGATGAGACTTAAATATCTATATTTCATTTAATTGCAATTGTAACTACTATTCTTTTATTTCATTGTTCAATTGAATTTTTCATTATGATAATAATTTTAAGAAAATGAAAATGGAACGCATTCACGATTTGGTAAAGAGGGTTTTTAAAACAAAAAAATTCAATTTGGGCAAAAAAACGTTGTGTATAGGTTGTTACCTTTAAGTAAGTAGTTATTAACGGGCCGGTCTGGAATTAGAAATGCTCACATAACTAATGGGGGTGCTCATGCATGATCTGCTACGTCAAGGTAACAATATTTTGGACTTGCTTTTTTCGAAAATAAATTTTCTCTACTTTTATTTTCATATCTTTTTTACATTTTTTGATGTTAATAGCCCATCAGGAGTAAATTTGAATGAAATCTCATGACAAAGGTTATATGTAAACGCGTTGTCATTTGGTGCAAACCGCTTTACATTCTATATTTTATAGTTTTTTTTTCTATTTGGGGTAATAAGTGGGAGGAGGGGAGGGGGGTTGGGATCGAAGTAATAATAATTGATTGCTCCCATATTTACATATCTATGATCATATTGAAATTTAAATGCAAAATATATTCATTTATATGCCATAGTTTATAAAAGCATTCTTCACACTTAAAGTAACCCACTGTACTTCAGGAAATATAATGCTTAAAAATAGAAGTGTTATCCATCATAATCTTTTATGAATGAATGAATTAATTTAATTGCATTAAAATCTCACAGTAACAATACGAACTACAAGTAAGGGCAGGGTTCGGTTAATCCTGTTGTTAAGATGGTTACGTATTCAGGATTAATTTCGTTCGTTTCTGGGGTTCAAACTATTATAATTACAATACGTAAGAATCTTTACACCATTTTGTATTGTTTTTTGATCCCGCAATAATTGTAGTCAATAAATTTTGAAAATCTAAAATTTTTTCAGTATAACTTTAGAGAACGGAGCAGAATGGTTTAACAGGTATTAAGCTAATGCAATTCACAGGATCGAACACTTCGCTAAATACATAAAATGAAATCCATTGCTAGTATCTTGATACTTCAATCTTGAGTTGAAGCATTTCCTAGTTGATAGGTTTCATTTCTACAGTTTCTTAAAGCACACACTGATTGTTTCTAATTAATTCAAAAATATTATAGCACATTTCAATATCACACTTGGTTTCCAAATTTCTTTACTTTCTTCAACCCAACGTTGAGGATTATCTGGAATGGCCACAAACAAATTTTAACATGAAATTTATTGAAAACAAATTTGTAGGCCATTTTTGAAAACATACAAATACTGGTCAAAACGGGGATAACAGCTAAATGTTAAAAATACTTAACATTTATTAGCAAAGTAAAGCAAGAGCCTTTCAGTTTTGTTTTTTCAAACACAATTGCTTCTTTTATTAGTATTGAATTTGAAGTATCATTAATTAATGAAAACCTTGAATGCAATTTCTATTTAAAATATTTCATTGATGGAATCTAAATTAATCGATACTTCAATGAATTTATAATAACAGTGTTGTTTGAAAAAAACTCAAAGCTAACAATATAGAAATTGATTAAACTAATTAATTTAATTTCATAAAATATTAGTATGATTTGGAACAATATTTTGTATTATTTCAGAGGAGAACAAAAACAGATTTCTCCTGTAATAAATAACTCTAATGAATGACTTGATTTAAAATTATAATATTACTATATTGATGTAAATATTTATTTCAGTAATTTAATAAAAATATAGTAATATGTTAAATGGCATTAATAGAGAATTATAAATAAAATTTTACACATATTTATTAATCAAAAAATCAGTTTTATATATCGAGATTGATTTAAATTTATCGGAACTTTAAGCATTTTAAGGAAATTGTATTTTGACTTAATCTTTAAGGAAAATATATAATTGATATTTTCTCATTTTAGAGTGAGTAATTCAAGTGTTATGGTAATTAACGTTTTAAAAAAGATGAAAAGAAGCAGATATAAGTAATCATAGTATGTTTGAAATTAAGAGAAAATCAACTCAATTAATATAAAAATGTTACAATTACTTTAAAATACCTCGCATTCTGTAGCTTGCGTATATCCATCCGTTGCTTAAACCAAATCCAATAAAGTATGCAAACGCCGCTAGAAATAAGGAAACAAATGGCTTGTTCCAATATTGACGATGGAAAAATGGACGGCAAATTGCGAGATATCTAAATGAAATTAAATTAAATCATTTATAAAAGTTTTAAGTTTTCTATTATGCTAATATATTTTCCCATGCATTCTACAGACCAATAGAATGTTTTATAATTTTTTACACATGTGCATTTAGAATAAATTAAGCTAGAAGATTTGCTGTTCTTCACTTTATATGCATATTTATATGCATATAGGAATTCAATTATAGTAAAATTAATGCAATAATGGGGAATAAATGTAAAAAAATTTAAAAAGTAGAATCTATGCCTGGTAGCAAGGCCATTGAAATTGTAGAACCAATTAGTTTCTTAACTTGCAATGGAATTAATAGTTCAATTACGCCAATATTTGGTGATAAAATAGTGTACTAACCCTAAATGAACATAGCATTTATGATATACGTATTTTATAGAGGAACAGTATGCTATGATGTAAATGGTATATACTTGTAAAATTGATGTTAACTTTTGAAATTCGACTACCGAGTAGATTTATATTCATAGATCAAAGAAAAATGAATGAATTTCTCATTGATGAACCTATTAAGGAGTCACAAATGACATTTTTTAATAAAAAAATAAATCATTACTAAATTAGTGGCATCCATTTTAACAGTGAAAATGAAATTCTGTTACAGCCCCCTATTTTCAATTTTCATTAATCTGAAACTCCGCGTGACAGATATAATTAGTCACATTTAAATTATTTCACTTCTATCTAAATATCTAACATTTTTTACTGTTTTGAAGGTCAATTCAAAGTCAGGCATGGTACTTTTTGATGCTCTACATCTGAAATTTTATGTTCAATCATATAACAGTTTCTATAATTATTTGCGATGGATACTCGTAATCAGTGGCATAGCCCCACTCCCTCAGATTGAAGCCAGACCGCTCTGTCCTCCGAAAGAATAGTAAGAAAATTGCAATATAATTGTTTCATATTTTTACTTGCCCCCACACTGCCTGGTCTGGCTAGGCCTCTGCTCGTAGCATACTACATCAATTAGATATTCTATTACCAACGCCAATTCGAAAGAGTCGTCTGTTAACTCTTCCAATTTGTAAAATACTGGTAGGCCGATGAACGATTAAAAACATATGTATTTGAGCCAAAAATATTATTTTTTAAATTTGAAAACTACTTGACACTATAAGCTTTTCTCATAAAATGTCATCTGAAGAGCCAAGGTGTTTCTCAATGCAAACAGCCTTCATCAAGAGAATAAATGATTTTAGCAATCTTACATATGATTTGATGAAATTGAGGCAAAGCTAGATACTTATGCAATAATATATTATATATGCAACTGAATGTCTCTCAATCTTTTATTTAGGCATAATTGAACGCAGTTTCATAATGTCAAAGATCCAAAACATATCATCAGAGTTTTGGATAATGATCAAACATAATCTGTATCAGTATCAAATTGTGAATATAACAGTAAATATTTAGTTTACAGTGAAAATGGCCTTCTGTATACAAACTAATATAATTGAAAAACGTCTTCAACTAAGAATTTGGAAATATTTGCCACATGCATTACTCAGAGGATTTCTGGGCCATAGACACTCCAGGTTTTCACTTCTGCATCACAGTGATTATTTATATTTGCCCTAGTGGTGAATCCTGCACTTGTTTCCGTTTCCAACAATATTTTATATAACTAGGGACGGGATCCGGATAGTGAACTAAATATACACGATACCGAATGATTCCGGATAATTTGACTGCCGGACATCTAATAACATTTTGTTTAATTATTTCTGAATAACCTTATTTTCAATTAATATCAACTTTTTGCAAATGAAAGTAAATATACATTTTAAAGAATTCAGTATGCATGGAAATGCATTGTCAAGTCAACGAAATATAAGATGTCCTGATATGTCAGACCATCTTGTATTATTGCATGACAACTTGCGTATCATCGAAAAAATATAGTTTTCTTTTCGCAAATTTCACTTTAACTCATTTTTTATCTCAGAATATGCTATCCGGTAAAATCCGGTAAGGAAATCAAATTTTACCGGATAACGGATATCCGAATCCGGGTTTGAAATCGCCGATTTTGCCGGATCCGGATATCCGATTTCGGTACATTCCTACTCCTAACATAAACATTAGATCTAGTTTGCGTTTAAATATAAAAAATTAGAAATTATCAAATTGATTCAAACCGCATTGTTCTCTATGCATAAAATTTTTTTAGCTGTTAATGCTACTTTAACTGAGCTAAATTCGTTTTGTAAATTTCAAAAATTAAATCCTCTTTGTGATTGCTTGTGGGCAGTATGCTAATAATAGTTGAAAATTTGTGTCAATCAACTATAATAAGCTGTAAGCGATGTGCAGATGTTGATCTAAAATGATTTTTGTAGATTTTTAGTCATACCTATCAACTGATATAAGCGTCAAGTGATATGCAGAAGTTGATCCAAATCCCCAAAAGATGTAAGTACTAAATATAACTTGGCAAAGGATTGGTCTGTCAATGATACTAGAGATAGAGTCTCGGAATAAATACATTGGAATCATTAGGAAAGAGGTTATGAAATCAACTAACGACAACGAAAGCATCAGATCAGCTATTGACCCAATTTCTTTGCGAAGTTTTTCTTTAGAACTAAAATATATAAAGTAAGGCATTAGCTAAGTGGAGCATTCAAATAAATATATAAATAAATACATAAATACATATATAAATATATATATATATATGTTGATCTATTGTTTTAAAATTTATTCAATGCGACCGGTTTTGACTTAAAATCATTATCAATAAAGACAAATTCTATGGAAATATAACATACAATGCACAACATTAAAAATTTGTTAAAAATATTCAGAATGTTGGTCATGGTTTTTTTGTTGAATAATCTTTGTCTCTACGAGTTCTTAATAACCAGGGCTTTAGAAATCTTAGTATTATGTGATTTCATAAT
>CABFPE010000312.1:613628-634809 GCA_900660155.1 Hofstenia miamia
TTATATATACATATATATATATATGTATATTAATCTATAATTTGCTTGTCACTTAGAAGTTTCAATTATTGAAGTAACTGCAGTTTTTAGAAAATGATGAAGCTTTGCTAAAAATGGGCTTAGCATTTATACATTTACGTAAATAGAAAATATCAAATTTTATTTCAAATTCCAATCATTAACTGCTAATCTTCGAAGATGAACGAGTATTTACTGATATCCCAATTTTTAATTGCATCTCTAAATTGAAATTAAAATAGATTTAATAATGCATGCGCCAGCCAATGAAACATTGATCTTAACAAATCGGTATTTAACGATATTTCGCTAAAATACAATTTGCTCAAATTCTCAAAATTGGAAGTTTCAGAAAACTGGTGATTTTTGAATAGCTATTTATTCATGTTTTTTTTCTTAGGTAAATTACGAAAGTTTGGCGAGCAAAAATATTCTTTGAAAAGCATTCTTAGCTATATCTTCAAGGCGTTAGACAAGGCTGACATGGTCTGTGTAAGCACACGCGGGTATGGATGTGGTTGGATTCCATAATATTTTTAAAGTAGCATATTTTAATGGATAATATTTTTTGGATGTATCATTGCAAAAGTCTGGAATGATTTCCAGCTTTATTATTGATAGGCTGTCATCATTATATTTATGTATCTGGATTTTAAGTAGTTCATTATCTATTATAAATAACTATACAATCCCTGCTTTTCACTTTGCAGAGCGTATTAAACATGCGGAAAAATACACAATGTATTATATGTATAATGAAAAATATCAAGTATCGTATTTTTCTGCATTTGAACTATATGAAACTGATATTTTACTTTCAAGTTCTTGCACTATATAGAGGTCTGCATATGGTGTAACACACACACAGACAGATGAAGTTAACAACTACATTATAAATATGTATGATTAAATGTATTCAAAAAGGTAGTCTATTTTATTTCTAAAAATACTATGTTGTGGGAAAAGTACTTTTTTCTGGGTAAAAACGTGGTTATGACTTTGAAAATTCTGCCGATATGGCATCATGGGTATAGCTGTTTTAAAAATATACGAAGCTTAGTGGCGTTGGATACATGGGCTTTGTATACGCGTTGGATTAAGATGTATATATATATATAGATATAAAAGGGGTAGACCGGTTTCATTTATTTCAAAGATCATCAGTACAAATAGGTGGTAAAAGTAAATACATTTAGAGTAGACTACACTTTATAGGACACAGATCATTCCAATATTGACATCATGCAAAACGAAAGATTTTTCTAAATAAACATCAGATCTCAAAAAAATTCCTCCTTAGGTAATACATAAAAATATGATGATTGTGAAAAATCATATTTCGGGAAAACGAAGCGATATCTGGGTAGAGGAATTAAGGAACTTATTAGTGGGCACCTAAAATCCGAAATTTTGATGAACAAATATCAACTAAGAGAAAAAATTTTTAAAGTCGACTAAGATCATAACATAAAATGGGAGAAGCATTCCCAGGTTAAAAATAATTACCAATCTTAGTAAGTTTAGGTACTACACTATGTCAATATTACCATGATAGCGACGCCGCGTATTACGCAGTTAGTACGATCATTATCGCTGCGTATTTGGTGCGTAGTAAGATATTCATCGCAGATAGTAAAATAATCATCTTTGCGTATTACGCGATTAGTAAAATCAAACAATTGAAAATTATATTTGCAAAATATTCTTGCATTTAAATACCATTCCATATAACAAAAATCAGCAAAATTTAAAATCCACAGTTGTCCTTCATTTGAGTTTTCCATGAACATCTCTTGTTTTTTGAATGAAGCAGCACATGCACATAAGAACTGATGTAGATTACAAATGCAGGCTATGTAAGAAAGAGTTGGAAACAGTTGATCATCTGATAAAAGAGTGTGAAAATTTGGCGCAAAAAAAATTCAGAAATGACAAGGTATAACGAATAGTGAATTGCAACTTGCTAGGTAACATAGATTAGAAGCAGGATATCGTTGTCCTTTGCTATTTAAACACCCAATTATCCTTTGATATTTTGAATACATCTGAGCTAAATACATATTGACAGTTGAAAACACATAAATTTAATAGGCGTTCTATATATATATATATATATATATATATATACGGGCTTTAGATACAAAATTTTAGAATATCTACAAGATGCTGGCTACACGTTAATATATTAGAGAAAAGTACTGCAATTCCTTTTTTTTTCAGAAAACCGCTTATATGTGTTGCATAAGCAATTTAATGTTGGACATTAATTTGTAAAAATGATATAAATAAGCACAACTAATGTATTTAAAAAAATAGAATAAATAAAAAGTTTACCCACGCAAAAAAGTAACTTAATATCTAGTATTTCCAAATTTAACAATGCATGCAGTAAATCTTTTATTAGATAGTTGATAATGAACGTTGCATATAACATAAAGCTTATAATAACTTACAACTAATTTTGATTGTAGCACAGATCTTTAAGCTTCTCATTTAGATTCCAGGTTGTAGAAGCAGTTCCAATTTACATTATATAAACTGCTACCTTTTGTTCATGTTTCGATAACGCAGCATCAGATAACGCTGCAATGCATGATATCTGAGAAATATTTCAATGCAAACTTTAATTCAAAATGTCTCTGTTTCAATCTTTATCACATTTTTATTTTAATACAAATTTAGAATATGTATTATATAGTATATATTTACATTAAAAATATAAATTATCTTTTCATACATTTGTAATTGTCAAAACAACATAAATGCAGGTTTCATGTTTTTCTTGTAAAATATATTATGGGTGACTTCTTAAATCATAACATACAACATTCTTGTCAGAAAACTTTAAAATTTTACCATAAGAAAAACCATGATGATTATTATCAGAACTTATCTGATGTATTTGTGAATCCCATAAGCATACCATTTCCTCTCATTTGCTTCAATAGATGGCGCACAGCAATTATAAATAGTTCAGTTAATTTCAATATATAAAATTTATTAAGACCAGTTTTTAGCTATTCCGGATATATTTATGTTAGGAAAAAAGAGATATAGGCAACATTTTGTGGGAAATTTTGACCTACTTCTTATAAAAATTTTACTATGTTATTCTTATTAAGTACTATACATAAACTTAGTAATCTTAATAACAAACAGTCTTAAAATTACTAAGATTATTATTTAAAGTTATACTTAGTAAACTTACTAAAAATATTCTTAGGATTATTAAGATTGTTGTAGAATGCTAGGGCTTAGTAAGTTTAATAAGTTTGTTATAGTATAAGGCTAAAAATAGTAAAATTAGTATTAGAATGATTAAATAAACAACTAAACATGATATCATCAAACTTATTTTAAGAGCATGCAATATTAAATTATATAAAGTGTAAATGTATTTAGTTTTTACCGCATATTTGTGCTGATGATGTTTTAAATAAATTAAACCGGTCAATCCCTTTCATAGCGTCTATCTAGAATATGAACATGGAGAAATATATATATATTGGAGGGCCTAAATTTAAATTTGAAATAATTTTCAGCTGTTATTATTTTATTCCTTCAAGAAAGTGTTCAACTGAAAATCAGTGGGAGGGGAAGAGAGTAGCTAAATTTGGATAAGTTAAATAGTAAGCAAACTATTTATATACCAATGCTCTATTACTAAAATTTAGAGATGACATGGCATTGAGCTTACATGCTTTATTATCCATCAAAATCTCTCAGAAGTAAAACTGTGCAGCTGTAGCCAGCAACTACATATCCAACGCCAACATTGACAAATTAGATTGGCATCAATCTGCGTAAATTTTGACGGGTATTGTACGAAAAATTTTTGCCATTCTCTTGACTGTTGCACCTTATGAGAGAGTGTGGTCTGCATTTAGACTGCTTTTAAATCCCTGAAGTCCAGCATGTCTGTGACGTGACGATGCTTAGATATCAACTCTTTCTTGTATTTCAATTTTATGTATATTGTAGAATAATGCAATATTTCAATTTTTTACTAGTCTTTTATATGTGGTGCAGATGCTGCTAGGAAATATACTGGTGTAACTGATGTACAGCTCTTTTTAGGATACTTCCTATGCAATATTATAATTATTATTGCAGACTTAACTTCTGCTTAGGTTAACTACTTAACACCAAACTGTCTAAGACCTGCTTAAAGTCGCAATTATTTTGTTAAAATTTTTAAATGATTTTCTCCAAGACTCTTTGGAAGCTTGTAAATTCTGGATTTGGCCACATCGATGAGTAGGTGTGCTTCCCTATTATGGTGAAAATTTGTGAGAAAAATAATTTACTATTTTACTTTACACCAAGAAAATATTGCGATGTTTTGAGAAAAATTTTAACACTAGATCAGCGAGCACTCCTTGAGAATATACTTATATTTGATTATTCAAATGCTAAATTTATTGAATAGAAACAATTTCTATTAACAGCAATTTCAATGAGATTATCAACTAAATTGGAGGTATATCTACTTGATATTGATTTTGCTGAATAAATAATTAAGCAAACAAAAAAGGCTTATAGGTCGCTCTTCTAGTGTTAAATACTTCCTATACTTAAAGTTCAAATAATAAAAATAAGGCATAATGATGATGAAAACAAAAACTAACTGCATAGATTTTATTTTCTGTAGGTAGATAGCACAAGTTTCATTAAGATGCACTGCACGTCATGTCCGAAGTCGTTATGCACTTGTATTGGCACAGAAATAACAGCAATTTAAATGCGTTGTTGAAGGTGTTAGCTATTTTTATTAGGTAATGGCTTAATTAAGGACCACAGCACATTGTAGAAAGCATTTGGGTTAACTAGGTTTAATATCCTTTTGTAGCATTCACAAACATTTTTCTTGTAATTTATGTTTGCAAGGCTCTTTATTCGGGAAAACTTCAACATTTTTTCAGCAAAAGTTTACAGATTTACATAGACCCACGTCAGTGACATCAGATCATTAAAATATCGATGGGGGTGGGGGCTAGATGTTTCAGTACATGAAAATATTGACATTTTTCAATGGAAAATACGATTTTTCAAAAAGTATTGGTTATAACTATTATTCTTGTTCTGCATGTAAGGCCCATGGCCTCAAAAATACACTGCAGTGATCACCAGTAACCATGACTATGATCAAGCAATGCGGAGATAGGGAAAATCTCCAGCATTTCACTCATTAGTTCTTTCGGGGCATCAGACAGCTGATGTCCATAATGAGATATTTGAGTAAGTTACAGTGGCCTGAATTGATATTTTTTCATTGAAATCCACACATATATACCGTATTTTCCCGCCAATAAACTGAGGCTATTGTTTTGGTCTGAAAATGAGGGTTCTAACACATTACAATCCAATAATCTGAGGTATAGTAGAGAAATTGCGTTAATTACGTTGCTCTACCTGCTCATTGCATTCATTAAGAGTATATTCGCTACATTACCAATGCATTTACTATTTATCAATTGGGGGACGTTACACCCCCCCCACTCAACTGTTTGCAAAAATAAGTTATTTATCAATATTATAATTATAACTTTAACCCTAGCCCTAACTCAAACCATATCCTAACCCATAACATTAACTCCAAACCTAACTCCAACTATATCCCTAACCTAACCCAAAACAACCCTAAACACAACTCTAACTTTAAGTTAACTCTACACTAACCCTAATCTTATCCTAAAATATATACCTAACATTATACTATGTTCTGCGCCATGATAGGGCGCACTCAATAAAAATATATTCGTTTTAAGTTATGTAAACAAAGCAAAGCTTTTTAAGAAGGCTTTGAAACAAAGTAATGACATGACAAGATTGAGGGAAAAGGTGCTGTGTTGATTGAATAAAAATTTCCAAATTCTATAATTGCTTTACAAACAAACAAAAGGCCGCGTGGTTGAACCACTAATTAGTATATTAATAGTAGTATATTATAAAGATTTTATAATTCATATTGAAACTTACTAATATTAATACATTTGAATATCCCTTCTACATATTGTTTGGGGTATGGTTTGGGTTAGGGTTAGTACTAAGGTGAGAGTTGGCTTAGTTTAGAGTTAGGGTTATGATTTGGGTTAATGCTGAGGTTGGGGAAAGGGTTTGGGTTAGGTCTATAATTATTATATTGATAAACGTGCATATTTTTGGAAATATTTGAGTTGGAGGGGGGCGGTGGAGATTACGTCAAAGTACCTCAGCAGGTAATAATTACTACGGTATCCGTGGATGATAATGATTATTATTTGTGGATTGTTGTAACAACGCACTTTGTTTCGATCATAACAAAGCCGTTTGATTAATTTTTAATAGAATGGAGAACGTGCGATAGCGATCACAACTTGTTCGCTCAATAAGCTGACCCTACGAAATAAGGTTAAAAAATTAGGTCAGAAAATCGGCATATTGGTTAGAAAACACTGTAATTTAAATAAAAAAATTCTCAGAAATATTAACAGAACGATATCGAAAATCAGTAAGCAACGATGATTAATCGTCATAATTAGATTTCATTTGCATAATGTCCTTCTTCCCCTGAGAAGGTAATATGACTTACTCCTATGATACAACAAAATTTGATTTTAGAAGTACATGCAGTAAGTATTTTTATTCTGAGTTTCAGGATATAGATTTTCATGTTCAAAGCTAACAATATTTGTATCCAATTTCACCCACAAATATGATATTAGTGTCCGGTTTAATTAATTATGGCCTTGTTTCCTGCCTGCACTATATTTTTCATAAAATGTCTTATAAATATATATGATAAAAATTAGCTGGCTTAAAGAATTACTAACCTTAAAAAGTAAATGCTTATTCCATTACCAGGAATACCAAGAAAGGCGACTATTGTATAGATTACAGTTGCAATTGACTGAATCAGATCGAGTTCAATGCTTGTAAACCATCCAGTGTTTTCAGGTGATTCAGTGGTATTGCCAAAGATCATTCTGAATTACACATTTTACAAGTATTTAATATTACAAATTGTTCATTTTGCAGACATTAAATTCCTAGAAATCAAAATCAATAGATTAATTTTAGGATTCTATTCAACAATTTTCACATTCTAGGATAAGTTAACCTTTTATGCCATCTAGTGTTGAAATGTTAGTATCTTGAATTTGAATTGCCTACATCTAAATGTGCAATTTAATGTTTACATGAAACCTCAATTTTTTGTTAAGCTTTTTAGCCATTGCCCTTCTAAATCAAAAGCTGTTCAAAACATGTGTTACAATCATCAATTTTCATTTTACGAAAAGAAATTTCAATAAATTTCCTGCTATATTTATTACAACCAAATTTTCCAAGCCTATTTTAAATTTGGAAAATCCTTGGATATCTACACATATATGGGTATGGTGAGCAGTTTGGCTAAAAAATTCTCCTGTGTCTTCTATAAAAAAATAAGAAATTTAACAGAGAAGCATAGTATTTTTCTTGCATTATTTCATATTCTCTTCATACCTAGCTTTCAGATAATACTGTTTTATAAATTCATGGGAGTAACAGCTAAGAAAAAAGATTATCCTCTAATTTGTGATGTAGTCAGATTTGAAATGTCTCCATTAGTTTTTGTGTATGAGCGATTAACAATTTTTAAAAAAAGCCATCACAGATTGTAAAAAATTACTGTTTTAAGATTATCAATGGAGTATGTCTATATAATGAATAAATATAATTATGAAAAAATGTATTTTTAAAAACGTGCAATCCATAAACAAGAAGTTCAGCGGAATTTTAACATAAAAAGCTTTTATTTGGTAATCAATTAGAATCAAAAGCTACACTAATGCTAATGTTGCTCATTGTTCGTATTTTCAATTTTTTAGACAAATTTTGAATTTCAGCATGATATCAAAATAAAAAATCATTTATAGCGCATTCCACTGATGGTAGACGACAAAAAATGTATTTACGACCTTTTGTTCCTAAAGGGATGAAAACTTCGTAATATTTTTAAGTATTCTAAGTTTACAAGATAATCACGTTTGCTTTTTGTTTTGTCCATCTTAGATATATGTTAATTTCATTTACAAAATCCAATTGACTCATTTCAATACACTTGGCGAATCCGCAGAAAATCTCATGGCAAATTCATCCCATAGAAGTCAAAATGCACTGGGTTGTGTGTAGCAATAAAAAATCTTTTTTTCAATGTAAATGCTACTTAGCTTGTATAAACTACTGCATTAGGCTGGTTAATACTACTCCCGTTTAAATTATAATTTTTCAGTTTTGAAGTCAGCAATATTTAGGGAATGCGCATACACCAATAACCTCATTTTTGTATTAACTAATAGATACATTTCGATGCGGGATCTTACTGTTCATTAAAATATCTCATCAATACTACAGAGTTTACCAAAAAACTTTAGCAAAGCTTATGTTTTTCAATGGCTTATAATTTTAATAGTTTAATCAAAATGAATATATATTATGCTATATTTATAAAGTATATGCTGCAGCTAACCTCAGTTAGGGCCATAAGTCAATCCAGCTTCTTCATTCATAATTTTGTTCAATATGGTGCACATAAAACTTAGAATCATAGAAGTTGATGATCTTGGCAGTATGTCACTTACTTTTGATTTTAAAGTGGAAAATAAGTTCGATAGGGTTGTAGTCTAGATCATAGTTGATAAATATTCTTCATAAAAGTTTATATTAAAAAAAATTTTCTCACAACTTAACTTTTTTGAAAACTTGCATTTTCGACCACAATCAAAACAGCATTTTCAGTAAAAACAATTTTGCATACACTTCTTCAATAATTTTAAAATGGTCCAAGTCAAACTGAGATACAATGGCACAAACTTATAAATTGGATCCACGTTGGAAAAAACATAATCGTAACTAATATGGATTTGTAGATTAAGTCTAGTTTCATCTTTGTGTACGTGAACCCAAAAAATGTCTGGCGTATTGTACACGAATAAGTTTTTGCACATTTCAAACATGAGCTCTTTTTCAGTCTTTTCCATAATGAACATATACAGTAATGCATGGGTAAATTTTTTTTACCACTTAGCCATTTACTAAGCATAGTTGAGTCATTTTAAGCGACTATAACGTCGGGAAACTTATTTACCAATTTCTAACCAATTCAATAAAACACGTGAAAACTTCCATTTTTCTTGATTAATGTATATACAAGTCAACAATCAATGAGTATCTTCGAATGTTTTGGGTTGTCAGCCTGTTCTTTCTGATATTGGAAAAGAATGAAGCTTTCCAAAAACCACTTTCCACATTTGCAGAAGTTACCAAACCTATCTACTGAAAAACTTTGCAAGAAAAGTACACAACATGCCTTATTACCACACACACTGTGTTAAAAAATAGTCATGTGAAGACACTTTTAACTAAACAGTGTATATTATTGTAAGCGCTTAAATTCAATTTTTTATCTAAGTGAATATAATGTTATACTGCTGCTATACTCTACATATCTTCTAGAACTCGATTATATTGAAATCATAAATTTCCACAATGTCTTCACCTGCTTAAATTCAATTAATTTTTAGCCACATAGTTTAACCAAACTAGCTAAACATGGTTCTAAAATAATTTTTTAATTAACAATTTAACTTAACCACTGGTTTAACTAGTGGTTTAACCATCTGTGCACAGAATTTTGGCGTTTACTTTTGTATACATGATGAAATAGATTCATGCGAAGAGCATACATGATGCATTGCTTGTTTAAAAAAAGTTAAACTGTACATTCTTTATTAAGTCCTACTCTTTTCATTCATTAATTATATACAGTTGTAAATTTCTTATTTCGTTATAATGAACAAAAAAACACATATCTTAAGATGTTTTATCAAAAGGATAATTCTAAGAATATCTTAATTACACAGGTGAACAAGAACCAATTGTTTTAATATAGGCTAATATTACAATGATTTGAAATATTTTCCTACTAGGAAACTGATTTTTTTGCAAATTGACAAAAAAATTTCGTATGGTTTACATAATAATTTACATAGTATTTTCTGTAATGAACTAAGTATATTTACCTATCATCCTAAATTTGAAAATTCTTAGCTTTTAATTGCAGACTAGTAAATGAGTTTTTTTAATATTCATAGCCTTTGAATGCCAACAAAAATGTAAATTTCCAAAATCTGGACACCAATGCCATTATTATTTATCCTTTTGTTGTGCGTTTTTGATATTATATTTAGTAATGTAGTAATGTTAACATAATGTATTATGGACAATAAGTTGAAGTTCCAATAGCAAAGGCTATATATAAGCTAGACAAATATATATTTGTTTTATAGGTACTAACAAGTACTTCGTTGTCATTTCTATATAATCGCAAAAATTGTTCAGAAAAATTTTAACCCAGATTAAAATGTTTTACATCTGAGGTTTTGCTGTAAAGTGTATTCATATATTGCAAGGGATTAACTTAAACTAAGTAATCATAGTTTCAAAATTTATAGCAGTCAACTACTATTTTTATTAAAAATTACCATTTTCAGTTTTTTTTTATTTAAAGCATTTTACATTTTGTTTTTAACTTTATAGATTCCCTTTATAAATTTATTTTGAGTGTGAAATAAAAAAAATTAGTGGCTTTTTGAAAAGCCAAAAATATTTTTCTACTGCAATGCAATCATGGCATTTTAGTTTTAAAAATTAATAAATATATTGTGAAAATCCAATTATAATTAATTGATGTTTATGAAAGTTTCTTCGATTAAATTATTTTTGGAGACAGATCAAAATCTATTAAAATATACTAATTTATATCTAAAATATTGAAAAAGTGGTAATTGTAACTGGCATACAATTATTATACAAATAGTCTTGTAAAATATATTTTAAAATAATTCCCTTACAATAAAAATTCTGCCAAATTCAAATGTGAACTTTAAGCAATTTAAATTTTGGAAAGTAGTTTGAAACGTCACTAAGTTTGCTTTAAATTTTTGGCTTAGGACAATGCGGATTTTCTCTTAGCCAATCACTAGGTCCCGCTCAACAACACTAATAATATTAGTAAACAGTCGAATTTTGGAAAAATTTGAATTTACAAATATATTTATAAATTTAAAAGATCAATTACAAGCATATATATCACAACATACTTACACGAAAGCAACAGCATATAACAGTGAATTAAAAAAATCTATCACTTTATTGAGCTCAGGTGATTTTTATTGGTCATGATGAAACTGCCATCTTATTGGAAGTAAACAAAACTATCCTCTAAACTTATTTTTCATTGAAGATTCTTCCATGATCGAAGCATTACAATTACATTATAGAAATTGAAAAAAATTATCATGGAATTTCTAAATCGGTTATTTTTAAATTTTAATATTTCAGAAGATTAAATTTCTGCGTTTGTGAAATTAGCACTTAAAAATATAGTTCTCACATACAAATATTATGGGATTAACTAATTTAAAAGAAGTTTATTCATGACTTTTGTTAAGCCTAATCAAAGAATTCGCTCCACAAGAAATACAAATTAATGTTTTTTGCGCTTATGAAACCAAAGTTAAATATACGGCAGAAAATGATGTACAGTTAAATATTTACCAGTGCTTTGTTCCGCAGAAGATAGATAAAATTATGCTTGGAAAATTGTAGCCACATATCTGAGTTTTGAATTTACCTCAAAATGTACTTAAAGTTATTATATATAAAATTCCATTGTGTCATCATATATGTGAAAGAATTATGCAATTAATTGATAATCTGACATTTCCTAATTAATATGAAAATAATAACAATATTGATGTAACTTCAGTTCAGATTAATGCTATACACTTAAATACAATTCGAATAGTTTAGAAATGGGGTTTATGTGGATTTGGAACATGCAAAAATTATATCAATAACAAAAAAGCTTATTGTTAAATAGATTGTTAAATAGATTAACAAGTTTTCTTTGAAATTTTTGAATTTTTTAAAAAAATTGAAATTCCCTCAATACCTAGTTTTCATGTATTTAGAAGGTTTTGAGCTCATGAGGGCAACAAAGAACTTTGACTGTTTCTTGATATGTGCAAAATGCTCAGAAGCCGCGGGGCCAACATCCAGCCAGTGCGCGAATTTAGAGCGAAAAGGAAGAAGGAGACTCTTCTCGATAATGTGGTGCTTTCAGATTGAGCACAGTATTAAGTTTTTAAACTATAAGCTTTTAAAATATTTTTTTTAGAATCATGAAAATTTTTCAAAAATCCACTTGCTGCTTAAGGTTAAGAGGAACATTCCTAAAAATTTATCAAATTTTGCATGCAATGATTTTTTCCGTTACAAATATTTAATCAAATTTATGCATAATCAATCTGTACCAGATGGGAATATCCTGGAATAAATTAAAGCGTTTATCGCTTTGATTTTGTTCAACAGCGTCCAATAAATTAAACTATATCAAAAACATTGGCATCAAATTCTCATGAAACAATTATTTCAAGTGGTCGCACCAGAAATTGATTTCTTACCTACACGTACATGATTAGTGATATTTTGAACCGAGCAAATAAAGCACTACGAAAACAGTCCAGTAAAATTATAAATGCTTTCTGATTTCTGAATTAACAAAAATTAACAACCGCCTTTTATCTCCAATATAAAATTCAGCAGGCTATAATAATTGCATTTTCTGAATCATACTACATTACAAATGCTTATGACATGCTATTAATTGAAATATTTATGTGTGTTTCTAAGGTTTGATTAATTTTGTAAGAAGTTCAGCACTGTGAATAAAATTTATTGTTTTACAAAATATATAGATATTTATTTCCAAAAATTGAATGGTTATTCAAAACCTGCGTTTGAATATAGACCAGAAAATTTCTTTCAATTCAGAAATATTTTAAAACCAATAAAGCGAATGTTTTTCAATTGGGAATTAAGAATAATTTTACAAAACGTGTTGAAATTGGCATTTAATGACATTAAATATATAACAAGTTTACTGCAATTTTTTCAACTATGCATGCCACCAAAAAATTGAAATCTTTGTTAAAAATGCTGCTGTTGAGATACACAATTGGAATTTCTATGTTCATGTGCTTCTGTTGGGTATGAAATGGAATTGAGTTTTTCTGCGGGGATTCCCACAACTGGGTATTGTATGAAATTTAAAATAAACACTTTTCAAAATTTCAATTCTTATGCATAATGAATGCTTATGTTTTAAACACGAGAATGAATCGAAGGAATCGAAGAGAGTTCGAGATCTAAACATGTAGATGCTCCAAATGATATACTGGATAGCGATATGTCTGATCATTAATACTTGTTTGCATAGCATAGTCAAAATTTTTCGGTTTGCAAGATCAAAGTTGGGTACGTTAGAAGCTCATGGTAAAACATAAATACTGAAATGTTGGAATATCTTAAATTAAGATTTAAAATAGTGTATGCTATATAAATCTAAAAATTTTAAATAATATTGTATTCAAACTTCATTTCCGCTAATTTTCGTACACTGCTCCATAATAGTAAGCTATTTCTGAAATTTTGTCCATTTTTTCCAATACCTCGGATAATGTCTATCTCTGATAGCACAGAATTTCAATTATACATTGATGTACCTTTGCCTATTGTGTACACATGCATATATACATGTATTATAGTCTATTGTTTGCCTCTTATTTCATAGTGTGTAGCGCGTATTTTGGTAATTATTTATCTTGAAATGTGAGTGATGAAACAATTTCTGTGATTGGATGAGCTTTAGACGATATTTAAAGCTTAAATAAAAACCCACTGGCAGAGGCGCACCCAGGGGGGACTACTGCTACTACAGGGGTAAGCAATATTTAATTGATGTTGTAATTCTTACAATATGAATGGAAATCGATTAATCTATTGAATACTTTAGAAGAACCAAAATTATTTAGGTTCACTAAGAACGTTCTCACGAACATTAATGGAGGAAAATCTTGGCGAAACATAATAAAGTCCAAATTCGAAAATCATTATTGTCCTGCCTAGTAAATTAATATAGTATTGGGTATTGCGTGTGTACAGCACAGTTTGATGACCAAAATATATATTATTCTTCCACTACCGAATTCACTTTTTGATATATTGAAGGCGTAACCATTAACCTTATTTCGCGCTATTGCTATCTTTCTGTCACACACCTCATATTGTGATGTCAAACCTAGAGATATTAAATAATGATCACAGCTTATACATAAGGTATCTATGCAGAACCAAATTTGCTCTTAGTGATTAAGATTTCTGGCAACATTTAACTTAAATTTTTCTTAGTGCTAACAGAAGTATGAAGCACTTGTAACCTTGATTGTTATCTCACAATGATAATTTTTCCTATAAAACGTTTTTATGTGTTGTGTTTGGTTTTTATAAAAAACAAAACATGTCAATTTACTATGATTTTTTATCTATTATTTTCATTCCAATTATGGCCAAAAGCGAATGAGAAATATAGCCATTTTGAATAAAATTGTCTATTAAATTATATTTTGCTAAAGTGAAAATAATTTGAACACGGTTTCTGCATTTTTTACCTGTAGTGAAATATGGTGAATTACATAGAAATGCTAAAGACAATAGAGAAATAAAGTATTAAATTCAAGTTATGGCAAATTACAAAATGTAACTAAAGGTATTTTGTGGCCGCACATTATTAATACGGCATGATCCTCAGTCCTGTTCTCTCTTCTGCTAACAAGAGTTGAAGTCGGAGCAGCGGTGGGCTCAACTGAGCTATTGGAAAAAAGGGCCTGAAATTGAAAAAAATATACTATTACACAGCAGTTGTAGTGAATATTATACATCATACTGTGACATCAAATATAAGACTAATACTATTCAATGATTATTGAATCGAATTATTAAAATTTCTTCTAATTATAGTAATTTAAGTGATTCAATATCAAACCTCTACACTATCTTACAGAAAAATGGTTATCCACACAAACNGACAAAGCATTAACTTCTAACAATATGGTACGTAATCAAGTAACAACAGATGATCAAACACCAATTTACTGGAAACTACTATACATTGAAGAAAAAAAGGAATTTCTAAAATTAAGGATAAACAAGAAACTTAATGTAACCAAGATCGTACCAATACTAACATCAAACAAACTATCAGAATTTTTTAGAAACAAATATCCTATAAACAAAATGTTGGTTTCTTCCATTGTGTATGAATATTAATGTGAAAAATGTAACCATTTTTACATCGGAACAAGCAAGCGACATTTTGAAACTAGATTAAAGAACATCTTAGAGGGCATTTAAGAAGTGCAATATATTTGCATGAACACCAAGGAAACAAAGCAAATTTTGAAATATTACTAAGAACAAAAAACACCAAATGCAACCAAGAACATGCTATTAAATAGTCAACAAAGTACGATCAATTTACTTAACATATTTTAAGTGTATGCATATTTCAGCATCATCTAATGTAGTAATTGTCAATTAAATCCCACGCATTTGTACACTGACGATGATTTATACATCGAAACCGGTTTGAAATATATATATATATATATATATAATCATAAGAATAGTTCCCCTCCTCAGAAAAAAAGCTGGGTGCGCCCCTGCCCACTGGGCTATGTATCAAAATTAGATATGCTTTCCAAAGTTGCATCTAGGTCNTATAATATTTCCAACCGGTTTCGATTTATAAATCATCGTCATGAATGAAGAAGAAAAATTTAATAAAACATTAATGAAATTAGTACATATCAAAGAATTACCAATAGAATTATACAAAGAGTTTCATAGTATAGGATGTCAACCAAGTAGAATATATTGTCTCCCTAAGATCCACAAGAACAAAGAGGACCCTTCGTTTCGACCAATTTTATCGATGCTGAATTCTACAACATATAGTTTGTCAAAGTGACTTGACTCATTATTGAAGAAGTATATTCCATCAAAATACATAATAGAAGACACATTCGATTTTTTAAACAAAATTGGTAAATATTTTGACAACAATAAAGAAAATGAAAAATTCATAGCAAGTTTTTTGTAAAATTATTGTTTACAAACATCCCAGTCAATAAAACAATCGAACATATACTAAAACTTATTCCACAAGAAGAGTTATCATTTTCTCATGAAACCTTAAATCAATTGCTAAAAATAGCATGCTTAAATTTAAAGTTTATGTTCAATGAGGAAATTTCTGAGCAAAAAGATGGAATAGCGATGGGCTCACCGTTAGGACCTAGTATGGCTTGTTTTGCAATGGATATGTTAGAGACAAAGATAGAATCATTACCAATAAAACCAAGTTTATATTACCGTTATGTAGATGATATTTTCACTGTCTTTGAAAATCCAAATGATATTGATGAATTTAATGGCTTTCTACACAACTGTCTAGAAGAACTGATGTTTACAGTTGAAAAATCGCACAATAATTCAATTAATTTTCTTGACGTAACCTTAAAGATGAAGCAATGATCTATAGAAAACCTACTAACACTGATTTATACATTCCATTCAAATCATACTGTGACATCAAATATAAGACTAATACTATTCAATGATTATTGAATCGAATTATTAAAATTTCTTCTAATTATAGTAATTTAAGTGATTCAATATCAAACCTCTACACTATCTTACAGAAAAATGGTTATCCACACAAACTAATAAAGAAATTCGTTGACAAAGCATTAACTTCTAACAATATGGTACGTAATCAAGTAACAACAGATGATCAAACACCAATTTACTGGAAACTACCATACATTGAAGAAAAAAAGGAATTTCTAAAATTAAGAATAAACAAACAAGAAACTTAATGTAACCAAGATCGTACCAATACTAACATCAAACAAACTATCAGAATTTTTTAGAAACAAATATCCTATAAACAAAATGTTGGTTTCTTCCATTGTGTATAAATATCAATGTGAAAAATGTAACCATTTTTACATCGGAACAAGCAAGCGACATTTTGAAACTAGGATCAAAGAACATCTTAGAGGGCATTTAAGAAGTGAAATATATTTGCATGAACACCAAGGAAACAAAGCAAATTTTGAAATATTACTAAGAACAAAAAACACCAAATGCAACCAAGAACATGCTATTAAATAGTCAACAAAGTACGATCAATTTACTTAACATATTTTAAGTGTATGCATATTTCAGCATCATCTAATGTAGTAATTGTCAATTAAATCCCACGCATTTGTACACTGACGATGATTTATACATCGAAACCGGTTTGATATATATATATATATATATATATAATCATAAGAATAGTTCCCCTCCTCAGAAAAAAAGCTGGGTGCGCCCCTGCCCACTGGGCTATGTATCAAAATTAGATATGCTTTCCAAAGTTGCATCTAGGTCACCGGGTCGCATTTAATTAATAAAGAATTGAAGGAAATAAATGTACACAAAAGGGGCTTATCTTACTATTGTTATAGCCATTTTTACATATACATTAAATTCCCCTATTGCCTTGAATAGTTTATATATTGATTTTTGTTTGTTTATGTAATGGAACCTCCGAATCCACTTTATTATTTCTGATTCGAAACCGAATATTTTGGCAATGGATTTGTGAACCTATTGTTCAGAGAATGAGAAAGCCTACTACCCTCAAATATTTTGCTTTCTGGAGAAAATTAGTTTGAGCCGAATCTCAGGCACGCAATTGATTCGAGAAACTAAAAAAAACAATTCTTTATCTTTTGTTTTCGGATTTTAATTATCTATATTAGTTCATGTTTTATAAGCTTTAAATATTTTTAAGGGAACCATAACAGATTTTGAACAATTCCTAGTGGAATTAGAGTTAATAATTTTAACAAATGTGTGCAAATAGAAAAATCTTTCAGTGACTCTCATGTTATATCATTAGAAATTTAGTTAATGTTCAACTCAAAATTTTGCTTGATAAGAATTTATAGACTTCTTTATTTTTTCAATTTTTTTTCAAATTTAATTATAAATCTGAACGTACTCCAAAGCCAGGACCTTTAGGAGGTTCTGCTAAACTAGGTAAGACAGTTATAGGTTCAGCGGCCTTTCGGCCATTTTGTGGACCAACTTTTAGTTGTTTACCAGCCTTTAATTCCTCAATGATACTCTGCATAGAATCCGAAGTAAGATCTTCATAATAATCATCATTGATTCTGATCATAGGAGTATTTACACATGCCCTCAAACATTCAGCAATGTTTAATTTACACAGACATCCGAAGTTGTCTTGCCTGGTTTAATTCCCAACAAGTTCTCAATAGTTTTCTAAATTTCATCCATACCACAAAGCTGACAGGGAGATGTACCGCAAAGCCTTCAAATGTCTGTGAAGATCAGCAGGTCTATGCAACTATACTGCTATCAGAACCTTGCAACCAATGTTTTATAAAACGGGTAAATTTTGTTAACGGGTCGCTAATTTTGCGATTTTTACGGTTTTCTGGCGGTCACTTTCTATGACCCTGTTGCAATATTGTTGTTTGCATGTTTTGGTGCTATGCTAACAAAGATCAGTTACTACTAGATGAAACCGTAAGATTCACGATCAGGAATTTGTGGGAATTACATGGAGATAATGCAGATAAATGCTGCGGAGGAATAGCAATGTGAATTCCATTTTCACAACAGCCCTGGCAAATATCACACGTATGTTGAGAGTATTACATTACAATTGGAAAAATTGGCGGATATGCACTACTATTAATAATATTTAAGGTGATTTATGTATAAAGAAAGCACCTTGAGTGTACCTCATTTCTCCGGTATTCACACAATAAATTGAAATTTGTTTCTTTACATGTATTTAATGTCAAAGAAATGCCACCCACTCATTTATCAGAAGTCTTCATTCGATATTCGCAAAAGTATATATGGTATAGCTACATAAAATATTTTAATATTTTGAACTAAAATGTTCTTCTGTAGATCAATTAATTGTATGGGGTCATAAAGAGCTTCTTCTGGTGAAAATATTTGATCTAAATCGGTCTTAAGTTTATGAATTTGTTTTAAGAAGAAACTTTATTGAAAAGTAACATTTATTAAAGAGGCACACGCCAAAATTTCCAAGAATATATCACTGAAATTGAATTTCAAAAATGTGATCTTATCAGAAATAATATTGATTATGTTTTTCTAAGAGTTCATTATCATTAATGCCGTATGATATCTTGCTATTTGTTGCACCAAAAATGTTTAGAATTTATATTTTTTCAAATTTTTAAAAATCGCTTTTAACAGTAGTTTCTTAGTTTTTGCATCGCAAGTTCTACATTTGTTGCAAACATCGAATAACATTTTTTGTCAAATAAGAAGTTAATCTAAAAATAGGAAAGCAATTTGAAATTTGGAATCCACATTTTCTAACAGCTTTAAAGGAAAATGTCACGACTACTTCGCAAAAGGTGAAGACTACTTCTTCTTAAAATATCGGGCTCTTCAAACGCTTATGCTTTTAGACTTTCTTCTGAACAAGGTATTTGTAATCTCAATTTGACATGAATTTTGTTGTGCATTAGACAAATTACTTAAATTTTATTTTACAAGAATATATTATTGCTTCTTTCAAATACCTTGAATTTAATATGATTTTTAGCTGCCACATTAACTCTTGCAAAAATATTGAGAAGAATCTACTATTTCAAAGAATGCTTGGCTCATTTGCATCATTTTTCTATTACTTAGCAAAAATGGAAATGATTATGTATGATTCAATATATATATATATATATATATATATATATTGAGATGTTGACTTTTTATTCCAAATTGAAATTGTGTTCATTTTATAAGGTTGGGAGAAAATTTGAAAAGATTTACAACATTTTCTAAGAAATTCTCATCTCATTTTTGAAGAGAAAATTTTTAGAAGCATAGATTAAATTTCACGAAATTTTATTCATTAGATCTTTAAAATCATCTAAAATGTGTATAAAACTTCTAAATTACATAATAACTATTACAGTGTTATTATCTATTCATTTGCAATTGGCAAATTCCAAAGCTAATCTATTTCATTTTGTCCCTAATTAAAATATTGAATAATTTCTTAAAAAATATTTATGTTCTCATATCTGAAAACTAATAAAGATATAGATGTATCTTGTCTTTTACTTATCATTTACGAGTAACCGTTTTTATCTAAATATTTAAACAGTACTATGTCGTGAAAGACTTTGGTCTGTCTACGATGTACCTAAATTAAGCATGAACAATAGTTGTAGTTAATTATCTCATGGGGTTAGACTACCTGAATATCTAATCCTTAGTTATGGTGGTATGGAGAAACTTCGGTTGAATTTGAAAAAATCATAATTTTCTTCTGGAAAATTTTGAATTACTGCGCGCATTTTAGTTAAAAAACGGATAAAAATTACCAACAATACTTCAACAGAAAGAAGTATAACCATTGTAGATTTGCTGGTAGCATCTCAATTAATTTTAATGTTTCATGTAGAAATTTACATGCTAAAGGAATAGATTTTGCAAATCTCACCCAATCTGGAGTCAATATATTTTTCATCAAATGAAATTATATTAAATTTTATCTATGACTAGTAAATGGAACAAGTTCTAGCAAACATTATATGTGAATTAAGCCTATGAATGCAAATCAAGTTACCCTAGTGGCAATAAAACTGATAAAACATTGAAAAGCAACCATTTGAAGGTAGTTAACACCACATTAGAAATAAAATACAATTATTCATGA
Source organism: Hofstenia miamia (assembly GCA_900660155.1). NCBI lineage: Eukaryota > Metazoa > Xenacoelomorpha > Acoela > Hofsteniidae > Hofstenia > Hofstenia miamia. The sequence continues at coordinate 634,354 of CABFPE010000312.1, forward strand.
AAGCAAATACCTAACATTTGCAGTAGGTTCCCAAATACCAATCAACCAAAAATTGATATAAAAAGTGGAGGGTGGTGTGATTAAATCAAAAAAATTGATGCTAGATGGAATTCATTAGTTTATATCATAATGCTAAAACTCTCAAAATCTTTGAAAATTTTTGTAATAAAAACTATTATAAAAAACTTACAAAGCACATAAGTAAGTATAAAAGTGCTTTAGAAGATATTGGAATCAAAATAAATGTACAAAACAACAATCCATTCACAACTAATGTGATGAGGATCATACATCATACATGTTGTAATATTTCATTTAAAAATATTTTGCTTTGGTATTTTTTGATGGAAAACAGAAATAAATTTCAAGCTAGTCTTTTATGAAACATTGTTTATATTCACTATATATATATATATATATATATATATATATTTATATATAAACATATATATATAT
>CABFPE010000312.1:634866-648039 GCA_900660155.1 Hofstenia miamia
TATATATATATAAACATATATATATATATTTATATATAAACATATATATATATATATATTTGCTACAAAATTGACAACACAGCAAACAAGCAGCAGAGTGTTGACATGAGCAAATAATAAGTTAGTTGACTTCATATACCCCAACATGGTGCTGTTCACATCAATTATTACATTGTATGATGTTGGACTATGATGGCTAACATTTCTTTTCCACAATTCTCTAAGAATTTTCGATTGGGTATAAATCAATGTGTTTTGGTTAGGTAAAGGAACCGTTGGTTTGATGAGGATGACGAGTGTTGGTCACTCTTGTATGGCTGATGTTGAATTGAATGTCAATTGCCTGATTTGACATATTTATGTTGTGTAGAGTTGCACTTAGTGCTCTCAAAAGAGGTTAGAGTGCTTGTACTCGAGTGGATTCTTTAAAGAATTTGTCTAGCTGTAGGTCAATCAATTCATAAAATAATTTATACATGAAACACAAATGAAAAATAATATGACGGTATCGCAAGGACTCCAAATTCAATCTCTTGAGGTTATCTAAATAATCTTTGTATTGTATGCCAGCAAGTCTGTAAACGCATAATGTGGAAAAAAATTTTAACATATTTAATCAACGACATATCTTTTATAGAAGAGGAACTGAAAACTACTGTTGTATTTAAAGAATGGTCTAACATATGTTGTAAACACACGCATTAACAAAACAGGATCTTTTCACTGAAAGCACTATAATAGACAGGAAACATGTACATGTGCTATAGAAGATATCTTTGAACAATGGTTTCAAAGCTTTAAGTTAACTGATACAGATATGCTTATAAATTACGAAAAGAATATACATGTATAACATCATTTGAGAAAAAAAGAAAATTGAAAATGTCTCAATATATTTATTCATTTCAAGAGTTAACACGAAGAATATTTGGTGAGCTACTTGCAGTTGATAGGACTTAGACTATCTTTCAAAATAATTAAGAGTACTAAGAAGGTCAGCATTTGGGGAAGACCCACGCACAGTAAAATTTCGCATCATATGCTAAAAGACTCAATTTAGAGTTGCATATTGCATATTCAGTGATATCAAAACAATGGTAATGGCCCTAGAACCGAGCCTAGTGGAACACCAATTGTAACTAGCACAGAACATGAAATATCATCCTCAACCATTACTTGTTGCAATTTCAAGTGAGAAATCCTCTTATCCAATATAGAAGTTCATGGCTTGTACCATAACCACATAATTTCTGTAAAAATATTGCATGTGAAACAGAATCAAAGGCTTTTGAAAAGTCCGTATGAATTCAGTCAACAATGAACTTTTAACTGTGGATAAAGCCCAATCGGTGTGGTATTAAGCAATTGAGTACAAGTAGATTTTCTTGGTAAGAATCCTTGTTGTTGGTATGTAATTAGATTGTATTTGTTTAGAAATCACATTAATTTATTAACAATTATTCTTTCAATCGCCTTGATGCAATAAGATGATGTTGAGGAAACTGGCCAGTAGTTTGAAGGAGATGAAGGCTTGCTTCCAAAATTCTGGCAATTGATTCTTCAAGAATGAAAGTTAGATGTACACAAATTTCAGATGAGATTAATTGAGTAGGAAAGTAAGATTACCATCTGGTGTCTTTCTACAATTTAGCTGGTAATTTATGTAATGCTTTTTCAACTATACACAGGAAAACATATCAAGCTAAAGGTTATTCCACTGGGTGCTATATTGTGAATTTAGGTATGTTTTCATTATCATTTGTAAAATGTGATAAAATATGTATTTAGAAGGTTGGCCTTTTCAAGATGATCAGAAACAACAGAATCATCAGTGTTTTTAAATCGAGAGATTTTGTTTTACCATTAATGTATCTATAGAACTGTGAAGTGTCACCTGAATTGAATACAGCGTTCCTTTGACAGCAATAGAATTCTCTTACTGCATCAGGATAGTCCTTTGCAGACTGACGATAAAGGATTGAGCTTTTTTAAAACATCTAAATTATCCGCGTTTTGGTCTTTGATGCTTTGTTTGTTTTAGTGGAACATACAAGCGTAGAGCTTTTGTAATCACATTAATGTTGAATAGATAAATAGTTACTAAGCAAACCCCGCTAGTTTATGTTTGATAGATGATTCCTCAATCCAGTATAGTTGCCTTGGTGAAAATTACGACATTCTTCAAACTTATTAAGTAGTGCAGGATTCACTGGAGTTCTTATCAAGAAATCAAAAGTTGAGTGATCACAGCTTGTAGGAAAGTAAGATTACCATCTGCAATGCAAAACTAAGGAGGTTGATAAAACAAGATCTAACATATAATTCATTCAAGTAGAACAATCAACTAATTGTGTATATTCATTTCTGATCATAGTTTCCATGAATATGTCATGGTTACTATCTCCTAGATACGCAGAAATACTCCAATCGATAACAGTTTGCTGAACTGTAAGCATTCAGGGCTCTGTATTACTGAGATTTTGAAAATATGAAATCAATGCAAACTCTACTTACATATAGAGAAAGTGTGTAGTACAGGTAATACTCGTAGAGAACTATGTGTGAAAATGGAAGCACAACCATACCCATCAGATCTATCACATCTGTGAACGTTTAACATTGTATTGTCAATTAATTATGAATCAGGTATGTTTAAACGGAGTGATGTCTCTGTTATCATTACAACCTCAACAACAAAGAACTTTGACTGTTCTTGCCATTTGCAAAGATATTCCAAAGCGTGTCGTGTGCATAGTCAGAGGTCGCGGAGCCGAAGGCATAAAGTTCTAAGCTTCGGATTTTTAATCGGGATTTGTCCATCCATCATTATGTGCCATATAATATCGTTCAGCCAATAAATTGTTTTGTATCTCTCTCTGCAAAGCATTTGTTTTATAAATATACACCAAGGCTCCCAACATATGTATATAAATTTGTAGCAGTCAAAATTGACTTCGTTTACTAACTGCAAATGTTGATTGTGGCCTTAAAAATTATTGTTTTGAAATCATTTTATTATGATGGCTTTATGCAAAGCAATCACAGTATTATTTCACAAAAAAATTGGCATGAAATTAATTACGAAAATCCCATTTCTAAAGGAGATTTCACTATATATATTGGTCATTTGTAATTTTAAATTCATATTGGCCATTTGTATTTAAATTTGTGTTGTTAATTTACAATCATCAAAGCTGTATGTTAGTGGTTTTATCAGTTTTACTTTTGACATTGTGTGCTTTTTAAATAATGCTTCCTTCAAAAACATAAATTGTTAGTGGAATGCTGAAGATATCGGCATAAAGAACATGAACTGATGTTTGATATTTAATTGAAAATCTTTCAATTGTTTAATAGCAGCAAGAAACTTATATTTTTGAGTGCCAGAGAAAAATTTTGGAAACTGGTGGGTATGGGCATCACTATTTTTTAGTGGCATGTCCCGCATTAAATTTCCTACCAAACATCACAATAATTTTTTTTACAACAGATATAATTTCTTTACGAATATTGTAACAAATATTAGGGAAACCACTTGAAAATAATTGGCAATATATTCATATTGTATAAAGTTTCTGCAGCATTTCAATTTTATTCTACGTTTTTCTATTATATCTTAACATCTTCAAGGTTGTTATTAATGATCTTCAATGATTTAACTTTGTGTTGAATGTATGACAATTTCCAATAAATTTCTTTAACTTGTATACATATACATTTATGCAGTATCGAAATATCTGTGCACCAGGTATGATACGGTTCTTGAGATTAGAATTTATTGTGTACAACAATCGTCTTTTGCTTTAGATGCTGTCACAGGACGATTTGGCTCTAATGCTTGAGGTACATCTAAGGTTGCAGTGAGTCAATCTCGTTGGAGAACCCCATCTACAATAATTGGAATGAATATATTGACCGTCTTTTGTAATAGTGATCATTTAGAAATTTTATTAGTAAATTTTGACATTGTTAACTATTTTTCTTTGAATTCTTTTATTTCTTTAAAGAAATTTCTTCATATTCTTTATAAAACTTGCCAATTTCTTGCAAAGAAATGTAAAAAGATTCTTAAAGATCTTTAAAGAATTAAAAGATACATCTTTAAATTCTTCTATTTCTTAAAAAGAAATGTCTTTAATTTCCTCAAAAAACTTGCCGATTTCTTGCAAAGAAATGTAAAAAGTTTCCTAAAGATCCTCAAAGTTATCAAAGAATTTTGTACTAGGGATTCCAGAATTATTATAACGGTTGAATTATGATTTATATTTGAATACCAATGTAAGATTTGCTTTAAATCTTTCTACTATTTTTGTGAATGTGACCTAATGTAGAATATGCACCAGGCTGAGATAGACTTAAGTTAGCCATATTTTCACTCTTTTCAGTCTTAATGCTTCTCTTAATAGTTTGCGTCACTCCAACAACTAATTCTGTTTCTCGATTTATATTGGTTACTTACACCAACTTGTATCTAGTTACAACTTAATTGTAATGATATGGTAATATGAATCCTTTTAGATAAAGGGTCTAGACGCAAAGCGGAACCATGCGTTCAAAGATAAATCAACTTCTTACAGCAATCACCAGTTACTACACAAATGGTTGTGACTCATGGAAAGCTCTCAGTGTCAGTGGTTGTATGTATTATATATATATTATATGAAGTCATTTTGATTTAATTTTCTGAAAATAACTGTTAACTATTTCCCCCATAACTTTTTCCTTATTATTTAGTTGCTCTCATATTTCAGTAAGTACAATATCTGATTTTTGTGTTTCTATTGTGTTTGGTGATCTTTTATTTCATTACTTTGTTAGAATGGGTTTTCCTTTGTTATATGCATTTATTTCCAGAAAAGTTTTCATAATCATTGTGTGGCAAGAATTGAAATTGTTTCTTGTTGCCTTTGTCTTTTCATATTTCTCTTTGGTATTCTGGTAGGGCAGTCCAAAAGTCAGCGATTTTATGCAATGTGCCCTTCTGGTGCTTGATTTTAAATTTAAATTCATTAAAGTTTTCAATCCACCTTGAAACTATAGAAGATTTATCACATAAAAATTGCTTTAACCATGCGAGTTTGCTGTTGTCAGTTCTCACTTTAAAATTGCTGCCTACAAGAAAGTGTCTAAATTTCTTTCTGTTACTAAAATAACTGAATTGCTGCTTTTTTTCCATCTCTTATTTGTCCTCGGCATGCTCCAATTACTACATTGCTTGCATTGCAGTCTAGGATAAATGCATTGTAATACTCAAGTGTATTTAGTGACGGAAGTTTAGCCAGTTCTATTTTTTCCCTAATTCATCCTGTTCTTTTCATGTCCACTCAAATGGTAATGACTTCTTCAGCAGATGTCTCATTTAGTGTGTTTTTTGTGCAATATTTGGCACAAATGTACCATTATTTGTTATAGATCTTTTCTCGTACTTGGTTTTTCTATGTTTTTTATCATGGCTTGCACATTGTTTTTCATGTTTATTTTCTCCTTGTCTATCTCTGCCCAAAAATACAATCTGTGTTTTTAATAAATTTCGCATTTATTGCCATTTACTCTCAATCCAGTGTTAAATAGTGTTTTTAATGTTCGGTCTGCCCGCCATCTATTGAGAAAAACGTAAAATACTACGAAATTTAATCAAAATACGCAAAAGTGCTATATAATTTTGTCTTTTAGTGAGAAATTTCTTACGACTCCTATAAAATTTATTAGTTCTGTCAAAATCATGCAGATAGCAGAGAGTAGTGTTTTGCATTTGTAGCTTTAACACTGTCTATGCTCGTTCTGCACCCATATGCTTTTTAAGGCTCGCTTCTAATAATTTGAAACAACTTATGAAAATACAAAGTATATGTCATAAAGTAGATTAACAAATGTGTCATATACATTTTTGTTTTTTGCAAGATCGTTGCATCCATCACGCATTTAAGTTCTGTAGGTGAAAAGCCGTGATAACATCATAGCAAATTTAAACATATGCAATATTTTCAACAAAAGGTATACTAATGAAACAAATTTCATAATAAATTCAATAGACTGCATGTATATATATATATATATATATATATATATATATATATATATAAATATATATATATACATATACATATATATATATATATATATATAAATAATTAAAATGAAAACTTGAATGAACTCATCATCCCTACTTATATAAAATATTTCACCATCATTACAGCATATTATCTTAGGATTATACCAGGCTTTATTTGAGCGCAGACCCGAAGAAGATTCATGCGTTCAAGGATAAATCAACTTCTTGCAGCAATCACCAGTTACCATGCAAATTGTTGTGACTCATGGAAAGCTCTCAATGACTGGTTGTAATGTAGCGAGGTGTTTCCAGTGCTGCTCTAATAAATTTGTAAAACAATCACTCTTGTTATTTTTCAAAATAAATGCCTCTTCTCAACCTGACTGCTTTAGTCTGTTAATTTCCTTTCATGTAATTAACCCTTTATACATATAAATAACTACATACTCCTACATACATGTGAGCGATCAATGTGGCTGGCAGAAACAAGATGTTGAAAGGTCGACAGTTAGCAAATTGAATAAATCGTTCAATTAATAGCATTTATTATAAAAGGAGGTTTGTAGACACCTCGTATGTATAATAGTTCTTATTATTCCCTACAAATTTGGATCTAAAACAAACAGCTAACCTACATTGAGCTATTCAGCTATTTGATGACATTGGCTATAAGTGTGAATGAATTGATAGGAAAGCTAAACAGTAAAAACTCCTATTCATACACATAGCATACAAGGACGCTTTCATAAACAGGACATCTGCACAAACAAAGGATTAAATGGAAAGTTGCAGCCCTACCAAAAGCCTGATAAATGACGTTGGGGGTCCTGAGTACTACTCATGTGCTTTGACGCTTAGCTTTCTGTTGTCATTAGCGTTCAAACCTGTGTAATACAAAATAATTACAAAGCAATTTTATTCATCAATCAACTAATTGTTCACGATCATATTTATATTGAAATTTGCAAACAAACAAAATGTACTGTCCATAATAATTATGATTTGGTAAAGTGTAATTCGTTTGATCATTTTCCAGAACGTTACTTTTAATTAGCTGAGCGTTTTCGTCCTCTATAATTCGTCAAACGCCTATTGCTGACAGATACTAATTAAATATCTATTTTATTTTCATCTTCTTTTCATTGATTATGCCACAGTAATCAGTGTTTTTGTAATGAACAGTTTGGTACATTTTTGCATAATTTTATGCATGTACAGACCATCTAAAAGAAAAAGTGCCAAAATATGACAAAATTGAATAACTAAAAAGTATTGAATTTTGTTTTTGTGTTATAAATGCCCAAACAATACTTTACGAATGCCAAATATGTATGATAAAAACTTGAAATGACCAATATAAATAAATTCCATGTTACAAATGACCAATATATAACGCACAAGTAATTGTTCGAAGAGTTATTAAAGTTTCCATCTACACCGTCAATGTTTCTTAAATGAGTCCAAAGTACGTCTGGTAAACTATTTCAATTGCTAGTAATGGCCCTATTTGATCTTTGAACTATTTCAGTGATAGTCGAATCGAGGAGATCTTAATAATGTATATATATATATATATATATATATATATATTGGAATTAATTCTTCTTTAATCTTCTTGTTTTTCGATGCAATCAAATATATAATATTAGTTGAATTACAGTTCTTCCATGGCATAAATTATTTTAAAGTAATTACAGGCTTTCTTTTAGTTCTGAAATTTTGACACATATTTCGCACTTAAATTTCATTCCTTTTGTTGTTGTTAAATTTTTTTCATATTTCTATGAATTTGTTGATTTGAAGTCAATTCCAATGTGATACTCATGTATTTGTTTTTTGTATCAAATATTATTTGTTGGTCATTAAGTTATTGCTTTTTTAATTCCTCTTTCTTCTATGAATTTTGGATAATGATGTAGTTTATGAATTCTCTTAATTCTGTTAGAATATTTTCCATTTGTTTCATATTTGTTGTAAATTTGTTTATTCTTTTTGAAGAATACTGCAAGATATTGATTTTTGCATGTTTAGGTGAGATGAAAACTAATCAAAATAATTATAACTATTGGTTTTTAATGCAATGTTTCAGATTTCATTTGTGTTTTCATTTATGTTATTGAATCACAGAATTTTTGTTTGTTTTTGTGTGGCACTATATATTTTAGTGACTAACTGGGGTCAAATTCTAATAGCCACAATTAGAATGTATTTTCTAATATAACTAGTCTTCTAAATTTGCTATTTTTAGTTTAATATAATAAATCATAGCATAATATAGCCTAATTGAATTAGATAAAGATCTTTACAAAGAAACGTGTAACAATTTTCCATTTTCATATCACTATAAAGAATTAAGTCATTTGGGAGTACACTGTCGATTATATCAACATCATATTCGATTAAAATATTGATTTTTGAAAATGAATTAGACATTTATTGAAAATCAGTATGGTAATGTTTCTCAATATATGTCTATTTGATTACACATTCTATATCCAATAAACTTAATAACTTTGTTTCTGAATAAAATGTAACTTAAAGAAAGCAATTTACACAAAGACGTTTTCGTTAATATTCACAATACATGTTTATAATTCCCTACAATTAAATCATTTGAAAAAATCATTCATGTAATCAACACCTGATTAACAAGCTCTATGAAGAAATCAAATATATAAGACAGCAAAAGCTTAAGTTTAAAGTTTTTAAGGATTCTGAAATTTTTGTAGGTTGTTCAAGTATATATATAGATATATATATATATAAATTTCAAAGAAAAGTCATGCTTTTCTATATTTTCAAAAAAGGATGTTAGATAATACTAAAAATCAAAAGTTCAAATCACGGATACTTGCAGTTGATTAAATGTCGAAACGTCTGATTTGCAGAGAGGACATGAATTAGAGAGTTTAAGCCATTGTTTCAAGCATTCCTTATGATAATAATGAGAACAGGTTGAAATTTTAATGATATGATTTTGGATACTTTTAGTTGACAGTTCATTACGAAGTTTATCGGGTATTAATTCATCAAGGCAAATACCGCAAACATCGGATGACTTTGTAGATAGTGATTGTACACTGTTGTACCCACGAGATAATCTCCAGCGAAATTTAAATAAAAAGTTCCTGTGAAGATTGAACCTAAAAAACACCAAAACCGTAACGAATGAAATGAAAATTAAAGCGCAAATGACCGCGGACGATACCAGAATAATAAATATCATGAAACGTACATCTTTAACGTCAATTAGATCAGTAAGGTCTTTCAACGCCGTTACCTCCGCCATATTATTCGCTACTGTGCAATGCTAAAATTAACAGCACACTTGTCATCTACAAGCAAGTAAATTTGGCACGCAAGCAATTGCGGTTATATTTTTGGCGTTTCGCAATTGCTTTCTACTAGTGTAATGAACATTTAGATGTGAAGCAAATATTCATATTCCAACTAAATTTAATCAACTTAATATTTATAAACACTTAGCATAAATTAATAGGAGAATCCACTCGAATCACACTTTTTATTGTCAACCATAATGCTTTGAAAGCAGAGAGTGACAGAATGAGGTAAACAAACGTGGACTTGAACCCAAAACATTGACTTTGATTTGACGTTATTGATCTCTGTCCAATTAAATTATCATTAACATCAATCATTTTCTGATAGGGTATTACTTAACATCTTGGATCTTTCTCTAATCAACCGGTCTTTAGATCAACATGTTTTCAATAATCAATCTAATCTTTGTACGCGAGCCCTAACCGGACCTGGAAATTCTATACCCCACCCAAAATCGGGTACCCGGTGTCATTCTCTGTTTAAAGAAGATACTCTTGTTCAAAAAATGCTCATTAAATAACTTGAAAATAAGGAGATGAAATCCATATCATTTTCTCAATTAAGCAGCGATTATTTGTTGGAGATGATGCAATAAAATATCGGTGCTGCTATTTTATAGATTATATGTAAAAAATCTACACATATTTACAGAGAAAAATTATTTCATCTTTAACGTTTGATTCGAGTGCCTTCGCAATATATATATATATATATATATATATGGAATATTTATATATATAATGTGCGTCTCTGATCATAAAGTCCTTGATGTGTTTTAAGAGCATAGAAAATGTATATATCACTATCTAATCTATTGATTTTTTGTAAAATAAAATAAATATATTAAATATTTTTGTTTCTCTATGTTCACCCATAAATTAGTTTGCTTAATATCACTGTTGCGACAATTTAAAAAGATAATGTTTTAATTTGAAAATCTTGTCTTTCAATTGATATGAAATGGAGTTACGCCAGCGTATTGAGATTGTGATATTAATGTGAAGCTGAACTTTTTCCTGTGGGAAAAATTTTTGTTTCGGTATGGGCACAAAATTGATTTTTTTAATTTTGAACGTTAATAAAATTAAATTTTTGATACCTATGCTTTTTTTATTTAACTGTTAAAAATCTATTGTTAAATTGAACAAGAATAACGCATACAAAAGATATAATTTTCAAAACTTGACAAGTCAACATCATAATTCAAACGTAGTTAACTGTAATAAAAAATTCAATCTTCGATTGGGAGCTCATCTAGCACATCTTTAGCATCTAATTCAAGGTCACGGTTAATTGATAAATGTGTGATATCAATGTCAACTCCAGCATTAAAGCATTTTTAACTTTTGTTCAGAATTTTTTTTGTCCTTCAATTTCGGGGTGGCACGTGCCCAGTGTGCCCCCCTTGGCTGCGCCACTGTTGAAAACTCAGGTTTATTTGAAAATAACTGAAACAATTCATCAACTCAAAGACGCTATTTGTGAAGAGGCAAAAAAAATTACCCGCGAAATGTGTAGGAGTGCAATCCACGCATTTATGCGACGTCTGGAACATTGCGCTGAGGTCAGTGGAGCTAATGTTGAGCATAATTGAATTTTGTTAAATATACTTTCATTTTGTGAAATATCTTCTCAATTGGCTAAATGGCTTTTCGATAAGGGCTGAATAAAACTGGTCAGGGATTTATGATCACTATATATATATATATATATATATAGATATACATATATATATATATATTAATAATTATCTATATAAATATATATATGTATATCAATAATTATCTATATAAATATATATATATATATATATATATATATATATATATATATATATTATGATTATTATTGTTATTATTAAGATGTCCTTGATTGGACTAGCAATGAAATAGGTCAAAGGTCATTACTAGCAATTGAAATCATTTACCCGACGAACTTTGGAAACATTTAAGAAACAGGCATGGTGTAGATATATGCAAACGTAAAGCATCGCATCTTTCAATCAGATAGAGCTAAAACTGATTTTGAATAGATGTTTCGGGTAAATTGTTTCATAAATACGCGGTGTAAGTAAAGCCATCTTTTGGCTTGATACAATATGGTTAGAATTCTAGCTCGGTGTACAATAAATATTTTGTGAAATATTCGATTCTACACTTTGCAAAGTTGAAAATTAGATGCCAATTAAAAGTCTTGCACATATGTATTACAGAGATATATTTTTGAAATGGAGATAATAACCGTCTGCATGGTGTTTACTGTTTATTGTCTCTATAGATGGTATTCCCAACATTATTCTTATCAAATGTCTGCATTGTATAATTATAAACAAGGAATTTACATTAAACGAATTTCTACAACAAAGTATGATGGAACTAGATTTTGACAAGAACGCCATTTTTCATGATAAACAATAAATGGAATTGCAGAAAACTTTGAATAAATATTGTTAGAGGAAATATTTTATATTAGACAATAGGTGGAATTGGGTCCGGTTGACTTGAAGTTTGGCTCGGGGCGGGCCGGGTCAAGATGCTTCGCAACCTGCAACTTAAAAAAAGTGTTTCAAAAAAAGCATTATCCATGTAAAAGTAATTGCCATGTAAAAACTGCATATACCAAATATGAGCAGCAAAGTCACTCTTCGACAAATTTGACACCATCCTTTGAAGTATATTTATTGAAGTCTTTTAGAATTTTGTTAGTGCAACTTCTCTATTTGCTTACTTGTCCAGTTCCCACATAGATGACAATTTACTGAACGATTCCACCTTATGGGATGAATAATCTAGTCCATAACCAAATATGTGTCATTTTTGAATAATTTCGGGTATAATAACATAGGACCAAAAATGAACAGCTAATAAAAATAAAACTGTTAAATCATATTTTGATAGCCTTTTAGTGTCACTTAGGAATCATGGTAAAACAAATAGTGTCATATAAACACTAGCTTATATACTCATATGTTCTATTTATTATTAAAGAAAAATCGATATTTCATAAGTTTTATACTTCGTTTTTTGTGTTAAGTATAAGAGCCTTCAAGAAATCACTAGTAGAACGCCGGTGAAAAATTAGAGGTAATGGCTGCCGCTGGTGCCACCAGATGAGAAAAATTAACTTTTGGTCCATTGGTTTTACCACCAGTCGTTGGCTACGTGAGAAGCAGTAAGAAAATCGACTGCTAGTCCTTTCTCCGCAGTAATCTCCGATGAAATGAATTCATTGCACGTTTAGCAGTCAAATGATACAACAGCATACATTTAAGTTTTGTAAGTCTAAGCATCACCAATTAATCGATTAAATTCAAAAACATTTGAAATATCAGAGCATACGAAAATAGAATAGATAAGCAGTTTATGGATAAAGAGTTAAGCCGGCGTCCTAACTAGTTCTTCTGGATAAGAAACCATGTTGCACTAATTCTTTTGTTGTAACATAACAATTTATTACAATTTAGTACAAATGTTTTTCGTATCACGCACACCCGTTCTTAATGTGATTGAACATCTTATCCTTAATTAGTTTCGCTATTACATGAATATTCATAATTATCCGGTGCTTCGCTTTTCTTGTGTTTTTCTCATTATTAAGCACTTTTAAAACAATGTATCATAACATCCTTGTATACAAATCTGTGAACACCACAAGAGGGCAGTATTCTCTGCAAAAAGGGGTTGTCTTTTCTAAACACCATATCTATTAAATAAATGCAACCCACTAGAATGGAATATATATATATATATATATATATATATATACATGTATATATATAT
>CABFPE010000312.1:655831-671370 GCA_900660155.1 Hofstenia miamia
AACTTTAGCTTCGTACTTAGCTCTGGCTCTTGTTACAGCTATCACAAGTATATTACGTTTTTGTGTTAATTTAAATTATATATATATATATATATATATATATATATATATATATTTTAGATGAATATTTTGAACAAAGGCTAATAATTCTGACTCTACAACCACAAATGCATGAAACAACATAATTTTCATTTTCAACATGAATTTGCAAGCAGAGCATTTTTAAATTTGTGTTCCCAAATCATCAATGTGCCTTCGATGTGTGATTATCCCATGGGCAGGAGTCCCCCATGAATTTTTGTCAAAACTGTAAATAAAAAATTGTAGATATTTTTGGACAGATGAACTGTAAATATGTTGCATTTCTGAAATATTTGTAAAGATTATCTTATTTACTATTGTATCTAATTTTGTTAATTTATTTACAGTGTATACAGTTTTCACATTGTATAATTAATTCCGGATCAGGCAGCACGTCATCCTTTTCAATGTCTCGACTAGTATCCAAAAAAAACACAATGCACAACTTCACATATTTCACCTACAAGAAAAAACTATTGCATAATGCCAGAATTCGTTTCGCAAATGTAGTTTGAACCAAGCGTATAAATATTCCGAAAGAATAATATTAAAGAATTTACAAATAAATATATATATATATATATATATATATATACTTAATCAATAATATAGCTGAAAAAACAATGTATATAACATAGTAAATAAGCTTCAAGATATTTATCTTTACATAATGTGAACTAATAATAATAGAGTCAGGTATATTAGCAACTTTTTATATTATCCAGTTAACCACAATTTGCAATTTGTTTTACTTCATTGAATGATATCCAATGGTTAAGATTTCTTTATAGCCCATTTTCCATACATGTGAGAATGCACACGTTTAATTTAAGAAATCTCTAGGACAGAGTGGGCTTTGCATAGCAATATTGGACCTAAAATACACTAGTTTAATAATTTTCTTGCTTATGAAGTTAGGAATATTCAAATTTTAATTAAATGTTACACAAATGAGCTTTACTATTAGGCAAGAGAATCAATAATTAATTACTTGCAGCAAATGGAGCAACTTAATATGTCCCTGCAATTGTTCCCATAAATGATAAATGATAAATATTTTCAAGCATCTTCAATAATTTGGAGCATAATAACCTAAGTGTAATGAAGATATATCCTCAAGCTACTAACTCAGTTATAGACTTAAACATTTTCTTATTTAGAAAGTATTTCATTCATTTCACAGTACAAATAAGCGCTAAATTTCGTTAAGAATAAAAAATATTTTCATATTTATTTAACACTACTTGGAAAATAAATGTATATATGTATATACAAGTATATATATATATGTATTTAGATATTGAAAATATAATCACCGTGCTAATGTGTGCATAAACAATATATACAGTACAGCTCAAAAGTATGGCAACACTTCAGAAAATACAATGAAATTCTTGGAAATTCCACTTACTAAATACCTGGAATAAATAATACCAAAAGAGAGCCAATGAAACATGTTCATACAAATTTAATTAAAGATACATAATTCTTGGAAATTACGCAAATACTATTCCTGGAAAATCAATTTAATGGAAAAAACTTTCGGCAGCTGGAGGGATGGCCGGGGAACTCTCCCGATTTATCCCCTATAGAGAACTGCTTGAATTATATGAAGGACATCATAAACGAGCATCACTGTGGATCGTTGGACGAGCTTATTGAGACTGTCAAGCGAGTATGGACCATGAACATCACCCCTGCATGTTGCAAAAAGTTGATAGAATTAATGCCAAAATGTTTGGCATTGTGCCTCGCCAACAATGGTGGAGCTATTAAATATTGATATTTAATAATTATTGTGAGTGATTTATAGACATTTTGCATAGTAAATACATTTACATTACATTTTATTTGCATTGAAATTTTTAATAAATATGTATGTATCTATTTCTTTTAAATACACAGTATTTTCTGAAGTGTTGCCATACTTTTGAGCGGTACTGTATCTTGTTTGTACAAATGCATGGAACAAACAAAAAATATTGAAGATTTATATATAAATGCAAATCGAATTATAGCAAGGAGAAAAAGTTTTTTCCAATATAGTTAACTAGAAACTACCGTAAAAAGGACAATCACTATCCCAACAAGAATGAAGTAAAAGTTGTTTTTAACAGAAGTAAAAAGGAAAAATTTTTCCTTGAGCTAGGTGACAAAGATATTGAGACAATTTTGGCTTTGTGATCTCTTCGCATTAAACATATGCTGCTCCATGCATTAAGGAAATAAAATCAATTTTCAGGTGCCATCTTGCAAGGTTTTAATCTTCAGATTTCTTTCGAATGATGCGAAAATATAATTTTTCATAAATATCAATATTTTTCGTAAAATAGATAATTCTTTACCACTCAAAATATGGAAAAAACATTAATTCTTTGAAACTCTTTTGAAATATATATATATATATATATATATATATATATATATATATATATAACATTCACATATTCAAAGAGTTGTTTCTTACTATTCCATTAGGTATTTTTATTTCCAGAATCCTTGCTGACACAACACAAGCTACTTTTAGTAAAAAAGCTTAATGAATAAATATCTGCTTAAATTAGCAAAATGTTATTGATATATTTGAACCAACTGAGAAAATTGATTCGATGTTTGAAATCTGTTAAATAGATCTGTGCCATATTCACAAATTAGACAATTAACAGCCGTAGGCAAACTTAGATATCGTTCCAGAAAATAATAACAAAGACATACTCCTTAAATCAAACCAGATGTTTTCTGTGATCTCGTTAATTCTTATTATCTTTATATTGTAGTTTTGAAAATTATTTCGAATGAAAAATTATTTTTATAATAAAATTCCTGAAAAGCGAACAAATTTTACTAGACATTTTAAATGATTGCAAATCCTTTCTATCAATCACATTGGAAGGATAGTACTCGACTGTTTGTAAAAAATTCATTGAAATCGTCATTAACAATAATTATCTTATGATTGGTACATGTTAAGAGCATACCAAATTTTATAATTATAAGTTGCATCAAAATTAGAGACCATTTATTTAAAAATATTGGTCCGAAGTAAATTTTTGATTAATCATTGATAATTATGAGGGGTTGAAAACAGACTTGTTGACCAGCCAAAATTTCTAAGCTCGGCTGGGTTCGACTCGTTTAAATTTTGAGTAAGTTCATAAAATCTTTCAATGAGCCTCGTTTCAGCTCGATATTTTTTAAAAATATTGGCTCTCAGAATTTTTTACATAGCTCTTCAAATTATTCAATAAACATTTCCAAAATATGATTATAAGAAAGGCATATTGAATGAAAAATATGAAAAATCGGTATAATCAAATTAACAAGTTGTATATGCAGGTACCAGGTGGCCAATTCAATTCCATTTTTCATTTTTCATTTTGATCATTTGGAAAGATTAAATGAAAATTAAAATTGAAAAACGGAAATGACCATTTTTCATTTTCGCTTTTTAAATTTCATTTTGCCAATTTCCACTTTTAAAATTTTTCAAAAAATCAAAAATTGAAAAATGAAACCTGAAAAACGAAAATGAAAAATGAAACATTTCAATTCCGTTTTTCGTTTTTTGATTTTCGTTTTAGTTGTTTCATTCTTATGTAATTGCTATCCCATTGATTGCTTAATCAATAAACATTAACTGAAATGCAATTGAAAGAAATTAATGCCCATATTAGGTAAACAACCACTCTTTTGTATTATTGAGAGAGTCTGTTGTAGTTCAAGAACAACAACATAGTAATTACATAAGAATGATAACAACCAAAGCGCAAATCAAAAAATGAAAAACGGAATTGAAATGTATTATATTTCATTTTCTTTTTAATTTTTCATTTTTTAATTTAATTTTTAATTAAGACCTTATAAAATAATAACAATGAAAAATGAAAACTGCAAAACGTAATTGAAATGTTTCATTTTTCATTTTCGGTTTTTATTTTCGTTTTTCACTTTTCATTTTTCAACTTATGTTTTTCTTTTGAAAAATTTAAAAAATAAAAATTACAAAATGAAATTTGAAAAACGAAAATGAAAAATGGTCATTTCCGTTTTTCAATTTCAATTTTCATTTAATCTTTCCAAATGATCAAAATGAAAACTGAAAAATGGAATTGAATTGGCCACCTGGTACCTGCTCGTTTTGAGCTCGTTGTATATCCAATACTCTGCTCAGGCTCGGCTTGGCTCGGCTCGGCTCGGCTGGGCTCGTTGACAAGTCTAGTTGAAAATATATATGTAGGCAATAGATGGCATTTCCATGGTAATTTAAATTTCAAATATTAAGGTTTAAAAAGCTATTTCAGCGTCAATGCATTTTGTAACATCATTCAAATTATTATTTTTTTTTCAATGATATTATATACATTTTGAAAATGAACATATAATTCAGGAAGGAAAAATATTTTAGATATTTTCATAAATTTAGCCTAGTTTATGTAACTATGCAGATTTGCAAGTTTCTTATATTTCAATTGCATTAACATTTCAATTTATATTTAAATCTAACTCTTTATAAGCATTGTGTAGAATTAAAAGTTAACTACGAAATTGATGATCTAATATCATTATTTAGCTTGTTTACAAATAAATCTCAAGTCAATATTTGTCAAATCAAACATGCACATTTCAAAGTTTGTTTGTGTAAGTTTATTGCTTTATTTTAATTAAAACAAAACTTTACATATGTATATGCTATGAAGATAGTACTCAAGAATTTTTAAGAAAACCTTGATATCTATTCATAATTTCCTACCTGTTCCAGTATTATGAAAAACAGTGAATATAATATAATATATGAATATATAACTATGCTAATGTCTTTCATGTATCAAATAAAGCTACCAAAAATAGTAGTTTCTGAAGTAAACTATTATTTAGAGAATGATACATTTTAGTTCTTGCAAGAGATAAAAATTCATGTCCTTCTGAAATACTTAACTGACATTTCGTTTTCTGTACATAGTGGGTTATTTTTCTAAATTGATTAGATCTCTTGATATTAGTGGCATTCTATTACTATGTTTTTCATAGTGATCTGAAACAAGTGTTGTTACTCAAATCGCTTTTACAAAATGAATCATTTTGACATTCTTGGAATAAATTTTACAAGATAGCCATATGCAAAATAAAATTTAAATTTGTTTGCTACTATTGGAAATTTTACCCAATTTTTAAAATTCATTAAATGTTATCCTTTGAATAACGTTGTCGCGAACAAAATTTCAGAAATTATTTTGTCATTGAATTTTTCGAGCTTGATGCCAAGTTATATTATAATTTGTAGACTAAGTATGAAGATTAAAAGTATTACCTCATCTATTGCTTTTTAGCAAATTTTCCAGCCTTTTTTTAGACGGATATATGTACATTGTTTAAGATGCCTCTTCTGCTTAATAATTTAAATTTGAAAAAATCTCCACATTCCAAAATAGATGGACACTTTTTATGTCATAAAAAAAGATCCCGGCTCCTATAGGAAGTCCTGAAAAAGATGTAATTTTCACAACACCTTAAATGCCACTTGAATTATAAGTGTAAAATTTCAGAAATTCTGACAAGGCAAGAACTAAGTGTGAAGTTTTCCCCACTGTCCCACCACAATAATCAGATCATATGTGTTGTTCGGATGAAGACTTGTTCAAAAACGCGTATTACGAAATCTAAAGCTGTCTAATAAAATGCTCGTTTTGGTTAACCAATTTTCCGATTGCATGTACCTGTTTTTTTAATTAAAGTAAACATTTTTGCTTTGCAGTTGGGGAGGAAGGGCAGCAACCGCTCTATCCAGCCTCCGTCCCAACCTTTATATTTTGATTTATATTTGGAATAATAAACAAGATCTCAAAAGTTATGCCTGCACTTATCAGTAAAATCTTCAGATTTTTCAACTAATTTAAGCGACCTGATATAGTAATAGACAAATATGACATCAGTTATGCTCAGGTAAACAAAGATGAAAATAAAAATGAGTTTCAGAAACAGACGTTTATTTAAAATAACCACAATATGCAATTTAATTAATAAAATAAATGCAATGCAGCGATTCTCTATTTAAACTAATTGTGATTGAATCAGATTCTTCGACATTAGAAAACTGTATGATCATTTGAAAAAAAATGCTTAAAACATAATACTTGTTACTTTAAATAGATATTTCTTTGGCTAGATGTATGAGCTCTTGCTGAAATTCAAGGTTTCTCAATAAAATTTTATTGATAGACTATTATTAATGCAGTTATTTAAGTCTCTGTTGAAGTAAACGACCATTTATGCAAATTTAAGAGATTTGCTGAGCTAGCAATTATGAAACTTTGATAAATCTAATAAACAAAAACAGTTTTTGGATACCTTAGAAATCAAAGTTGCTTCAATGAATGCCATAAATTATATAAATTATGAAAATACAATATACAAATACTTCTATGGTTTATAATAGTCACCATCAATAGTGCAACTAAAAGGCACAAAAAAAATTCAAAAAAAATTCTTACAATTTGCTAATATATCCAGATTTGATATATTTATGAAAACCAATTACATTATTTAAAATGAAAATTCCGGTATTTGCCTTCGTTTGAAGTCCATGATTGGTAATATACCAATGAGGAAACATTTTTGGAATTACTATTGTCATTTTTTTAGGTTTTCATCACTAGTGCTATATTTTTGGTAAATCCTTCCTTTGCAAAGACATATAATGTTGTTACGATAGAATCATATCCATTTGTTATGAAAGGTAATACATACTACGGCTATTTACCTGAGTTACTTAAAATTATCAGCCGCAATACAAACGACATTTACAAGGTAATGCTTCTTAACATTAGATTGATTCTACATTTATAATTTAAATGAATCATGTAGGCCATTTAAGCTTATTAATTATTAATATAAATTGGGTTTATCTGATGCAATTTCTCCAAGATGACTTATTCGTCTTACTACAATGATAAAAATACTTTTTTCTGAAAGCTAATAGGATATTGTAAAAATTTTGGTGTGTTACTGAAAAATTTTATAGCGAGGTACTTAAATTGCTACTCCAAAATATATTGTGTCTCAAAATATTTATTGATAAAAGTGTAAAAAATTGGTACATTTAACACAATATGAGATCAAACTTAAATTTTGCTGCGAAATTACTATATGAATCTGAAATTAATATTACACGTTTTATTTTTGGCGTCCAAATCTCTAAAGATTAATTTTATGAAAAAATTCAAATTTTAGCTTTCAAATGCATTTCGTAAAACAATTATTTTCTAAACACACCCACAGTCACTTTTATATCTTATATAAATGTCTAACTTTAGCTTCGTACTTAGCTCTGGCTATATATATATATGTATATATATATATAAGTGTAGTAAATAATAATATTATTTATATATATATATATATATATATATATAGATAGATATGATTGATCGTTTGATTATTAGAATTTTTTTCAGATAAATTGCAAATATTTAATAAATTTTGTGAAATGCTTTTGCTTTATTATTTGTTCAAATAAAATCTTAAGATTAATGCGCATAGCTAGATATTTATGGTCAAAAATTTCTAGTGTATGAAGCCCGAATTATGGAGGACATATAACTTAAGCCTATAATTATGTGAAAGTTTACTTATCGTTTATTTGAGACTCTCTTTATAAACGTACATAAGTTTGCCATTTTGCACATAAAAATCTAGTTACAATTCTGTACGTTTTTATTTGTGTACGTGTAATTCATACATGCATTTTTAATGAAGATTTAGCTTTATATACCGCTAAACTTTATCTCATAAACAGTTTTTGTTTCGATCAGCATGCTATATTAGAAGCCCTTACGTAATTTTACCCAAGTATGAGATGAAACGTTTGAAGTATTTTTTTGAATAAGATACATTTTTCATTGGCACATGAGTTAAAAACAATTTATTAATTAGTTATTTATGAAAGCCTACGGATCGAAGTGTTTATGCAGGAGTATATGCTCACATCACTTTACTGTTAGAAAACGCAAGTATATACAGTTCGAGATGCATGCAATATATGAAGATCAATTTTCATGAATGCACAAAATTATCATAATAACAAAATTGTGATATAACTTTTTTTAGAAGTATATGTAATTAGTACACACTATGTTCAACGTGTATTGTTTTTAATTGAAGGGTAGTGACATTGTTAATCACTAACCGTTGTGATAGGCACGCATTGTATTGTATATATAAATTAGGTTTTCTCAATCTAGATTACTGGATTGGCGAAAGATTATGATGATCTTGTTGAGAAGATTGAATCCAATAAATACGATATTGGCATTGCTGACATTCCAAAGGAGGAGAAATATTTAAATGTAAGTGTCAGAAAATTTTTTTAATAGATTACAATTGTTTCGATCAATTTATTTTTCTGATTTACGTGTAAACAATGTAGTGTCCGTAAAAAGTCTTCTTCCATACTCATCCATATGCCCCAAATGGAATATTTTGGTTCTTATTTCAGGCAACCATAAATACTTCTACTTGAATTGAATTTTTCTCAAATTACATGATTTTGAATTATATTTTTGCATAGTTAAATTGTATCATGGTAATTACAATTATACTAGCTTATTCGAATATTACATATGTCTCAATGTAGATAAAATATTTAAGAAATTGTCACCTTGTGCTTCTAATTATGTTTCTGCCTTCATTTTCAATCTCAATTTTCAGATTAAGAGCTCAGTTTAATGATTTCGGCATAAATCTTGAATACAACATATATTCCAGACTCCTAATGTATTGTTATTAAACTTTTGTTGCGATATTGCTCATTTAATTGTTAAACTTTGATTATTATAATCAGCTAAGAGAGATTTTCTTTGCAAATTTAGAATATTCTAGAATATATATTCACATGTTCTAAAATCAGCTATGCCTTTTATAAGTTTAGTAATTAAAAAGAATGCGCATCCTGTGGAACTGTTACCAACTTAAACATTAAAGATCTTTCAAATTCTTTCAAGTTCTAACCTTATATCAAAGGCCCAAAATCAATACTGTATTCCATTAATGCATGGCATGGTATTCCAAAAGTTTAAAATTACCCAGCTTAAATTATAAAGTAAAATAATATTAAATTTTCAATAATTTCATGTAATTTTGAAGGGAACAATTCCATTGTTATGCTTTAAAAAGCCAAGCTAAGAATTTTCAAATTGTAGTGACACTTTTAAGCAAACTTATAAGAACTTGAAAGAACTTGAAAAATATTTAGAGTTTAAGTTGGTCTATATACAAGAACTTAGAAACAGGATGCTAAGCAATTCATTGAACTACGAAAAATGGTTAGTCAAATATTTAGAAAGTGTTATTTACAAAAGAATTCTTCAGAAAAGATTTTGGGATAATGATGAATTCAAGATTAGGTATGGAAGACATTCATCCATCATTATTTTCATTTATTGCTCTTTTCGAGATAAAGACGTGGTTCCTCATTATTCTCGCTACTGTTACTGCAATATTCGCATTTAGTTTATTTCAAGGTAACGCATAATAATAATATATATATATATATATATATATATATATACATATATCTATATACTTAGTTTTGAATGCCAATGAAATAGAATTTATTAATTTAATTGAAAATGCTTCCTAATATTTACTCATTAGAAACCTGCGGGACCACAAATTTTTTATCCCGGTCCTAAATTGTTCCGATTTTGTTTTTAATTGTTCAGTCCCGTGTTCGATCCTGTTCCGTAAGGTTTGGTCAAGGTCCCGTTTCTTGTCCTGTGAGAGTATATACCACATAATTTTCATATTCAATGTCAGTAAGTACGCTATTCATCAATCCCATAAACAACACACTAAGCATAGATTGAATAAAAAATATGTGTTCAACAAATTCAATATATTTTCAACATAGATTGAATAAAATACGAGTGTTCAAACAAATAAAACCATACAATTCCTACAAATTGGTTCCGTTGGAAGTTACCACTTTGGTTCCGGTCCCGTACCGGTCCAATTCCTTGTTTGTTTTTTGGGACCGCTCCCTGTCCTGGTCCCGCGGGACTAGGACCGGGAACAATAATGAGACCAGTCCCGCAGGATTCGAATACTCATTCAACAAATTAATTCATTTTATAATATATTATTTTTAAATTTTGACATTGCACCCATTCAAGAATTTTGTAATTCTTTTCAACTTCTCTGATGCCATTTAAGGAAAAATAGTAATTTCAATGACATTATTTAATTAGTTCAAAATGCGGCTTAGATAACATTTGCGCCATTTATTGCCTATGCAAAACCTTAGTTAACATAGTTTATCCAAGCATTTTGAAAAGTTGTTAGAGCAACAATAATGGGTCGAAACGCTAATCCTAACCTAGCCCTAACTCACAACCTTTTGTAAAGATAGCAGTTTCTCAAAATTTAAACATACTGATACGACTTCATCTATAAACAAAGAATACAACGAAATAATTACCACAGCTAAAATGCACTAAGTGCCAGCTAAAATGACAGTCGACTCAGAAGTTCAATACATCATCAAGGTCATGCAGTATGTTACAGTTAAACAATTCGAAAGAAAACTCTGACAAATTTACTTCAAGACTTATCAGATATGAGAGACAATCGATTTCTGTAATTGTGCAAATAATATTCCAACCAATATTATGTGCATGAAAATTTAATGTCTAGTGGTTAAATTTGAAAACATCAATATTATATCCATCTTTTATTAACTAAGTAATTGTGTTGTGAACTGAGATGAAGTCATTGAATGAGAGGATCATTATCTCCTATCATCTACTAGGCTTTGGTAGATTTTCAATTGTTCGAGAATCTTCTCTGCTGTGGAAGTTTCTAATTGCTATTGGCAGATTCCACTTACTGAGAAATTGTAACTATTGTTTAGTTTCAATACATCCACCACAGATATTGTTGGAAAAAATTCACCCTCACCTCGGCTCAAAACAAGTCCTAGCATTTCCTACACATTTTCAATTACAAAAATTGCATTCAGTACCAAGCCTAAACACACGACATACAGTACTGGAAATATGTATTCGACCACCTTGCTATTTTGAAAAAATAATGAGCATTCATTGGATAGAGGGTGCCTAAAATTATAACTAAATGTTACTTTGATATAGAAAAGAAATTTGTGTGTCTAATACCATAAAATATATATAATAACAATTGGCTATTACATTTTAATCAAAATTAGAAAACTTATATTGGAAAAATGTACTCGGCCACCTGAAAAAATTTTAACAAATGAGCAAATCAAAAAAAGTAAATTCAAAATAAGATACATAAATTAATTATTGATGCAATACAAGCACTTAGCAACAAAATTATCTCTTCTAATATTTTGTAGGGTGTCCCTTTGAGCGAAATACAACTTAAAGGAGATCAGGGATTGAAGCAAAAACTCTTTCAATAAAGCTGTTGGGAATTCGTAAAATTTTTTCTTTATTGCGCTCCACAGCTCGTCTTCAGTGTGAAGAGTATGCTGTCCAATTAGATATTTGTCATCTTTCCACGTATTTTTGATAATTTTAAGGTCTGAAGATTGGCCAGGCCAGGCAGCAAGGATAGCAACGCCATTATTGTGGAGAAAATTTTCATTTCTTTGAGGAATGATATAGAGCACCATCCTGCTGATATATTGATCACTTGTAAGGAGTGGCAAGAGTTC
The DNA here is from genome assembly GCA_900660155.1 of Hofstenia miamia. Lineage (NCBI taxonomy): Eukaryota > Metazoa > Xenacoelomorpha > Acoela > Hofsteniidae > Hofstenia > Hofstenia miamia. Next base: position 667,602 of record CABFPE010000312.1, read on the forward strand.
TTTTCTAGAATCCGAACATGTTAAGAGCAAAAGCCACATTTCTATATTGCACCCCATACCATTACAGACTTCCCAACGTAATTCATGGTCACCCGATTAAGTTGAGGCAAGAATCTGAACTTCTGCCCAGTTGGTTTCTTTATCAACATTCAATCTTGACTCATCTGAAAATATAACATTGGACCAATCTTCAGATGAATTGTCTCTCATTAAATTGGCCTATCTCATCCTGCGTAATCTTTGTTTGTGGTTAAGAATGGCTTTCTGGGTGCCACGAAAATCCCAATTGAGTACTTCTTCAGGATGTTTCGCACAGTTGTTGCAGTCATGAGGTCACCATCAGCTCATTCCTTGCGAAATTCTTCTGACGTCTTCCTGGGATTTCGCTTTGAAAGGCACATAGGAGCTGATGGAAGGTTTTTGAGTTCTTCTTTGGTCTTCCGGACTTTGGCATGAGGCAATGGTGTTTTCAGAATTGAAACGTCTAATGATATCCCCGACAGTACTTTAAGGTCGCTCTACAAGTCGGGCTATATTACGTTGACTCATCCCTTCCAAATGTTTGGAGATAATCAACGCACGGATTACAAGAGGTACGTAACTGGCATCATATATGGCGAAGAAATACTGTTATTAGACATTTTCAATAATAATAGACTGAAAAAAGATCAACCAATGAAATTTTTTACAGATTCTCTGATTTGGTCTGAAGTGTCAGAATATATTTTTCCAAGAAACGATTAGCTAACTACAGCCATTGTAGCATTCATCTTTGAGATTTAAAGTAAACAGTGATAACTATGTCTCAACAATGATTAATTCCTCTTTCTGCAACTTCAAATCTAATTAAAAAGTAATTATGACATTTCTTAGAAATATTTATTACAAATCATGAGTGACGAATTCTTTTTTCCAGTATTGTATATTTAGTATTTACTCCATATTATTTCATTATTAATTATTTATTTGTTTGCATGCCACTTTGACCATTGTGATTATAGGCATGTATTTATTTAGTTCAAACAATTTTTTAAATATAGCTGTTAATTACATTTCTGAATCTTATGTGCTGCAGAGTTGGAACCGGTTCGACCCGACGGGCCGGTTGACAAACCGGTCGACCGGTACCGGTCGAGTCGGTTCAGGATGTTTGTCATGCCGGTTGACCGGTACCGGTTGGGTCGTTTCAGGATTTTTGTCATGCCGGTCGACCGGTGTTCTGACCTCAAAGTCTCCAGTTATTTTTGTAATGCTGGTTGACGCAATTTTGCTACAAAATTGTATTTTCATATTTTTCAAAATATTTAGATAAGAATATTTCATCATTATTATCCAATAGAAGTGAAAATAGTTCGATGTAAACAAAGTTTATTCCCGCGTGTAATGAGCTAATCTGTAACAGTAGCATGTATATTATGGACAAATACATTGTATGATGACTCGGTCAACACTGGGTGCTTAGTAGGGGAGAGCGGGGCTACTTGATACACGGAACCATACATAAAGATCATTTACCACGCTCTATAATTATATCTCCAGCTATTTGCTTTACGATCTGACGTGAGTACTTTTATAATGTATGCATGTAATAGTTAATAAAGACATCTTTAGGGATTTTCTTTGCTTTGCTTAAAATTTTGCAGTTGCCAAACTTCGGTATTTGCTAAATACTCATCACTTATATTAGAAGAAATTATGCTAATTTAAATCTGACAGTAAGATGTTAAAATATTTTTTTAAATTATATTTATGTCATGCACAAAAATGAATGTAATATTGCACAATTTTACGAAATCGAAGCAATTAAGAATGAAATCATAAGAGGAATGAACCGAAAATATTGGTCATCAACACCAGATATTCACGTCGTGGAAATGATGATGGATCCAAATTTCAAAACAATGTCGTTTCTGCATGTTGCCAATGACAGAAAGAAATTCAGAATGATCGCAGAAAAATGCTTAAAGCTTTATAAGCCATATTTGTCAACAGATGATCAAAGCCATGAAGACAGTCGAAAGCAACAAGACATCACAAACACAGACCCATTTCAGTCTTTGCGTTCAAATGAGATGCCAGAGTCAGGGATTGAATCGACTTTCATCCAGAAGGTTATTGACGAGTTTGTGCATTATATTGGTACAAGTTTTAAAATTTGCAATACGCAGGCGAATAACCCCCTCAAATTCTGGAAATCTAAATCGCTTTAGTTTCCACTACTCTGGTGAATCGCTCGCAAATTATTTGTGATTCCTGCCTCATCTGAAGCCGAATCTGAGCGCCATTTCTTCACAGCAGGACACATATTTACTGAAAATCCTACACTGTTAAGAGAAGATACTTTTGAAGCACTTGTTGTTTTGAGGGAAGCTAGACTTCAAAAATTTATCTGACCCTGATCATTTGCATACTTTATAAATTCGTATAACTGTCTAATTGGAGAATAAAGCTTTTACTTAACCTTTAACGTTTTGTATTCTCTGTTCTCAACCTTAAATCAGCCAATATATTTATACTTCATAAATAAAAGTTGTTTTATCACAGGGAATGCTATATTTTCAATAACATAAAAATTCAGTACAAATTACTAAATTTGAAAATTTTCTATTGCGAAAAATAATAATATCATTAAGGTATTAAAAGCTAAAGGTAAAAAAATTCAAAAATTTTTTTCAACTTTATATTAATTGTATTACAATGCCCCATTTTAGATTTACCAAAAACGGTTAATCAATATTATAAATACCAAATTCTGAGCGCCGGTCAAAATTCTGGATAATGGACCGGCCGGTTATAGCGGGTTGAAAAAAAGCTTGGCCTGTCAGTCGGGTCAGAGAAAAACCTCACCGGTTCCAACTCTGATGTGCTGGTATCGTAGAGCATTCATTATAGATCGCAAATACGCATGAGATAATCAATCTATTTAGGTACAAGCATAGCGGAGGCGATTGATTTTGGAATTGGTATAATGTTGTTTGGAAAACAAGAACATATCAATAACCCTAAACTGAATCTACCTTGTACAGTATTTACATGGTTTTGGTTAGTTTACCGGTATGCAATTGCTGTTTTCTTTGTAGCGCAAATGGTCATTTACATTTATCCACGAGTACAAGCTCCTCTTTGGTCTTCAATATATTCATTGGAGGACCTTTACGCAGAAAAAGACAATCTCATAATATCCAACTATGATGGATTAAGGAACTCCTTCTCCAACATGAAGAATTACCCTGATCTGCAGAAACTATTGGAGTACATTGCTTCACAACCATCAAGCAGCCGCGTTTATAACGTTGAAGAGGCTATATTAAAAACCGCTAGAGTAAAAAATTTTGTTACCATTGGTGATTGGGCTTCCATTTTGAAATCAACATGTAATTTTTTCAACTATTTAATTTCAAAATTACACAACAGACCACATCGCCATTTTGAATATTGAAACACTTAGAAATTATTTTCAAATTCTAATTTTCCTGTTTTTTAAACTAATGCAAGTTAAACTTAATCAAAAACCACTGGAGTAACACTAATGCCAAAAATGAGTAGATCAAAATTTGGATAATTCATAGTAGAATTACAGACTTGTCAACGAGCCGAGCTTCTAACGAGCCCAAAACGAGCCTATTTTAGGCAAAGCAAGTTTATAGTTCTGATTGATATTTTGATTATGGAGATTTTTCTTATTTTCTGCAGTCAGTATGCCTTTCCTATAATCATATTTAAGAAATGTTTATTAAATAATAGGAAATTTAAACGAGCCGAGCCGAGC
>CABFPE010000312.1:678025-694218 GCA_900660155.1 Hofstenia miamia
TCGGGGGCGGGTATGGGGCAAGATTTTTTTAAAAGTGGGTACCCATGGGGCAAAATTGGTGCAAAAACCTTTTTTTGGTTAACAAAGATTGAAGTAATAGATTTCCAAATTTAGAGATTGTAAAAGTATTTTTTTACATCAAAGTTTTCTGCTTAAAAAATTGACTTTCTTGAAAAGTTAATCGCACTTGGAAAAATTAATTACCATGCATTTTTAGCTTTTGGTGAAATTTGGTTGTATTCAATGATATCAGCAAAATCATTTTGATCTGATTTGTAGTCAATAGGCTTTACAATCACATTGGAAGGAGTGTAATTGTCCTTGTATAAATGTATTATATAAAATATTGGCTTTATAAAAAGCTTCATAGAGTTAAAATTAAATTTCATTTTGCTATAAATAATATCATTGAATTGCATTGGCATATTAAAAATTGACATTTAGAAAAAATGATTCTGTATCTTCTAGGAAGTAACGATTCAAAATATTTGAGTGGTGATGTGCCGCAATGAAAATTATCATAGCACAAATATGGGCACTAAAATATGATCATAAATAGTTTAGGAGCAGAATTTTTTAGTAGGCCAATTTGGGGCGGTAGAATACAAAACGTGTTTTTTAAACCTTTTCTGAATTTAGAAATCCTCGAATTATAAGTTGAATGCGCATATAACGGGAGTTGTAGTTTACTGTAAGGTGAACACTGATTTGAAATATCTCAAAATTTTATTAATGAAAAGTATCTTATGAAATATGAAGCATCGTCATGATTAGAATATGAACTTTTGTCGCTACTATTCAAGTAATTATCATTGTGAATGTTTGCTGCCCATTTAATTTTAATTATTAATGAGTGGATCATCTCATTAAATAAAACATTAAAGTATCTATAATGACTTAATACTAGAAAGTTAACCAACATTTATTTCATTATGGAATTTACAAAACTTCCTACATTTGAAATAATTTTAATTACCATTACCCCCTTTTACGTAATACTATGCTTATGAGATTGGAATGGTGGAATTTATTATCGATTGTTATTCCAAGATATTGGAGGGATTTGACTTGAGTAATTTTTTATTCCGAAAAATTTATAAGGTGTGATTGATTATCTTCATGAAAAGGAGATATAACACAGAATTAGAGGAATTTACAGTTAAATGGTGCATATTAAAAATTTTAGCAGTTGAGACAGATTGACTTCTAACTTACTAATCGATTATCATGCGTCTATACACATGTATCGGCAGCATACTGCACTACTCCACAATCATTGCTTAAATTGCAATTTAAATCGTTTACATACAACGAGAAAAATAGAGGCCCTAAAATAGCATCTTTGTAAGTTTTACCCTCGTTAGAAAATATACCATTTACCTTTGCTCTTTGAAAACGATCACATAAGTAATACCTTACTAAAATTATTATTATTATTAAAATTATATAAATAAAAATAATTAATAACATGAGAAATATCGATCTGGGAATAGGTCTTTAATGAGAATTATTTCGGTGAATTGTTTTTTCTTAATTTTAATGTAGTGTATTCAGTTCTTTTGTAATAAATTGTTTTAGTGGATGTTTTTGAGAGGTTTCAATGTGTTGATGTAATGCTTTGTCTTTTGCTTTAATGATTTTAAAAATATTTAATTCTTTAGTAATAAGTTTATATTTAAATGGTTTCTTGTATGTTGTTAAGCTTAGATAAAATGTTTCTGATTTAATTTCACATAGTTGTATACCGTAAATTATAATAGAATTGACTAGGGAATTATGTAAAATTTCAGTTTCGTTTTGATTTAAAAATCTTTTTACTTTTAATACTACATAGAAATTTCTCATTGATCTTTTATAAATATGAACAATATGTTTTTTAATGAATCTTGTTTTTTTTGAAAATCCAAAATATTTCATTGTTGTTACTGAGGAATAGCAATCAATTTTAGATATATTACCAACAAATTTTCTCTTCAATGGTATATTCATTTCCAGCGACTTTTCATACTTAATTTCAAATTTGTTTTATTCATACCATGATTTGATTTTATTATTAATTGAAATTGTTAAGTCTATGTTTTCAAGAGTTGGAACACAAATTTATGTATCATCAGCATATTTAATAATAGAAAAATTTGTAATATTTAAAGATTCACAATTTATAGTATCAATGCATATATTGAACAGAAATGGGCCACAAACGGAAACTTGAGGAACACCTTTGTTGATCTTTTCCATATCCGAAAGTCTGTTATTATATTACATCATTTGCTGCCGATCACCAATAAAAATATCAAGCCAATTAATGATGGAGGGATTTGAATGGGTTATATTGTTTAACTTTTCAAATAAAATGTAGTGATTTAGGCTGTGAATGGCTTTCTTAATATCAAGGCTGATTAATCTTACATAATCATAATTTCCATTTTTACATGACTGAATTCTATTTTTAATTCGATTACGGCATTTGTTGTTGTTCCATTTGTTCCGAATCCATGCTGATTTATATTTAAATGACTATTTGAAATATCCTTGATTGGAACAATAAATAGAAGTTTTTCAAAAAGTTCTTGACAGTATTGAAGTAATGCAAATTGGTCTTAAATTGTGCAGTTTAGGCGGTTTTGATTTTGGAATTGGTATTATTATAGCAGTTTTCCAAAGTTTTGGGATTTTTGCAGCTCTTAGCGATTCCTCAAAAATATAATTATATACGAAAATTTTTTAATAAACAATACGGGATTCTGTNCCGAATCCATGCTGATTTATATTTAAATGACTATTGTAAATATCCTTGATGTGAACAATAAATAGAAGTTTTTCAAAAAGTTCTTGACAGTATTGAAGTAATGCAAATTGGTCTTAAATTGTGCAGTTTAGGCGGTTTTGATTTTGGAATTGGTATTATTATAACAGTTTTCCAAAGTTTTGGGATTTTTGCAGCTCTTAGCGATTCCTCAAAAATATAATTATATACGAAAATTTTTTAATAAACAATACGGGATTCTGTCGTAACCTGTTTATGATTTTTTGACATTTTTTAATTCATGATATACTTGATACATTGTTAGGGATGGAATCTCTTCACTATCTATACTAGTAGTTCTAGGTTGTTTGTAATTCAAATCACTTGATATATTAGTAAACATTTTGTTGATTTCATTCAAATTCTTTATTCATTCTTGATAGGTATTGCATCCTATAAGTTGATTTATAGAAGCCCACCATTTTTTTGGAATTTTACTTGAAATACTTCTTTTAATTTCTTTATTAATTTTTTTTTTATGCATTAATTTCTTTTTTTCGCAATAAATATTTAATTTGAAGAGTCATGAATATTGGATCTTTATTTGTCATTTTAACATTAATGATTGAACATGCTCTGTCAATGATATTCTTCATTGCCTGACAAAATAATGCAGTGCCTTCATCAATATCGTATCGTATGATTTCTTCAAATACTTTAAATTTTATATTATTCATTAAACCTTTTAGTTTTTCAATGTTTTTCCATTAATAACGTGAAATCGAATTGTCACTTTTTCTATGCCTGTTACAACTGCAGGTTCTGCTATTAATCCAAGATGATCTGCAGAAAACGCAGCTTGAAATGTATTACAATTTATATATAAATTTCGATGAGAGGTTATAAAATTATCTAGGTTTCTTAATTTTCATGTATTTGTCATACAGATAGAAATTGAAAGCTCATCAACATTGAGATCATTAAAGTCACCGCCAATAATAAAAAATAATGCCTGATTACTTAAAATTAAATTTTCTATGTAATTAGAGATACAATCTCGCACTTCATTTTTCTTACCAACCGTTAAATTTGGTGGATTGTAAAATCCGGCAATATACATTGACTTCTTATAAAACAGTATTTTGATCCACAATAATTCTACATTAATTGCTTCAGCAAATATTACGAGATTGCTTTCAATATTGCTTTTAACATAAATACATACATTCATAATGTCCCGATCTTTTCTAAAACAAAAATATCCAGCCAGTTGAAGATAACTTTCAGAAATTTCACAGTTAAACGAAGTTTCGCCAACTATGCAGACATCTATTTCGTATGTAAGAACATCAATTAATGAAGAATTTAAATATTTGATATTTCTTATAGATCTACAATTAAGAACTAAAACCCTTGGAGCTTCTAGTCTTAAGGAATGTGAATAACTAAAAATATTGTTACTTTGACACGCCTCACTAGGTATGGAAGGAATTGCGTAATTGTTTAAACTAGAGTTAATAGGTAAGAATCGTGAAAGTTTACGTTTTCTAATTGTGATAGTTATTCATCAGTTTCTGTTTTCTGCATTATTACCTTAATGTTGGACATAAAAATAGGACAATCTTTCGAAATAGTAGAATGATTACATTTCTCAGGGTATGAAGTGCTGCAATTTACACATTTATGCTTACAAGGATTGTTCTTATTTTGACAATTTGTATATATATATAATTTTCTGCTCAAAACATGCACATATGTGATTTTTTTAAAGACTTATTTCCTGAGTGTCCATCATTCTACAGTTAGAACACATACGTGCATAAAAATGTTCAATGACATTGCAACAAATATTTTTTCTTTGATTTCAAGTGCACTTAAGTTTTCTAAAAAATAACTCGGTACATTTAGAATATTTAGCTTAGTTGCGTTCTTTTTGTATTCTAGAAAATTATAAGACTTATTTTTCCCGATATTATTTTTAATATCCTCAACATCAGCTTTAGATTCACAGGCAAAAACAAGTTCAGTATTCTCATTTAAGAATATCTTTCTAATTTTAGGAAACTCCTTAGCATCTTGAATTTCTCTAAGAATATCTTGAGTAACATTTGAAATATCAGTGCTTGTTATAGGTTCTTTACTCGATAAATTTTTGTTGAAAATTTAACATACTAACTGCTTGTTCGGTTTGATTTATTTCGTTTTAACCTATTGGAGTAGCTTTCTTCATTATGACTGACAGTATTTCCCAATATCAATAAACGTTTAAGTTCAAACAAAACAATAAAAGTGCATCATCTATAGTCTTGCCTCTTGAACAATTTACTAAGTTCTTTAAATCGTTAAATTTGTTAATAATTTTATTATTCATAGGCATATCGTGTAGAATTGTTAATAATTTTATTATTCATAGGCATATCGTGTAGAATTTTAAATTGTGTTTAAAATACACACAATAAAAAATTCAACTTACTGTCGCACTATTAATTAATTTTAAGTTTATTTTAACAATTTATACAAACTTATAATTACAATCATTCAAAATCATCTATACATTTAAAAATCCGATTATTTAGTTACTATTAACTAAAAGTTTCAGGAATTCTAAAGTTGAAATTAAGCATTGAATTATGTAGTTTGTCTATATCCTCTTCACAAGTAGCTTCATTTGTTTGCAGTCAATGCACTTTGTCAAACCTATGTATGCGAGAATTGTTTTCTACACATGTGACATGTATGTGATTTCTGCAACTAAGTAATAAAGCAATCTGAATGAAGGAAATGTCATAAGTGCAGCTTTAAAGTCGAATGGCTAGCATTGCTTATATAATCCTCGTTTCGGTGCACATGGCAGCAATGGAGTTTTATATTGGAATCTTTTCTTTGAGCGCTCTCGAATCACGCAGACACAATATTGTGCTTCTCAGAAGTGCAAAGCTGATTTCAGTTCTGAGATGCCTGATTACATCTAAATAGGACTCTTTTCTCTTCTCCGCTACTTTTAGAGCAATTTGCTTAATGGTCTTATGAGTTGAGTGGCTGCATTCTCCAGTCCTCGCAAAGATCAAGACAGTGAAGGAGCTATGCTCAACGTTGATGATTCGTTCTTCATATTTTGACTTTTTGAGCCTCTCGTGATATCCATATGGATCTTTTATAGTTTTTGGGCAACTCTTCGAGAGGGGGTTGAAAACTTTCACATCAAAAAATGTTCTTTCAAAAGGCGTTCACCAAAAGCCATTTGTTTGATATCTAGCCGAGCCTCTTCGTCTGTTGAGGTTGTAAGTTTTTAGAATTGTAAATTATCAACAGGTTGAAGTTTAGGTTCGATTTGAATATCATAGCATACATTTTTCAAGAAATGTGCAAAAGTGTCACGAATTTTATTATGTCGAATAATGGTGTATCCGCCTTTTGCACAGTGAAGAGCATGGGTAACTGTGAACTCGCGTCCACAAGGGCAAAATTGTGGCATTTTTAGCGGATCCCATCCATATCTAAACGATATGCCATCTAGAAAATTTCGCTTACTTAGATGATAATTTTATCGTTTGAGTGGAAGGGCATTTAACCACATGGATGATACTTTTTTGGCAAGACGGACCAAGAATTGCTGCTCACTTTCTAAGGCATCTAGGACGTCATTTGCTTTTTGCTGTAATGATGTTACTGATACTTTCTGTATGTCAGCTATAATTCTGTGTTGCGCCATGTCTGCTTGCAACGGTTCTAGTTCGTCTAGTGGCCTCGTTACAGTAATTGAGTTTTCATATTCGTTCTCATAGTGTGATTTGATGTTCAGGCCACCCATTCGGATCGGCAAAGAGAATAATTCTCTTTCACGAGCATTGGAGGAAGGCCTTCCAGTGAGGTTTCGTAAAAGTTTCTCTTTTAAGATTTTCTCTATATCGTTGAGTTTTTCGTTGAAACGCGGTGTTGTTCTTGTAATAAACTTGATTTTACTTTGAACGCCATGTGTAGGGCATGAATATGACATGTGAGGTGAACTTTTCGAAAAGTCGCCTAGCTTCCTCAGAATATTAAGATAGGTGTTTACTTTTTCATTACTAAACGAGTCGCAATATTCTGTATTTCCAATTACAGAACCAAGAACTCTTGTACCGAGGGTAATTTTTATATTAGTTGATTTGAATAATTTATAGGCCTCTTGTCTCATATTTTGGTTGACTATCAATTGGCATTTTGGTGGATTTACAAAGTAGCCATATGCCGGTCCATCCACTATAAGCTTCGGATAGGTTTCTCGCAACTCATGAAGAGCACCAACGATATTTCCATCATCGGCATACCATCTATTTATTGCATCAGGCCTTTTGATGGAATCTATCAGTGGCAGATTTGCAATCCCGTTTATTTTAACGATATTATTGGCATGTTTTTAAAATTTTCTCTTGCTGAGATCCCATATTTATATTTGGAGATCTCAACTTTTTCTCATTGAATCATGAATTTTCTCATTTAATTATGGACACTTTTTTAGTTTAAATCGAATTCAACTCGTGCCATTTTTCAGCACATTCTACACTAGAACTACACTAGAATTTTTTTAGTGGAATGAAATCTTTCAAGCTAAAAAATAGAATTTCGGTGTTCTTCAGTTGCAATTTTATTGAATATTACTTTGTTGACTTAGTATCGACATCATTTTTTAAACGTCAACCTAATATGTGGAGTGAAAATTTGCAAAACTAAGTTTTAAAATGGTACATTTGTGTATAGACTTTTAATATCATATGAAACCATACAACCTTTTGTGTTTTGTTTTATAATGCCATTAACAAATTTTTTAGCATTGGTTTTGATATTTGCTTCAGGTAATAAACCTAGCATTCTCTTTAGGGTTTCAGCTAATTTTCTGTTAATACTTCCACATGAGCTGGCAATCTGTCGCAATGGGTGTTCTGGCTAAAATGAATTGTTGCTAAACCATATAATTTTGAAGCATAACCGTCTAATGATTTTGTATTCTCAAATTGTTTCAGATATATTTTTTTCATTCTTCATGTTCAGCATTTTCATTAAATATATTTTCAAAGCAAATTGCAGGTGAATTCTTTCCATTTGCGTGTAATAGAATTCTTTCAAATTCATTACCTTTTAAAATGTTCATCATTATTTTCTCATAGTAATCTCTTTCCATTATTGCTATTCCAATACCTTTATCATATGGGACAGCTTTTAAGTCATTTTTTTCGTAAAAACTTGTATTTTTTAAATTGTTTATCATATTTCATATTCTGTGGATTGTTTACATATTATTGCATTATTCCTGTTAGAATTGAATTAGTGTTATTACTAAATTGATCTTTTTATTAAATAACTTCCTAGATCTTCAAATTCAGTAAAAACTAACATCAATTTTTTAATTTGGACGTGATGATTTGCTTTGATCCTTTTTCAAATACTTTCAAAATGTAATCAGATATTACAACTATTGAAAAATTTCTAACGGTGTTTGTTACGTTAAAAACATTAATACGTTGTTTATAGCAAAGCCACTTTATTTTCTTAGTTTGTGATTTTTTCGTTTTCTTTATAATTGACTTAGTGAAAATTCCAATACAGTTAAATACAAAAGCAATGATATCTTGGTGCAGACCTCTTGATTTTAATTTTTCACGATTTGTTAATTCTAGTTTTTTTCAATAATTTTATTCTTTGTTGTCTTTATTAATGATCGTAGGATAGATTTTTTAAATTTTTTGACATCTCTTATGAAAGCATCCGTTAGATGGAATTGAAAATTCAGAGAAGTATGGAAAGAATTTGAATTTTTACAAACAACGGATTTGTCATTGGAAAAAATTCTTATTTGCATGTACTTCAGGCATTGGCACAAGAATAAGATATATTTAAAAGTAACACTAGTAGAAATAGGATTAAACGACCGCTTGGCAGCAATTCAGATCCTAAAGCATATTCCTAAAATATATGAACACTCAATTCTGATTAGTCACGGCTAATGAAAATCTTTTAGATTATTATAATAGAAAGATATCACATACTATTATGTTCATAAAGTAGATAACTATATTAGTCAAAACACAATAGCTATATAAATTTATGTAATTTAATTACATTTAATGTTTAAAAATTTATAAATTCCAAAATAATTTCTAAGTATAGTGAATACTTAATTCTTATTGGAACTTGGAAGATTATAGGATTTTCATCTTTAATAATGGAAGGTAGACATTACACATATGTAAATGCAACTATAAAAGTATTAAATAAAGATTTCGTGGTTTTCTAGGTAGCAAAATTTTTAACGCTAACAGCTCCCTGTGCGCACCAATCATCTGTAGAACTCTAATATAGGCTATTCCTTAAATGCGGGATTACCAGATTCGGATTGGTTGTCAAAATTTTAATGGTCATGTCTCGAAGGAGTTAATAGATGATTTAAGCGACCAGCATTTTTGAAATCTGCCCACCAAAAACCGCTTCAACTAATTCGGGAAATTTTTTGCACTTGATTATGCTTCCTGCCACCAATGACATGAAGCAATTGATGAATAAGTTTTTCTTCAATAACTTCAATTTCTGGAAATGTCTAGTGCCTGAAACAAGACCTGAAAAACCATTTAGATATCGAACATCTCAGAAGATTAAAATATTGCCAACATAATAATTCACTATTTTTGAAAATTGTTGTATACATCATGGTTAAACACAAAATCCATTCAAAATTATTATGAATCGATTGAATTTAATAATTCATAAAACGATGGAAAGCGAAGTAAGGATATTCCTGTGACTTCGCTTAAACTCTATATTGGTGTTTTTATTAATCCCGTTTATCATTTTTGTTAGAAGGTAAATGAAATGATACCCTTTGAAAACAAAACTTAAATTGTAATGTTTTAATAAAATACACAGTTCTCTAACGAAAAACATTTATTGTGTTTGTACACATTGATTTCAATCCTCCCAAACAATTCTGCAATATATTAAACATTGTAATTTTTTTTTGCCAAATCTCTATTATTTATTAATCAACGTTTAATAACAAAAATCAAATAATGAACGCATAAGTACAAATGAGTTTCAAAAAAAGCGCATGTTAAAACCAATATCAAGAGGCTTTGTTTTCTACAGGAATATATGAGGCAACTTCCAATTCATCAGTTAATTCCACAATGCCAACATTAAAACGATCTTAAACTTGATTTAAAAGCACAGCATTTTCAGGCTAGAAACGAATGTGATTGGCAATCATTTACTACAATAACTACCGACACATGCAACCCCTTTTTAGCCAAATATGTCTTCTATACTTCTTTTCTCATCAGAAAACCACTGAATGTTATCCGCGATCAATTATCGATTAGCACAACCTGAACAAGTCGCAATGACAACACCTTCGACATAAACCTGTCTAGAAATTACAACAAAGTAAAGATTTCGTCCATGCGTTCTTGTTTATCTAAAATCCCTAGTACACAAGTGGCATTATGTTGAATAATTATCGATGTTATTGATTGATACAGAAATTCTTTTGCTCGTTTATCGCCAGATATATTTACAAGTTTGTTTCCTAGATCTTTCAAAAAACTTTTCGTCGAAGGTCCGCAATTTCCTTGAGTATCGAAAGCAAGGGGTTGGAACAAGTAGCCGCTATTGGATATTTCGGTATACTTTATTGTAATTAATTAACTATTTATGATAGGCAAACAAAATAAGTAAACAATTCTTAATCTTAGGAATTGCATTTCACCTACAAAAATAATTTACTATGATCATTAAAAGAATGCCGATTTCATTTAAAGCGCTCAGCAGCTACCTATCAAAGTTAAAATTCAGGAATCAATTCGATAGCATGAAGTCATTTTATAACGGAAATGTCATCTGCATGCATGTTATGAAAATTTACTAATGAAAATGGTGAAAAAGTTAAAACAAACAACTACTCTTTTTGTAACAGTATTGAAAAATCAGTCCTGTACATATATTAGTATTGCATAGGTTCGTATATGAACACTTAAAAAAAAAGAAATATTTCCTTTAATAAGTAAAATTCCACACAAATGCATCCACTTGAAATATTAAAACTATTCTTTGCAAAGGGCGAATGAGAAATTCATTAATACTTTTATAAAACTTTGGACCTAGTGACATTAAGCAACTGAATAAATTAAAAATATTTTCAAATGATACATGCATAATTCTAGAAAAGTAATTGCATTGAAATTGAGGGGTTTGTAATTTTACATTGAGATTATTTAACTAATAAAGTCTAAAGCGTCATAATAAAAGTTTTTAATATTATATTTTGTAGTTTATTGAAGTTTTCAGTGTTGCTATCAGTATTATAATCAATTGGTTAAATTCTAAATTAAGTTCTAAAATTTGATATCAAAATTAACAGCTTTTTGAGTTTAATCAAAATATTTGTAACTAAACGATGCTGATAAATGAATATTTATTAAATAGCCTGGTGAAAATTATAATTAACAATTTGTGAGAATTGAAATTTATCCCAATCAATTGTGGAAATATTAGTAAATTATTTAAAACACTATTACAAAAAAAGCGATTTGGCCACAACTAGTTTATAAATCATTAAATAAAATACTCTGAACAAAACATTATAAATGTATAATTTTTGGTTTATTTGTCAGCTATCGACTACATTAAGAATTCCAAAAACTTATAAAAATAGAATTTTACAAATGTACAATTTACAATGTTTTTACAAAAAAATTTACATGAGACCACATTATACGCAATAAATAGAAAAATAAACTTAAATGGCATTTGTAAATAAATAAATTTTATAGGGCCATACCCACGGCACAGCTATAAATATCTAAACACTATCAACTAATTGAGCAAACTTTACTGCTTTTCTGCTCCTGAACTATTCGTCGCTGTTCACGCGCAGTTTGTCGAGCCTAAATATGTGTTACACAAAAATTACACTTGCACAGCCTTTAGAAGTTGCACTTATAACAGGTTTTCAGTTTTCAAGAGTTTTACTACAAAATGCTGACTGGTTTGAAATGCACTTGAATAAAAAACGATTTATAAATCCAAATTGAAAAGGTACAATTTATTAAATAAGCGCGGTGTGAAAAAGGAACCTGTTCTGATTGAACTTGCACAAGCCGATTCTGCATTTGTTCCATATCCTCACAGTACTGCTCCAGTTTGCAATTTTGCTTCAGCAAAAGTTCTTTTAACTGCTTTAATTCACTCTGTAAAGATTCATCTGTCTAAATCAGAGTTTAGACATTATCAATAAAGGAAAGATTATGGCTATTCTAGATTAATATATTATAATACATATTAAGTCCAATCGCAATGTTTAACCCAAATATAATTACTATTAAATATCCATGTTTAGCATAGTTTCAAAATATTAAGAAACTCAAATACTATCCGATTTTTGATAGAAGGTCCAACATTTAATCATCATATTTCGAGGACTAAAAGTTTGACAACATGCTAATAATTGAGATTTGTCAAAATTGTACAATATTTCCAATTCCAATGTCAAATTAAACTTAGCTGTGAAGTTAGTTCATCAAATATAATACTATTGTCATCTCAAAGGTAAAGATAATCCTCTTATCTAACTGTTATACAAATTATATCCCCAAATATTACAACGTTTATATTAACTCAACAAATTTTTGGGTCAACCATGTCCTGTATTGTCTAGAATTGTGCAGAACCGGTATCTGATTGACGTTTTAGCATCGTAGAGAAAATCTAAGGTAGCCAAAAGATAAGAAACATCTCGTAATTAAATTGGAGAAAATGTACTCACATAAACACGCACTAAGACTGAAGTCGCAAACATCACATGTTGTAAATACATGCGTGCATTTGTAAAGCGTAAAAAGCCTATTAATGAACTGTCATTGAATTCATCATTAAAATAGAATTCAAACTTAAATCAAACAGCCCCAATGGAATCATCTAAGGATAGAAAAGATGGAAATGAGAAAATCACGATTTGGTTCGCATTTGCACGCAAGACTATAATATCCGTAGCCTAAAATGACGCTTTTCTTGTATATATTTCATGTCTTTTTTATTATTTTGTNTTTCCCCAAGAGATCAAATGTATTCAAAATGTAAAACACATTCGCAAACGTGTTAAGGAATTAATTCTAAAGCAAAAGTTCATCTGTGGAAAAGCTTGGGTAGGCTACAAATTTTATAATACTGATTATACTACTACTACAAGACTATAATATCCGTAGCCTAAAATGACGCTTTTCTTGTATATATTTCATGTCTTTTTTATTATTTTGTACATTATTGACGCTATTTAGAGAACTTACCAGTTTCTGAAATTGTAAATAAAAGTCTTTAAATATAGAATATCTTATCTTATCTTATCTAAATACTCACTTGTTGATATAACGACTCTTATAGCGCCTATCACAATGGACAATTAGGTTAGCTGAAGGCAAACATTTCGTAAAATTAAAATTTCTGTAAAGTCCTCTCGCAAAATGCCTATGAGAATTTTATGAGTGTATATAGTCAATAATCAATTCAATTGAGAGTAGCAGGGTGGTATGATAGTCAGATTTTCAAAAATACAACAGAAATTATATACAACGTCACAAAATGATCGAAACAAAGCAGAAGGGAACATATTGACTAGTGTTCAAAGTAAAATTTCATTTGAATTTTGTAGCAATGAAGCAAACCCTTCCTAGTTATCTGACAAACCAATTCATGCACGTATTTTCATAAGCTGACAATCCGCCGAAAATATATTCTGATAAATATTTACAATTTTAAGATAATGGTGTATTGAAAAATTGCTAATAATTGAAGATAGCAACAACTGCTCAAATAATATTCAAATCACTTACTGGACATTGGGGGCGGAACCATGTAACTTAGGTATGAAAATTGCATACCCGAGAAGTGCTTTTGGGTACACAAGGCATACCCAAAATAGATATATTGATGTAATTGACATTAAAAAATAATTTCACGAGGGATATTATAGGAGGCTAGAGAAGCAGGAATGTTTGCTAAAAGACAACTGCAATGAACAAAAAATTATGTTGAAATGTTTTTGGTGATTTGCTAGTAGATCTGTCTTATATTTACAGAAGCTTCTTTCCACATCTACGCTAGTTAGTACGCATGTTTAAATGCAGCTTGTATAACACGAGATAGGTGAGATATTCCGGCCAATTGAGATTTCCGCAACGTTGTGGTCCTGTGGTGAGATTGTTTTCAATACCGTAGCCATTTTCTGCAATCCAGAATTGCGCTTTAGAATTGTGATAATCTTCGCATGGTGTTTGTTGGATTACACTCACGAACACTTCCCATGCCTTCAAACCAGTGCAATCGTGATTTTCTAGTTTCTTGATAACAAGAGGAACTTTTCCAAACTTTGACAGGATAAAAGCTACCTCGTTCCGGAGTGTTTGAGAACGAAGAAGTGCTTTAGCATTACGGACTTCTGTTGCATCCTCGAATGTTTGAAGCAAAGCCCTAATAGGTTCGTAGTTATTTGCCTATTAAATATCAGCTTCAATCCATGTACCTCATCAGGTTATAAGAACATCTGGTCAATCTACATGTAATTGTTATTAACACAAAGCTTTAAGTTTCTGATTTTTAAGCATGAATTGCCTACACCTTGTTTATGTATGAAATAATATAGTTTAGCCAAGATTTTGTTTTCTATCTCTTTAATAAACATTTGCTTAATAAATATTGATGAGTCAATTTCATTGCATTAGCAAAAAGAGACGTTCTCCAGGTGCTCCTAAATTTGAGCATAATTGGTCATATTGATATTGATCATAACCTAACCTATCGAACAATATCTTCTATGAATAATTAGAACCTACTTAATAAAAGCAGTCAAGAACTAGGGTCATATCAGCTATCAATCGGTCAGACGCCTCCTAACATTTTCTGCTTTTCCAAAGACCAGAACAGAGTTTGAGATTTCATTTACCTTTCTTGGTAAAGCATCATGCTTAGTAGTGTGAGTACTACTTGATGAAACGAAAGTATAGTTTTTCATTGACTCCTTCAATAACTTAATTTCTTTTTTCAATATTAGTGTTGATAGCTGAAGTAACATTTTCATGGCTATGAGTAAATTTTTTCCGACACATCTCCAACAATTGGCAAACCAATTGGCGTTAGAACATACATTGTAGGGGACTTACGAATGCGCATTTGTGAAACATGAACAAGACTTAGCTGAAGCGAATCATCACAGAAAACGCAAGGAAAAGCTCTCTCCTTTTTCACGTGTAGCACACTTTATTAATAGTTGTCATCATACTTTGAAGAAATGTGTAGCTAAACTTTCTCTAACAGGCTTTGTGTTCAATTTGAATTATTTAATGATTTCATTGAAACATCTAAAATCAAACAAGTAAACCTACTTAAGGCGCTTACAAAAATGGATACACTCGTGTTAATATTTCAGGCTGAAAATTATCTCGTGTCCACAATATTTTCATAAATTCAAATAAAACTTCATTAGTTCCTTATTTGCCTGTTATACCAGTCCAACAATATTGTATTAATTTTTAAAATTATGATATAAAAAATATATTTCAGTTGGTCATTTTCCTTTTTTTGAAAATATTGGATCTGTACATAGCCTGACAGTTGTAAATTAGAGGTCAACTTGTAAATTTTTAGACTAGTTGCATGTCTTCAACCCCTAATTTTTGTTGTGATTTTTTGCACATCAAAGAAAAAATTGGGGTACGGTAGAACAATTTTTAAAGTACCTTAGAGTCTTTTACTTTCTTAGACATGTCTTCAAGCTGTTGTGACACCGCGTCTTTCTCCTTTCGCAGTTCTCTTACTTGTTCCTCCAGTAACTTTTCAGCGGATGTTTTCCTGACGCCGACTTTCCCAGCATCTGCTCGTAATCTAAACGCACCTGCTCAAGAACTTTATTAAAACAAACATTTATACACCAGATTCAATAAAAATCAATTAAAGAAATCTGCCTACAAGCAATCAATTAATGTATACGTTAACATGTATATATAGCAAACGAGATAATTACAGCAATCTGAAATAATTATATTTCTCTTTGCATTTACACTATTCGACTTGGAGGGCGTGGGTTGGCTTTCCTAATGAACTTGGTAATTTTTGTTATGAATTTGAGGTAATAGCCTTTAATAAATTTTTTTTAAATATCTAATCATCTTATACATTGTATTATTTTTTTAACGAGGGATATAGCATTCCAATTTTGGTAAAAACTTACCGCTAGTGCGAAAAAAAGAAAAATTGGGAACCATAAGATGTATGCCTAAAACGTCCCACAGAGTACCTCCTCGCGGTGGTTCCTGGGTAATGCTAACACTCAGTGGGCGTGTCGGTGTGCGGATTCCCGAACCTACATCAGACGTTAAAACCAGGGTACAGAAGGTGCCACCATATGTACTTTGTACATATGGGGGCG
>CABFPE010000312.1:702612-739605 GCA_900660155.1 Hofstenia miamia
TAATTAACTAACACAACAGAATAACAATTTCGTTTAAATGTATGAATGCATAGCATATCTCCCTTAAGCATAAAAAACAGCAATAGACTTCAAGATCTTCAAAAAAGAACGTTTCAAAACCATGGCTATATTTGTATTCATAAAAATGTTTGTGTTCACTACCTTTTACGACACTTATGTTTTGACTGTTATATTAGAAAGGAGTATCCAATCCGATGGAGGAATTTTTAACAATAAATTATTACAAAGTTCGATTATCCTATTTACCAACCTGTCCGCTAGTATCGAGTTCTGAAAATTCCGATTCAGTTGAATACTCATCTCCCCCATCACGGCTACTAGCAGTGCTGCGTTTAAATCCATTATCTGACTCAGATCTAAACATCATTTTACAAATTGAATACGGAAATCAGAAATTTTTACTCTTTCTTCTGACTGCGTCGACGTTTTGTTTTCCGTTTGTCTGCTGTAGTTTCAACTACGATCACCAATGAATTGTTAACAACGTGTAGTGATTCGATAGACGTCTGATTATGTTTTCCTTCTGAGTTATGCTCAGTATCCAACCTAAACAACAACATATTGCAAAACAATACTTAGAAAACAATACATCAACGTAAAATATAAGCGTAACCAAAAACATTTCTTAAGATGTCAGATAAAGTTGAACATATTTAAACGTTATGTAAAAGTATATTACAGTAAAATTCGTAGATATCGACTTCGCAATAATCGACAATTAACTTATATAGATAGACATTTCATTGTTGAAACTCTGCATCTGAATTGCGTGATTAGATGGAAAAACAGCAGGAAATTGCTTGCAAAAAGCTGTGGATTTTTCAGTGATTGGTTACATCAGTTTCCTAAGCTTTTAAGTGAATTTGTTCCTGAAAATTTTTTTAACTTAGATGAGACTGGCGTATTCTTTAAATGTTTACCTAGAGTCGTAGGGTGAACATTTTCCGAGAGGGACCAGAATTTTTAGTATAAGATCATGGTGATGTGGTGAAGTAGCATTCTACATATGACTCCAATTTACATCAAATAATATTTATGAAACCAGAAGCAAAAATACTTTATTAATACTTACTAAGGAAAATCAGGAAATCCTAGACTAATTGACATTGCATTGCTAAAGGGCGTGCACCAGGCAATTAAATTGCAGGTTGATCCTGCTTTTGTTCATATTATACGTGAATGACATTAATGCTCTAGTAATAATTCCAAAGTACAGTACGCTGCCAACACGTGAATTTATGATATCGAATGTATTAACATTATATGCATGAAAAACCATCAACACTCTAATCGATAATGAATATCTGGAACCTCAATTGAATTCAGAAACAATTAAACAAATTCGTTAGGCAGAATATCTAGAAACTGAACTTAAACATGATTAAAAGATATTGATGGATTCAGCAAAGAAACGTGGATACATAGGAAGAAGTCAATGCAAAGTGAGTGAAGAACACAAAGCTTTTATCAAAACTATAGAGGATTTTTGACTGAGATGCATGTGAAAGTATTTCGCAATTTGGTTGGACTCTGACAAAGAGTATGATTGGTATGGGTCTAAAACTCGTGGTACATCTTGAAGCAAATGAGATTTCAGAACGAAAGCGCCAATAAACCTGATGTAAATGAAAGAAAGAGAAAATGTGTAGGAGAAAAACGAATGTCAATTTACACGTGTCTTACAAGTTTGCACGAGCAAGGAAAAATGAAAGATGTAAAAGTAAGACGGTTGCACCTGAATGTAAGGGGAACAACATTTATTTGATCAGAAGAAATTCATTTTGAACTAGGCACTGGAACCGTCACCTGTGCAGCAGCTAATGAGTGAAAGGGCTTGCTGAGATAAATGTGCTCAAAAATATGCAAGAGTCGCTGTTGTTGCTGACAACACACCATGTCATAGTAAACTGAAAAGGTATTTTCTGAACCAGAATATCAGAAGCACTAGTTAAATCCAATCAAATTCGCCTTGAGTACGTTCAAATCGATTGCAAAATAAATTTGGCAACTCAGGCCCCACAAATTCTGAACGAAGAAGGAAGATAGGAAAAATGAAGTCCATGATGAAACATAACTTCACTTTCATCACTCGAAATATTCTAAACGAAAAACTAAGTGGAGATCCCTGTAGAAAATACACATAAACAATACGAGAGAACTTCACAAATTTTCTTTATAAAAAAGATGTTCTATCATCGCATGATCGCCAAATCCAGTTATTGTTCAAACTAAATTTTCTTCGTCATTTATTATTATTATTTAATATGTAGGAGCATTTCTACTCCAAAATTACACAATTAGGTTAGGGCCCGATCTCTAGCTTGTGGAAGCCGAACTTATCTATCTTAGGTGTAAGCATAAGGATTAATATTGAGTTACTACCTGTCTTTTTTCATGCCTCACATGTTGTCTTGCACAACTGTTGCAAGAAGCATCGATATAACGAGTGGGCACTATTATGTTCTAATTTCGTCTTTACCACATTTATATATATATATATATATATATATATATATATATATATATATATATATATATAGTATACTACGAATATTCAGAAAGGTGTACGCAGCGCCCTCTGACTCTGCTTTCCTATAGTACACAGCGCCCAATTTTAGTACGCACTGTGAAACTATCAGAGGGACAAAATATTCAATGAACACTTCTGATGTGATATAGGTATGTATACAATGATTCACTGACATTGGAAAACAATGTAGATATAACAGACTTAGTGTACAGAAATGCATGCATTTGCACAAAATGTATCATAGGAATTGTAACTTGAATTTAATAAATTCATTGCATAACTGTAATATTATAAAACTATTTTAGGAATGGCTTTGGACGATTCATTTGCCTCTGATATTAGCGTTTCTCAGTTGAATTTTGATTAAATTGACGGCTATAATAATTCAAAAACCACTGGTCAGCTTTCACCGAATGAAATACTAACTTGATCTACATTTGAAATAAAAACGATAAGGTTAACAATTTACCATTAAATAAGAAGCATAAAGCACCAATCAACCAATAAATAAAAATGTATTTTTTGTTCAGGCGATGTTTGCAACATGCGAAATAATCTTGCACAAGTTCATTCAAAAACTCAGCACTGTAATCGTTCATTTATTCTTGATTTTTACAGAACCAAAACTCTGAAATCCAAATATGAATGTACGTTCTACTTTGTACGGTTTAAAAATAAAAACGACTGCCAAAAAGGTGTGCATTAAACAAGTGCACAAATAAGTATACATGTATCACACAACCTGCAAATGAAGTGCTTTTTTCCAAAGTAAATAAAGAAATACACTTTGATGGCCATTGAACACAATAATGAACAAAAATCAATAGTAAAATTTTTTTTGAATACGCTAAGTCACAGATGAAATTATTATGGAATGACGAAATTTCAATTAGGGCAAAATTATACAATACCCTTAAAAAATTTATTTGATTATTTAGTTGCATGAAGAAATTTGAAAAAGCGCACTGTTTTGCCAGAGTTTATGTTGGGTGAAAAAATGATTACGAGTTGAAATCTACGACGCTAGTCAATTATGTAGGAGATATAAAGACTTTCTTGGATATATGAATTGCGTGATTTTTGCATAGAATCATGGGATTCTGTGATCGAAGAGCTTAAGCGCGTGCACAGAAAATACTCTGGTCGCGAAATTTCATATTCGAAACAATGTAAGTTTGAAAAACTGCCATCAATAAATGAACTTTCAGAACTTCATTCTCAAGTAAATAATTATGTAAAAAATAATTTTGAATCCTTGATCTATACTTAATTAATGGCAGCAAAATATTTCTTGTTGCAAAGTAAGTCAAACCATTGTCTTTGTTAAGTTTTACTATTATGCAATACATTGATTAAAAAATTATTCGCAACAAACAATACTATCATCGAAGGCAAAACAGGATAAAAATTTAAAACGCATGCAAGAATTTCAAAAGAAAAACAAATTTTAATAAATTATATGCTAAGTCAGTATAAATCCGAAAATGGGGTCGAATCAGAAATGGACACGGGATGGGACGGGTCCAAGATTTAGGAAAATAGGAAAAAAACGGGCCGAATAAAATGAATTGTAGCAAGCTTGTAGATAAAAATTTTTTGAAATCTCAATAGAAGCCCCTATCCAACTTTGAGTAAAGTTGCATTCAAGATATATGCCACCCGAGCAACTTCTCAAAGAAATTGTAGTCAAATTAATGTGTTGAAATAGATCAATAAATTCTGACGAGCCGAAGACGGGCTACAAAAATTCCAACACGGGCCGAAACGGGCTTGAAATAATAGTTGACGGGCCGGGCCTAAAAAATTCAGCCAGTGTCCATCTCTGGGTAGAATCAAAAGTCAACAGGACCATTGTGTTCCTCCATGGGATTCTGTTTATTGTGCATTGAAGTGCTGAACTTAGTAAAAAAAGATTTAAAAAAGTTGGAACTTTTCTCAATAAGAGCTAAAAACACAATACTATACGATGGTCTACATATATTTTCTTCTCCACAAAGAAATGCATTCGTTTCAATAGTGAAACACCTTTATATATATATATTATATATATATATATATATATATATATATCGGAAGAAAAACCTACTTGCAAATAAGTGTAGGACTGCACATGACACAGTTGACATCAACAAAGTTGAATGAACAAGAAGAACTATCTGTAAATACACTAGCAGGACCTAAACATTAGGTAAACAAATGAAATCTGAAAATAACTCATTCCATACCTAACAAAAGTAAATAAAATTATTGCAAAAAGGTATAATGATGATGTACCCTAGAAGATCAACATCATAAATAAGCATTTACAATTTTCAAAATAAACTAAAGCATGAGATAATTAATGAATGAATTGAAGAAGCTAATAAATATGGCCTACTTAAAAATAGCAATTAAATCAATTAAATTCAATTTTAAAACTGATTATAGATGAACTCTACTTGGAAGGTGGCATGAATATTATCTAATAAACGTAGGATACGTAAAGGGCTTACGTGAGATGATTCAGAACACACTTAAAGTATTCGTTTGTAAAACAATTGGAAAGACCTCATTCTGGGGGATAAAGTCATAAAATATCTGCGTGCATAAATGCATTATTTATTTTGCAATAATAAACGAATACTACAACACACATAATAAAATATTTATTGTAGTATAGAAATTTAAACACAGCAAATATTCCTCCACCAATTAATAGATACTTTTCAATTTTTAAATACATGAATTTACCGAAAAACAATACAAACATCTCAACAATAATAACTAAATTAGTGATAGTGCAAACATTATATTCTGAGGCGTAGTATTCACATAGTAGAATTATAGCTGTTGCAATCAGGGTGGATGATTATGAGTCTCAATGTTTACAAATAAACAAATCTTTAAATGTAGTATTTAGAAGTAAGAGTATTAATTAAATGTTGAAATCGTGTAGTCTGCTATTGTTTGCTAGCTCATGCGTAGTACTGACAAATATTTCACATTAATAGCAGCACTGGTATCAATTGTGTGCGGTTTGATTGTTAACGAATTCAAAAAGGAAATGTTCTCAATTCTGTTGATTGCAAATGTGGATGTCGAAGACCTTAATCAATTGAATGAGCCTTTGGTGTGCGTGGCGCATTTAGTGAATGATCATATCAGCAATATATTCACAACGGTTAAAGATGTTACCTCAGATATAGTTTTTGCTCAATCTATTGACGTCTAAATGACAAAAAAATTGGAATGGACTAATAGAAATTCTTCTGGAAGCAAGATTGGAAAACTTCAACATGATAATCATCATCTCAGCTGATTTTTCGCTTCACAAATCTGGCAAACCAATTTCAAAATCACATATATCTGAGGCGTCTGTACAGCCTGCTTTTTCAAAGCAAAAACTTGTAAACAATCATCTTGTTGTTCAGAATAAAAATTTTTAATTAGAGATTGCTGTTAACAGCGCTGGTAACGCAAATTGTACACCGTTACCAAAGACAACAGAGGGTGATGTTAACAGCGAATTGATCACCGTTGCACATTGCCTGAAAGTTTATACCTGTTTAGTAGGGTGGATCGAAAAAAGGCTTTTTTGGAATTTCTGCCCGGCCAGTTGGGAAAAGTGGCCTTGTGTAATCCAAATAATCAAAACATATTACATATAATATTACTGAAAATGATCTGAATTTTACATTACAGTGTATGGGTGTTGATAGCACTGTGAACACTGGACACATAAATGGTGTCATATCTCGAATTGAAAAACATTTGAAAAGGCCCTTACAATGGAGCATTAGTTTACTGCACACAAATGAGCTTCCATTGCGTCAATTGTTCACTTCACTTGATGGCCCAACAACTGGGACAAATTGGTCAAAGTGCTAAGTTTACTCAAAATTTAAGAAAATTCATAACAGTAATGGAATTCTAGAAATGCCCAAAGAGGTATTGTATGACCTACGCGGTGACCAATTCTACTTGTATAAGATCGTAAATGCTATAAGATCAGGATGTCTCAGACTATTTAGCTAGCTTAAAACGAGGGCTCATAGACCACTCCCGTTGGTTGGGGTTGGCAAACAAAATTTGCAGACTTTATGTTAGTGAAGAAAAGCCAGACAAAATTTGAATATTATCACCCATTTCATTATCACAAACTAGGCACCCCACTAGTTTGCAATAAAATCCAGAAATGCAATTTGGCATGGACCTGAGCATGTACTTCAAGCCACGATACTTTTCAAATAATTATCCAAAGCAGTTCAAGATATTGTAAAACCGTACATTAGTCGAAATGCATACTTCGCACACCCCGTAAACATTTTACTTGCAATGCTATGTGATTCGAATGACCAAATTCAAAATAAAGCAGTCGATAGAATTATGACTCTGCGCAAAGATAAATGCGAGGGGCCGATTCGGAAATTTCTGATTCTTGATATCAACTTTAAGGCAAAACAACTATTACGATTTAATTGATTGAGATAATATGGCATAAAAGAGCCACCAATTACAATGGCACTTACAGACGGAGAGTTGAATGAATTAAAAAACAGGTTCTGAAAATTTCGAAATATCCTTGTAACACGAAAGCTGTTGAACGATATGTGACGCTAGTGACGGAAGCTAGCAATACCATGTACGGATTTGAATCGAGAGACGATTTTATACGGCAACTTATGCCGAAATTTAATACAAAGAAAGAATTTGACTTAGAGTAAGAATGGCTTGTTCTAAGTAGTTTTTCTATGTGAATCTATGTACATTATAGTTCTATTTGTACTCAAGTCTGACTTGACTAATAAAATTCCTTGTTTTTATCTAAATTCTTCTAAAATATGACATAATTTTGAAGAAAATCGGTCAAAACGGTACCTTTGACCTTCAGAATGCCTTTCGGGAAATCTTAACAGCGAATTTAGACTATTTGGCACCATGTATATATCTGCTTGTAATACATTTATATGCGTAAATATAAAGCCTTTAGCCGCTAAATGTCTTTAGTGGTTATAGCCTTTATTTGTATCACGAAAGGCCACTTTTCCCAACGGGCCGGGCAGAAATTCCAAAAAGGCCCATTTTCGATCCACCCTACTGTTTAGTATGAGATAGACAAACCGCGGCGTAGTAGAAACACTGCCAGCAAAAGGGCTAGTGGTTCCTGATTATGAGTGCGCCTCACAGGGCAATCAAGTCAAGGATAACTGGTTCTTCTTGTCTATGAGATAGGTAAAGAATCAGCGTTTGCTGTGCCAGTGAAGCAGTGTCACAGTAGTTTTTGGTTATAGCAAGCACTCACTAAGTTACTACCGTTAGTAGAATATGTTGACGAAAGCAGGAGATGCGCAACTCTTTCAATTGAAGTTTAGTCTTCGACTTTACTCCGCTGATCAGCGTTCTAAGTGCCAGAAATTCGCATGATTAAACCGACCTTAGTGGTCAGATTTCAAGAGATAAAAGTCCGGAGCGAATCGTGGTTTCACCTACTCTTCCGCTTGTCGACAGGTACAGTAACCCCGACCACATAATTTATGAGATATACCACCCTTCCTCTCGTTATTCATGAGACAGCTAACAGATTTAAAAAATAATATGAGCGTTATAGCATTAATAAGCTATATTAATGCTATTCAAACAAAGCCATCATGTCGAGAGGCGATTTCAACCCAGTACCAGTCATGTAAACAGATATGCTATAAATGAATTCTTCAAGCCTTTGATAATATGATTAAAACTTCTAAGGAACATATATTATTGAAATTATCCTAATTAATTCTAGGAACGTTAGATTGTGACATTAGATTAGACAATTACAGTGTATTTCATCTTCACATGACATGTGGTGTCGGGTTTGTTATTTTCTGCTTGAGCATGCTTCGAGGAAATTGAAAATATTCAACATTTAAAAAATTGTCATGGTTCATATTGTTGTCTTACGTGTTGTTTATAGTAGCTTTTATCAATAAGTATATGCTACTCTATTAAATATTTTGTTGCATATGTGCTACATTGCCCGGTATGAGGTATATTGTGTTTGAAAACTTGCATATTTTAGGGAAATAACTTATTGTGATATAATTACCTCACATATAATCGACACTTTGTAAAACCAGTCAAAGGATGAGGAAACAATACTTGCCAAAACACAGAAGTGGATGGTGCGACAGCATAATCCGAAAATCGACATGAATGGGGATGCAAAAATTAAATTTGAGTTGGTGAATCAAATATATGACTTTTATATATGGCAGTAAAAACAGTACTGGTATATCACATTCTACCGAGGCCATTGTCATGAGAGTTTCTGAGAAAAATCCTATGCATGATGGATATCGCCCTTTCTTCGATAATTGGTTTTCTACATTTGATGTGATGTTGACTCTAAGAATCTTTGAATAACAGCAATAAAATTTCGTTGAAATAGTTTGAGAAAGTGTTCTTTAGCTGCTGACAAAGTTGTTAAAAAAGGTATGTAAATTCAGAACTTCATGTTATCAATTGTTTTGTTTTGACAATAAACATGTAGTAATACACTAACATTACTCGAAATGACATAAAAGACTACAACTCAACAAACATAACTGACATGTTCTGCAGAAATAAAACTATTTAAAAAAACGATGATATCTCAAACTTAGTTTCCTATGCAGTCGGTATAAGTATAGGTAAAGGTTGGTTGTTTTCAGGTTTGTGATTTCATTAACCGAAGAATTGTCTTTCTGAAAAGTGCGTTCAGACGGTAGACCGAAAAATCGATGTCATCAATGCCTACTGTTGGTAAAAATGCATAAGTTATCAAGCCGATGTTGATGATACTAACATTAATCATGGTGAAAAAAGATACCGATGCGGATGTTGCAGCGATGGTTTTAACTACATATATTGTTCAAAATGTCAAATGGCTATGCGCCTTCGCAAAGACGAAAACTGCCTCGTTTGCTTTGAAAATGGCTAGAGAAACAGCATTAAACAAGATTCATTTGGCTCTTATGCATTCTATTTATGGTTTACACAATGTGCATTCTATTTTAATTTCTTGATTTACATCATTTGTTATTTACATATTAAATCATTATTTCCATATTGGTTATTACCACTTTGTTTTTTATTGAAAAAAACAAGTCAAAATTGAATCAGCCTGTTTGCCTTTGTGTAAAAATAGTTAGTCTAGATCAGTGGTTCTCAACCGGGGTTCAAACACAAAAAATAGTAAATTGGGGGTTCACGGTGGCATTTTGGAAGTCCATATAATTCTAATTCAGAAAGGTTTTCATTAATGAGAATTGAATTTCTATATAAATTTACACTATTTAAAAATACTAAAAGTAAAAATATTCAGGCAGCTTCTTTTAGTTTTCTTTCGAAATAAAGCATAAGCATTTATTATATCTTTAATACTAACAATTGCTCTACCATTTTATTAGTGATTTATTTAAAAAAGGGGGTTCAGCTAAAACAATTAGGAGGAAAGGGGTCTATGGATAAAAAAAGGTTAAGAACCACTGGACTAAATACCTATTTACCTAATGTGTGCGTCATGTGATAAAGAACATCCATTGATCCTACCAGACACCAAAAAGCTTATATGCCGTAGACAAAATGTTCCTTTGTGAGGTTTCAACATTTCTTTACAGCTGGTGAAAGCTAGAGGCAGGGTCATCGGACAAAAAAAACTGAAAGTCCAAATTCACGACTGAGCTGCACAATCTGCGGATAACACTACTATGAAAAAGATTAGATCTAACAATATACATTTTCATCAGGTAAGAAATACGATAACTATAATTATTTACATACATGTATATGAATTATATGTGAGGTTTCAACATTTCTAATAAACATTCCTAGATTTGGTCCGACCACATAGCTCTGATTGCAACAGTACATTTTACACGACATAATTATGCTTTCTTGAAATAAATAAATTGATACTTCATCCAAAAATAATAGCTGCATTTGATTTAAATCTTGAAGGAAAACACGCGATTCTCATTATAATTTTTGCAATATCATTTAGGGAGCATAGCTTTCAGAAAATATAAAGTTGATTTGAAAAAGTTTTTAAAAAAGTTTTTAAGAATTATAGTTCGTGGGAAAACGAGGATTATTGAACTTTTACCCGCTGAGTTCTTTCACATCCGATTTTGGGACACCTTTTGACATGCTCAGATAAAGTAAACAAAGCTAGATGTGTGGTACAACACCTTCCCTTGAAATTCTCATCCGCTTCCCACCAGAATTTAAGAGAAAATAAGTAACTTTCACACCTCTTAAATTATTTACAGTTGTTTTCGGTGTTCTGGTTGCTTACAAATGACCCAAATGAATCACCATAAAATATACTGGAAGCATACATTTATTGAAAAACAAAATTGGAAAAGGTTCTTAAATAGATTTTAAAAATGCAGCAGACAACAACGCTTTCAAATGCAGCAGTTATTTTGGCAGAGAGGTAGTAGTAGTTTAGGGGAAACACAGCTTCGTTTAAAAGAGATCTCTATAGTTTAACATAATATATAATGAGCATGAATTTCATTATATTGATTAAAATTTAATTAATAAATGAATAGCTACATGTGAATGACTAGGTAAAAAATACATAAATTAACAAGAAAAAAAGGAGCATGCAAAACAAAAGATGACAAACCATTGTTGGATTTATNTAAAGATAAAAGGGAAACCTTTTCTATGGAACATTGTGACATTTACTTTCAAATTCTAAATGGCTGGTAATCCAATGTACCCTCTTTAATCACATGGCTTCCAAAGAATAATCAAATAACTTATTAAATTGATATCATTTGCAACCACAACTGGTGGCATGTCCCTTTCAGGTTAAAAAATCACCAGTATTGATAAATAAAACATAATATGAAAATCTTGCAGAAAATTAAACCATTACGAATTCTGGCTTCCTTAAATGAATAAGTCAATTAAATATAAATGTCCAATTAACAAATGTTGAATTTTTTATCAGAAGTAAATTGAAAAAATGTGTTTATTGTAATACAAATTAACCAAGTATTGACGCTTTAAAATTTAATTAATAAATGAATAGCTACATGTGAATGACTAGGTAAAAAATACATAAATTAACAAGAAAAAAAGGAGCATGCAAAACAAAAGATGACAAACCATTGTTGGATTTATGGGATGAATCCGAATCAATGAAGGCGGGTGAGGACGAAATGTAACTACACTCGGGTGAACTGACAGAGAGCTCGCTCGTGCCTACAACACATGCACAAACATGCAAACAAACTACAAAGAGCACACTAAACGAAATAATTATAGAATAAAAGCTAGGGGTAAATAACAAAAGAATACACAAAAACCTATTCAAATTTACTAGAGTCAATTCATTGAAAATATTTTATAAATTCCACAAAACAAAGTAAATAATGCTTCAAAAAAAACAAAAAAACATAATTTTTCAGGCCCGGCTCCTAAACTATTATTTCAGATCCGTATTTTGAGGCCAGCTTTCGGCCCCGCTATAATTTATTGGTCCATTTTTAACACATTATTTTTAATACCGACTTTTATTTTATTAGGCATTTCTACAACAAAAGAGCTAAATGCTAAAACAACGAAAAACAGAATTAAAACTTTATTAGCTTTAATTGTTACGATTAATTATAAATGGAAGGTAATTTTTTAAATTCTCAACTCGCCCCATTCCGGTCGTTCTGGCCAGTAGTCTAGTCCGTTTCGTGTCCATCTTTGATTCGATGTTGGGCCAAGTAAAAGTATTTCTTTACCTTGAAAAATTTAATCCCAAAAATTCTTTAAATATTACAAAGGCCTAAAGATAAAAGGGAAACCTTTTCTATGGAACATTGTGACATTTACTTTCAAATTCTAAATGGCTGGTAATCCAATGTACCCTCTTTAATCACATGGCTTCCAAAGAATAATCAAATAACTTATTAAATTGATATCATTTGCAACCACAACTGGTGGCATGTCCCTTTCAGGTTAAAAAATCACCAGTATTGATAAATAAAACATAATATGAAAATCTTGCAGAAAATTAAACCATTACGAATTCTGGCTTCCTTAAATGAATAAGTCAATTAAATATAAATGTCCAATTTACAAATGTTGAATTTTTTATCAGAAGTAAATTGAAAAAATGTGTTTATTGTAATACAAATTAACCAAGTATTGACGCTTGACAGACAAGAATATTTTTTTAATGAAATGAGAAACAATCGTGGATCCTTCATACAAAATTAAAAGAAGAAGCTGTTTAAATCAATCAATGAATTGCCCATATTCTTAAGCTGATAATGGAATTCCTTAACACAAAAATTTTAACTTCAAATTCTAAAACAAATTACCATTTGGAATATGAAATATTCACCTTTTATTATTCTATGTTTAAAAAATTACCCGAACCGGTGAAATTCATGCGGGATTATCCTGATGCAAATTACCCGAGCATGAATGTACTTAGAAAAAATTTTCAATTATGAGGAAATGAATAAAATTGGGAATCGTTAGTAAATGAATGAACATTGATTAACTTAGTACGAATATGAAGGAAAAATATGAAAAAAAAATTACTCCATCTATGTTCGGAGGAGAATCTAGAGCTGCTGAAACTGGCATTGCCATCACTAGTGTGGTGACCAGAAGATACACGACTAGCAGAAGCGGATGCCTTCCGATTGGAGTTATCATCGGATGAAGATGCCATTTGGGGAGGACAACCACAAAAATACAATCTATTGTCAGTGGTACAGATGACAGTGAAGCAATTTCCACAGGCAATCAACTAAATATTTATTATATAAATATTCTTTATAAAGGGCGGGAAAAACTACATAAAAAATGACCAAGATAATTAGATCAAAGTTTGGTTAAAATACGGGAAGAAATTAACTCTATATAAGAAATATTAAACTAAAGAACTCCACCTTGCTTTTGTTATCAGCTAAATCTTTCAACATAACAACCGAGTCTTTTTTCTTTAAGTTACCACTACCCAACTGGCCATCAACATTGCAGCCGAAGGTGTAAACTAAGCCTTTCTCTACAAGAACTGCTGAATGGTTATGACCCATGTGTATTGCGATCACCCGGTGCTTGCTTAGAATACGTACTACACTCGGCTCATTGGTGCCTTCCACTTCAATCTACAAAACATTTTCAAATAAAGGTGAATTCATTATATAACAATAAACATTCAGTAACTTAATAATTCCCATACAGTTATAGATTTAGCCGTAGAGATATACTAAATTACAAAATCGTTCAATCCACATTTTTCAACTCTAATGCAAACAACGTTTTCCACACATTCATAAAGAGCCAAACAGAAAATCAATCTAATTTCGAAAACAAACACGCTTATAATTTTTTGGAGTCATTAACAGAAACTTAAATCGGGAATTTTAAAGCTCTATTAGTAAAATGTTGGTGAATCAATCAAGCTAAAGGTTTAAACTTTTTCCCAACTTTGATGTGGCTATCAAAATGAAGTGATTTCTAAGAATCTGATGTAAAATAGTATTATTTATTAGTATTTCGTTGAACGTTTCACACATCCCATTTTAATGAATATTTCAAACAATAGCATTACACTACGAATAAAGCAAACTTTGCTTCTAAGTAAGAACAAATCCAAGACATGCCCACGATAATGAAAGCCTGGAAAAAAGAATTCTTAAAAATATATGTTCAAGAGGATTTGAATCTTGCGCTGATAGTTCTATGAAACATCTTTCTTAAATGAGCAATGTACTTGTGCACAATTGGAAAATTTTGTTAATAAGATTCAGTCGATTTTTATAAAACTAATTTTTAGTTTTGAAGAAAATATAATACCTCAGGAGAAGCGAGTTTACCTTATTTAGGAGATTCTTCATTGCCATGAGAAATCCCTGACGATTGTTTAAGCCCAGCTTATTGTGTTCATTGCTTCCAAAAGCCAAAACGCACCCCATATCAGTTAACAGCATCGTCCCATCAATCCCACATTTCGCCTCTCTCACATAATGAGCATCCTGAATACAGCAAAGTAAGCATGAAAATAACAATAAATTATTTAAACAAAAGACGATGACAATTACACTTCTAACGATACACTTTCATTTAAAGTCGATTCCATAGAATTAAAAAGAGAAGAACCATGTAAATTACAATACCCTTAGAAAAAATAATCACCTCTAATTTTATTTGTGTTGGTTCATTAATATTTTCAGTATGACCGAGCCCCAAACGACCATTCGTTCCAATACCCCAGCTGAACACATCGCCTTCACTACTCACCGCAACTACATGATGAGGTCCGCTAGCAATGCAAGAAATATCCATCCTAAACGCAATCATTGGCGGTCCCACTTACGTCAAAATATACCTTAATAAACTCTCGATCAATTTAGGCTTCCAAATACTATTCCAGTCACCATGACCAAGACATCCATGGGCTCCATCTCCTGTCGTCATAATAATTCCATTTATGCTGAGAAACACTGTGAATCCCTCACCACATGTTATTCTAAAACCATAGGTTAAAATAAGTTGCTCTCAGCAACAAACAACAAAAACCTGCAAACACTTTTTCCACTAAGTGCTTCAACAATTGCTGGTTGATTTACACTTTCGAGGGTGCAATGGCCCAACTGTCCTTTGGAACCTTCGCCCCATGTCAACACCTCATTCTCTACACTGACTGCTGCAAAATGTGTCGATGAAACAGACACTTCCTTAATTCGAGTTCTGCAATTCAAATCCACAGAATTCAGCGATGATGCTGAAAAGTCATACAAGTAGATGAGAGACCTAAATTTAAACCAATAATTTGTTTTCTTTAAAAAATGGTTATTGTGAGCATTAGAACAAGAAATTATTCTTAGTAATCTTGTTTGTCTGAAGTAAGAGATTGAAACGGATGTTTCGCCATACTTTTCTACAGTTATTACAATACATGGATATTTGAACACTTACTGTAATTAATCATTAAAATATTTGCACATAATTTTCAATATTCGCTCAGCAAGGTGCATAAAAATAATAACCAGATTTATACTGAATTATTAAGATACATAGGCTACCATTATCATTATACCTATAGCGGTAAGGTTGGGAAGATTCCATATGATCCCTAACAGATGGCGCTGTGTGTGCTCCATTCATTAGTTCAGGTAAACGAATGTAAAGAAGTTCGTAAGCAGTTGGTCTATATTGCGGCTCATGCTGTAGCATATCATGTGCCAAAGCACGAAATTTTGCAGAATACAGAGCTTTTATTGGTGCGAATTTGCCCTAAAATGAAAAGGAATACAAAATCTTGTTAATTTGAAAAAAATATGACTTACCATAATGTATAGGTACTCATTTATTTTTAAAGTGCTTAGACAAAAGAACCGCATCTTAAATTCTTTCAAATTTAGTGTTTAAATCTGAAAACACGGACAATCGGACAGATTCTACAAGCATTTTAAGATAGTATTTTAGAACATTAAATTTAATCCAATAAAATGATTATCATAATGAGTTAAAACCTATCGAAATTTCATATTAACCTAGTTCAAACCCTTTGGATAAAATGGTAATGAATTTCTTAATACCTTCATAATTTTGGTGACAACTGCAGGCAAATTGCTGGCTTCAAATGTTCTTTGATGACAAGCCATTTCATAGAACACGCATCCCAACGCCCAAATATCGCTCTTTTCATTGTATTCCTTCCCTTCACACTAAAAAAGTTTGCAACCGTTAACACAATCGTTAAATTACGAGGGAAATGTGAAACAACTCAATAGCTTTTTTTAGATACGATAGGTTTTTGTGAATAGCTTCATAATCGTAAGCTTTAGGAAATGCAACAGTCCTGTATACATTTGTTGAACAGAAATATTTTAAATATCATATTTAACAGCACAAGTGACGTTTAAACAAAACTAGCGATCCAACAAATAAGACGCATGGATTGTGACACCAATTAAAAATAAAAAAAGAGAAGTTGAAGTAGGAGGGATGACACGGGTCCATTTGTTTACCAAAAATTAAAAAAGATGGAATCTGGAGTCAAATATTTGTAGCATTTTGATTTCATTAAGTTCTCTAATTCCCACTCCACTCGCTCTGATGGTGTTGTCACTTTCTCCATTCGTCATCCCAAGAAACATCGCACCCTTCACTCGTTTTTCAATCGTGCTTGTACTGCTGCTAATTACAGCTTGACTCTCAACCCTCCAACAACCATTGATTTCTTTTCTCCGCCGCCGAGCTTCAAGAAAACTTTGATGTCTTTCCTCGTTGCTGAGCCCTTCTCCAACTTCGCCTACTCTTCCATCTGCTCCTACTTCATCTCCTGTGACTGTGGTCTAACCTGACTTGGTTATATTTTTTTTGTAGTGTCTGCCTTCAGAGGCTAAATAAAGTCATTCATTATTATTATTATTATTTGCAACTAGGATAAGCATTTCATGTAAAATCTTACATAGCAAAAACATTGCTCACAAAAATTTTCAACTTGGAATTTTAATACTTATGTTGACAAGCTTGAATTTAGCACAACTAAGGTCATCATATGACATCTTCGCTTCGAATAATTAGATTTAGTATCAATCTTTATGTATGATTCATGAATTATCTAGATTTCATCAATAAATTTACTTTGGCCCCTAAAGTTAAAGTAATATACAATTTTATACTCTTTTAATAAAAGTTCCCAAAGAAGCACAGAAAAATAAAAACAACTTGCCAGCTCAGGCGATATATAATATGGGGTTCCAAGAACTGTATTAGCATTGCGACGAGAAGATGTCATTATTCGAGAAATGCCAAAATCTCCTAGTTTTACAACGCCATCTTTTGTTAAAAATATGTTCTCTGTTTTTAAGTCTCTAAAATTACATGATGCTATACGAAATAAATATTATAAATGACAAATTTATGAATAAAATTATTTAGAACAGATTATGTTTAATAACATGTTTAATAATAATTTAATGTACATTGTTCATAAACTTGAAAAATATTGATTTTCAATTAAAATTAATTTTGCATAATGAGCGTATATTTTCAAACTGAAATTAAAATTAAGTCGGGAATCAATAATTTAAATACTATATAAATATATATATATATATATATATATATATATATAACAATAATAAAAGACTTAAATTAACCAAAAAATAAAGTTACAATATATAAAAAACTGAGTATTTATAAGAAGATCTGAATTACCTACATTGTGGGCAAATGTAAGAATTTTGCTTAAATTTTTATACTACTCTATTCGAATGTGTTCATTTTCAGTTCAACTAATTGTCACAATGTCAAATTTGATCAGAGCTGTGTTGATCATTTTATGTCCCCCAAACCTATTTTTTTTGAAAATTTTTTTGTAGGTATGCTAAAGCACATTTCAACTGGAGTTAGAGAGCCCTGGTGTTCTCAAATATGAAAAAACACTAAAATTCATTGAGCAGTCTACTCTTTTTATGTGTAAGTTAAAAGTTCTTAAAATAACTGTAAGAACATCATAGATGTAAATAAAGTGAATATTTGTTGTTGAAGAGACAGCCTTTACGTCAGACAAAAAACATGGAAGAGATATATCTGCATAGCAAAGCGATTAACATGAAGAATGGTTCAGAAGAAACACAACATTTTCATAATATTTTGTTTAAAACTATGTTATAATTTGTATATTATGTACATTATTATTAATGACACCTATCACTAATCCATATGAAATAATACATACATTACTGTAGCTTAGAATGATATTGGTTTAAAGTCATCCACATTTTGACTAGCGTTTAATGGGCACAAGTATTAAAGCAAAAATGATTATTATTGAGCAAAAATCGATTGTGAATATCAACGTTTTCCCTAATATGAATTACGTAACCTAAAATTGAGAAATATATTTAAAAAAAGGCAATTGAAACATGCTCTTGTGGCATGAGATTCTGTATTCGCAGATGTATTAATGAAAATACGGATGGTATGACATGTAGTACCTGTGAAGAATGTGATGTTCATGTATATGCCAAAGAGCCGCAACCATCTGCTTAAACATTACCAAAATTTCTCCTTCCTCAAAGTCATCTTCTTTGCTTGAAAGAACTTGTGCAAGCGTTCTAAACAATAAAACATGAGTAGATGCTAAAAAAATGGTAGGATACTTACCCGCCATCTGCGTATTCCATTTCAATAACAAGCACTCCGTTTTCTTCAAAACTATCATAGTAGCCGATGATGTTTGGGTGGTCGAGCATTGAAAGTATTCGCACCTCATTCAGCGCTAGCAAGCGCTCTCCAGCTGCTAAATCTGTAAGAATGATTTCTTTCAAAATCACCAACGAGTCGTCATCCTTTTTACGATAGAGAACAGCAGCCCCATAAGCTCCTAAAATCCTTTTTAGTGATAAAAACTATAACAAAAATGTTATTGAATAATTATATAAAGCATTTTTGGAAATTCAAAAAATTCCAATGATTTTGAATGAGAAACAATCAGGACGAAATATGGCTTGGATGGAAAAGTGTTAAATATCATGAATGCAACACCTCAAAACGAACGACTAAAAAACCAATTCGGAAATTTCAAAAGGTTTAATCAAGTTTCTCAAGAAAATGNAGCACATTTCAACTGGAGTTAGAGAGCCCTGGTGTTCTCAAATATGAAAAAACACTAAAATTCATTGAGCAGTCTACTCTTTTTATGTGTAAGTTAAAAGTTCTTAAAATAACTGTAAGAACATCATAGATGTAAATAAAGTGAATATTTGTTGTTGAAGAGACAGCCTTTACGTCAGACAAAAAACATGGAAGAGATATATCTGCATAGCAAAGCGATTAACATGAAGAATGGTTCAGAAGAAACACAACATTTTCATAATATTTTGTTTAAAACTATGTTATAATTTGTATATTATGTACATTATTATTAATGACACCTATCACTAATCCATATGAAATAATACATACATTACTGTAGCTTAGAATGATATTGGTTTAAAGTCATCCACATTTTGACTAGCGTTTAATGGGCACAAGTATTAAAGCAAAAATGATTATTATTGAGCAAAAATCGATTGTGAATATCAACGTTTTCCCTAATATGAATTACGTAACCTAAAATTGAGAAATATATTTA
The DNA here is from genome assembly GCA_900660155.1 of Hofstenia miamia. Lineage (NCBI taxonomy): Eukaryota > Metazoa > Xenacoelomorpha > Acoela > Hofsteniidae > Hofstenia > Hofstenia miamia. Next base: position 722,271 of record CABFPE010000312.1, read on the forward strand.
AAAAAAGGCAATTGAAACATGCTCTTGTGGCATGAGATTCTGTATTCGCAGATGTATTAATGAAAATACGGATGGTATGACATGTAGTACCTGTGAAGAATGTGATGTTCATGTATATGCCAAAGAGCCGCAACCATCTGCTTAAACATTACCAAAATTTCTCCTTCCTCAAAGTCATCTTCTTTGCTTGAAAGAACTTGTGCAAGCGTTCTAAACAATAAAACATGAGTAGATGCTAAAAAAATGGTAGGATACTTACCCGCCATCTGCGTATTCCATTTCAATAACAAGCACTCCGTTTTCTTCAAAACTATCATAGTAGCCGATGATGTTTGGGTGGTCGAGCATTGAAAGTATTCGCACCTCATTCAGCGCTAGCAAGCGCTCTCCAGCTGCTAAATCTGTAAGAATGATTTCTTTCAAAATCACCAACGAGTCGTCATCCTTTTTACGATAGAGAACAGCAGCCCCATAAGCTCCTAAAATCCTTTTTAGTGATAAAAACTATTACAAAAATGTTATTGAATAATTATATAAAGCATTTTTGGAAATTCAAAAAATTCCAATGATTTTCAATGAGAAACAATCAGGACGAAATATGGCTTGGATGGAAAACTTAGTGTTAAATATCATGAATGCAACACCTCAAAACGAACGACTAAAAAACCAATTCGGAAATTTCAAAAGGTTTAATCAAGTTTCTCAAGAAAATGATTATTAAGACATACAATCATGATAGAAACGGCAATTTATAAAAAAAATTTGGTAGATTTGTCTGAACTTAGGTCCATTATTGGTATTTAATACTAAATTTTAATGCAATCAAATTTTACTTATTGCCTTTGGCTTTAACATTTCCTGTTATTATCTATTGCAATGAGTTTATTGTGCTTTTTTATCATTTTATATATATTCTTACAATCAAATATATTTTATAGTTTTATTACTTTGGTTTAATCAAATCTTGGATGTGTGTTTTAAAAAGAATTAGGTATTTTTAGAGTTTAATTGAATATCTACATGCATATATTTTTACAATGTAATCTGCTTGATAATTAAAGGGGCTTAGGGAAACGCGAAGCATAATTGCTAGTTGGAAGTGAGTACCCTATTTTAGAGATTGTACAAAGCAACTCAAATAAAAGTAAGATTTGTCAAATGCAAAAATCTACTTCATTTGGCTCTAGAGAGCGTCGACGGATTGGTCAATGCATTTGCTTAAAATTGGTCAGTTAAATTGTAAAATAATATATTTTAATGCAGCTTGTTTGCAATGCTGTACATTATTTATGCCAAGTGAAAATAACTAAAAAACTTGAAGAAGTAATTCATAAACACAAAGCCCCCATTTACCTTTAAGAATGAAAATTCAATTTAATAAGATATATCAGGAAATTAAGAGACGACAAATTACTTATCTTTTGAGAATAATTTGAAAACCTCAATATAGGCTAGTTGACGTAATATTGTTGTACCATGAGTATTAAAATTAACACTCCAATTGTATGAATTTTTATTAACAACTGCCATTCGCCACAATGGAACGCGTTTTGAAATTTTGGAAATGACAATGTCAAATAGAAAATCTCCATAAACAGCGGCTTTGAAAGCGACGATGATCATCAATAGTTGATAATTTTTCACACCCGTCTAATAATAACAGAATTCCTAGTGAAGTCACTACATTCTTTTTGGTGGGTGATTTAAATGATATAACTCACAGAAACACTTCATAGCTTAATTCCCTAACTGAAAGTATATTTGTTGATGACGTAATGACAACTGAAGATATCATTTCGAGAATAAAATCACAAATTCAATAGATTTACATNCCATGAGTATTAAAATTAACACCTCAATTGTATGAATTTTTATTAACAACTGCCATTCGTCACAATGGAACGCGTTTTGAAATCTTGGAAATGACAATGCCAAATAGAAAATCTCCATAAACAGCGGTTTGGAAAGAGACGATGACCATCAATAATTTTTCACACCCGTCTAATAATGACAGAATTCCTAGTGAAGTCACTACATTCTTTTTGATGGATGATTTAAATGATATAACTCACAGAAACACTTCATAGCTTAATTCCCTAACTGAAAGTTAGTTTGTTGATGACGTAATGACAACTGAAGATATCATTTCGAGAATAAAATCACAAATTCAATAGATTTACATTGCTACAAAAGTCTGTTGGTATATTATTTGAAAGAAATCATGTGGAATAAAGACAATAAAATAAGGAAGTTGTAAAGTAAATATTTTGTACATGATTCTTATAGAGTATATAAACCTTTGCCAACAACACGAATTTTTTCAAATCCAGCAAGGGTTTGAGGAAGAGGTAGTGAGCGCATGTTCTCAAGATCGAAGTAGAGTTCCCCAACCGAAAGTTCCTCTCCATTAGAATCGCTAACAATGATGTTACACCCTGAGATATCCTCGGAAATACCAACATGGATCTAAAAGAGTTCAGAATTATTCTTTTATTCAAGAACAAAACAATCAATGTTTTTATTAGAATTGGCATTAATTCCATGTTAATTATCGCGAAATTCCCGTTTCTCAGTAGTGCAATATTCAAATTATATAAATGTTATTTTGAATCCTGATTCTAAAATTAAATTAACAAAAACATGAATTTCAAAAGCCTGAGCATAAGCAGGTGTTCCACTGTTTTCGAGACTGATTACTGTTCTCGTAGAGTCTTGAAATTGATTGCTGAAAAAAGCTATTCATCACAAATCAAAATAATTAAAATTTCAAGTGTCCAGTCATTTTAAGAGACATTCTGTACTCTGTTATGAACTAAATTGCATTTATATCTTTACCCGTCAAATCAGCATCATAATAACAGTGTTATGCTTTTCGCAGTTCACTCCACGTGTATTAAATCTATATAAGAAGCTTGGGAGTGGGAACAGTTTTAGACTATTTTAGCGGCTGAAACAGTTAGTAGCAGCAAACCAGACAAGCTCATACTGTGTCATGTGCACAACACGCAGCTGTGGTTGAACGCATTAATGAGCCTGCTATTGCAAAGGGGGCTCAAAAATGCTAGAAAAAGCTGTGTAACACGGGCATTAGTTTACTCAATGCTTGCATTTCTTCAATGAGCTCTATCAATTGCGGTTCTTTATCGATTGATTAACCACATGCTTATTAATGAGAAACTAAATAAGAGTGAATTTGCGCAAAACGGATCTTGTGCCCTAGCACTTAATTAAATGCAATTCCTGTACATGCCCACTGAAAGAAAAAACCTATTATTCTTCGCTTATGATAACACATAGAATTTGTTTGAAAAGTTTACAACAAAGTGTTTTGGCATTCACATTTGAAGCTTTTTGTCAACCTCATTATTTGGCTGTCAGCCAAAGTAGAATCGATTTTACTCTGAAAACACAGCGTTTACTGATAACTAGGGATGGGATCTTGATAGTGATTTGAATATACCAGATACCGGATAATTTGAATGCCGGATACTAGATAATATATTGCTCAATTATTATTATTAATGAAGAACAACCTCGTTTCTCAATTAATATCGACTTTTGTGGATGAAAATAAATAAATATTAAATAGACTATGTCCTGATATGTCTACTCTGTATAACAAGCATCATAAAAATGGGTCTAAACAGGCCCATAACGCATTATTTTAGGTTACCGAAACATTCAGGCCATGTCCATCACTGAGTGTCTCTTCTTTTTGCATTTGCTAGTCACTGCATTATTCTATTTGCAAGTAAAAAATTTCAGAGATGTCGATTTAACAATTAAAATGCTATACTACTAATTTAAAGACAATTTTATTGTAGTGCAAATGCAATATCAACTTTCAAAATATAACGATTTTTTATAGACTAGCTCTTTCTAAAACATGAATTAAAAAATTAGAGAAAAATCATACTAAAGCTGGAGCAAATCAATGTGCTCGTTTTTGAAAAGCATAATATACAACTTTGTGTGCAAATCTGTGTATCTTACATTGTTTATCTTTATTATGGTGAACTTCCAGGTTAGCTTCTCTGGATTCCTCACAAGATCACATGAAACACTCAAAACCAGAAAGAGATTATAGTTTGTTAAATTTCGTCTCAAAGAGAAAGAAACTAGAAAATGATGATGAGATGTCCAAACGTTTGAAGAAATCTGTAAAAGTTTCAGTGGAAGAAGACTCAGCTGATCTAGAAATTTCCATTACATCTGCTTCTCAAGATGAAAATGTGGATTCAGTTGACTTAGAGAATCTGTTTACTTCTATTTCCGAAAATGTAATGGAAGATTCTGCTAGCTCGAAAAGTCCGTGGCTATTTGTATGAATGGAACAGCAAGAGAAATTGTTTGTTGAGAAGTATACTTGGTTAAAATCCCGCAAAGGTCTTTTGGGTAATTACAATTAATGATACATTCAAAGTCGCACCCGAGGTGGTAACAGGTCGTATTTTTGCAGGCCTTACCTGCCACAAATAAAAAAAAGAATTAACATATTTCGAAAACATGTAGACTTTCAAAAATCATCTAAATATAATAGTCGTCTTTTGATCTTAGGGTTTAATTTTCTTAGTGACAGTAAACAGTTAGTTAGAAATGTTCGAAATTTATTTCACGAATATGCAAATAATTATTAGTTGCAACTGTACTGTTAAGTTTCTTAAGTTATTTTATTTATTACCCTAAATATTCGGAAAAGGATATTGTTAGGTTGTCTACAATGTGAAAAGGCTAAATATCTTGCGCGACTGAAGGAATCCCAAGTACACTTACCATCAGAATGGTGTTTATATCAGGTTGGTGCATGTAGTGAATATCAATCAAACCAACTATCATCACTTCGAATGAAAATCTAGAAACACAAAGAATCAAGAGCACATGAACTTGTTGAAGAGATCTCTGCTTCCAAAAAAGATTTAATTCTTGAAGATACAACTGAAGCTTTGTTTAAAACAGCAGATTACTTTACTAAATCGAATCGATCAAAATCTGATTTTGGTAGCCTTGGCGAATATAAAGAAATTATTGGTGTAGACTTGTGTGTTACTCTTTATTCGAGATATAATGCAATTGAAAAGATAAATCACATTGGAGAGCAAATGAGAAAGCGCATTGTTGAGCATATCATTGAAAACCAAAGTAAATTAGCAATTTTAATCGATTAGTCAGTTACTGTTGCAAGCAAGACGGTTATGGCAATCCATATAAAAAGTGACTTGGGTATTGCGAACCCATTTTTATCATCTTTGCCTTGGTAGAATTACCTTCATAAACACTCAATCCTACTTGCAGCAACATTGGGTTCTGTTTACTAGTGATGGGGTAAATAATTTGACAGGAATAATTTCTGGTGAAAGCAACCAGATTCAAGGCGGTGTACATGAAAATTGTTTGCACGGCATTGTCTCAATCACCGGTTGGAACTCGCTGTAGGTGATTCTGTTGCAGATGTTAGATGTTAGAGGTGTAAACCATTTTAAAACATAAATTGTACTCAATTTTCAGTACATCCAGCAAAAATTTCAAGAATTAGTGGTGAAATATCAGGACAGATCTTAAGGGGGTACCCCCACAGAAAATTTACCAAAATACTATAAATTGTAACATTTTCTTTTAGTTATTAAATTTAGTCAAAATAATTTTTCAGAAAATACATTCAAATTTCATGAAAAATATGAAAATATCTCACAGTTTTGGCTTATTTTTGTTCAAAAATGCCTCATTATATATTCATTTTGCCATAACTTCTGCTAGGAATGGACAAAGCATCAGGTACAAACTTGTACAAACAAACACAGTTTGCCACCGGCCATAGTAATGTCTATTACGCCAACATTTGATACCCTCTCAGATGAACGCCTTTTGACAAAATGTCTTGACGGATATACGCAAAACGCTTGTGATAGTTTTAATGCTTTGAGCTGGAAGAGATGCCCAAAGGAAATATTTACTGGGACAAATGTTGTATCAATTGCAGTAGCACTTGCTGTTAGTCATTTGAATGATGAAGCGTCGTCAGAATTGAATGTTTTGTGTAAGATGGGAATAATTGAAGGGGGATTTAAACACGACAGTGATGTATGAAGGAAGATGAAAGTAGAGTCAAAGGGAGTCAAAGAAGGTCAGAAATGCTAGAAAAGAAGAAAAGACAATCTCTGAGAACTAAATATTGAGAAAGAGGGAATAACATATCAATCTGGTAGATTTTAGGTAATAGCCGAACTTTAACTGTGTTTTTCTCCACTGTTCATTTTCTTGCATTTTGCATATTTTTGGCAAAAAATCTTCAAGAAGAAAAGGAGTACCAACATCAAATTTGGCATGTATATAGTACACCCATTGGTCTATGCAACTACAGAAAGATTTTTTATGCTATGTCTTTAATTTTTTGGAAAATTGGTTTACGCATATTTAATGAGCTGAGTACTAATTAAAAATGCACATGTATGCATGCTACTACTTATCATTTCATAAATTGCACAAAATCTCTCCGTGGTTGCATAGGGCCCATATTAGCTTTAATATGATATATGGTTTGCCAATATAAATGATTCATATCACCTGAAAAAATTTGCCACAAAGTATATTCTTTTATTTCCTTTGTATTAAGTTCCCATGGCAACCAAATTTCCGATTCCTCCGAAATTTTGTTTTTCAACGTTACAACCTTCGGTTATTACATGCATACTATTATTTTTTAACATAACCTCAAATCTGAGAAAATTGAATTTCTGTGGGGATACCCCCATAAAGATAGGTGGTATTTTAGATATTTGTTGCGTAGCAAGCAGTTTTCGAACAGTCAGTGCAATTTGGTGATTATTTTCAATCCAATAATCGCCATCGGTTCAAAAGAACTCTTTTTGAGACTAGGAAGCACAGAATTTCTTGGTGATCTTGCTCTCTTATGCATGAAATTCTGTGTGAAATCCCGGATCTTTCCTTGCAGCCTCAAGAATAATCAATAACTACTCTAAAGGGTCACCACCAAATAAAGCGAATAATTCTTGTTTTGACATCAGACATTTCAGGGTGAAAACGTTAAGGAAGAATAGTAAAATCATGTCCATTAATCGTAATCTACTGATTCAGAGTTTGGTTAATTGCATGAACAGCAGACTTTGTTTGACACCCAATGATAATATTAAATTTTTGAATTCTTCTGAAGTTGTAGACTTTTCCAAATGGCCAAAGGAGCCTTCTATCAAGCATGATGAAAAGGAAATAAAGTATCACATAGAGAATCTTCAAATCAATTATGCAAACGCAATAAAGGGAATGCGTGAATGGCTAGAAGTTGAAGGAAAATAAGTGTCAATTAACTTGAGAGAACTCTTTACCAGTATTAAGACAATACCCTGTAGCTCTGCTGAATGAGAGAGAAATTTTTCAGCAATTAATATTTTATCAGATTTCAGATCGTCACTTCTCATAATCAATAGACCACATTTGAACAGGTTTAACCTAAAACAATATTTTAATTCGTGGCTTCATCATCATCGGAATGTCATAGACTCAAAATCCCGTGAAAAAACATTTAAATGTGTTTCAAATACAATGTGGAATATATTTTGTAATTTCCTCATATAGACGATTATGAAACTGTTATGCATTATTTTTTCTGGCATTGTTTATAATTTTACTAATAAGAAACTACAACTTTTGATGACAGTATGTGTATTATAAGTAGGGTATAGAAATGTCTTATTTAATCATATCTTTGATACCAATATCAAACATATTGAATGTTTAGCAATCGTCAAATACGCCAAATTGTATCATTTTCAGTTTGAGTCTTGGGCAAAAAATGTCTCGTATATGCTGCTTTTTAATTACAATTAGCGTATACCCACTGCAAATTTTAAGAATACACCCCTATACACACACACACATATATATATATATATATATATTAGTTAGTTTTACCTTAACAATACTTTGTATTCCAGATGCAAACTCATTCAAATCGTTAACTTTCTGTCCATGCGACCGCATTCCTAGAAAATCAATTCGACTGTCAGGACAAGAATGCACATGCTGCTGTGTTAGACCGAGGAAAAACAATTGCACTTCTGGATGTTTAACAAGACAAGAGGTCTAAAATGAAAAAGTATAGAGAACATGCACAAATAAATCAATACATTTGCTTGAATAGATAAAGGCTCGTGAATAATGCAATAAAAATAAAAATTACAATGTCAGGAGAAGATAAGAAATGTGTAATTGTGCGAATACTGTGAAGCATTAAGGCAACAGACAAAACTTTACGACCGTCTAAACTCGACGCGATTTCTTTCAGCATATCACCAAGTCTTCCTCTGTCATAAGGGTACTGCACAAGAATTACGTTTTCCAAACAACTTTCCGCTAGCTAAAATATGGATGCCAACATGCATTACATTTCGAACACAATTAAATAAGACTGATTTCTTAGCAGAAATACATTTAAACTTAAAATGCCTTTATAAAGGACAATGAGTTTTAAATTTTCACAGCCTATTGCTATTGTGAAATTTGGAAATCCTTAGAATGTGATTGAAAGTAATGCTAAAATACTTGAAAATGTCAACTATTTTCATTGAAAATTCCAATTTCTAAAATAGTTTTAAATTCTCATGATTCCAAATGTTCAGGCAATCAAACAGCTAACCTGGAGTGTTTCTTAGTATGTAGATAAACTACCTAAACCTATTGAGGTGTGCCATGCACTGAAGGCACCTGCGATCAGACCATAGCAGGATAAAGAACAAAAATGAAACAGGAGGTCCTCCTCTATCTCTTAGATTTTGGTTATCAGTGTTAGTTCGTGAGTTAAAAGCGTAAAAATTTTTTATAAGAAACTTAGTTTGTAAGAAAAATCTAGGATAATTTAGGATAGTGGAATAGTTAGTTACAAGCAAATGGCTTAAGTAAAATATTCATAGCCTAGATAATTTACAGAAGAGATTACAAACAATTTCTAGGTAGTTTAAGGTAACTTAGATGACAAAAATCAACTACGAGATGCTATTAAACTAAACAGTGTCTGGAGATATTTTCTAAGAGTCCATTAAGGACAAAAAAGAAATTAAAAGAGGATATTGATTCAGTATATATCTACTGAAGCACATAAATATCACAGGACTATTCTTCGATACTTTTTAAAAAGTAAACTAATTTTAAATGTACAATGTAATCTAATATTATCTACATAAAAGGCACACGCCTGTATAATAGTTAGATTTCCAAAACATTGTTACTTATCTGTGCGAAACATCAGATCTCAAGTTTACTTACATTTTGCTTCTTCAACAAGTTTTGCACACCTTGTGACAACATATCCAAAAAGTACAATTTTGTAGTGTGGATACCCATCACGATAAAAAAAACTTAATTATGAGATAAACTTGCAATTTCAAATATTTAACAGTAGTTATAAAATTTATTAGTATCTTCTAAATATTCATAAACTGTCATTCAATGAAATTCTGAGGAAAAACGTTGCTACCTACCTTACTACAAGTTTTCACTAGGCGGTCAGAAGCTAAAAGAAGTCTCAATGGCGTATTTCTAGGGGTAGTAGCATCACAAGTGTCTTCAGTACTGAGTTGTTGCTTGACCGACTGCATACTTAAAGATCTTCTTGCAAGATCTAAACACAGTGATAGCTAATCATTGCATTCGCTAGAGAATTATTTTTTCAAAAACGATAAGTTTAATTATAAGGCAGTGGAGAAAATTGCGAGGAGTTCTATAACTATGCATATTTATTGAGATATTAAATTTTTCACATTAGTACATACTTTACTGCATAAAAATTTTAAAACGAAAGGAAAACAAACTGCTTTCATTTGTAGAAGTTTTCTCTCTTTGAAGGCTGGTGGAACTAGAGGCGCGTTTACATGACAATTCACTGTTTGCAGGAGTACGTCCTGTAGCATGGCAACTTTTTAGTCGCACAGAGGCGAAACCTTGTGAAGAAGGCGACTTGTTCACCATTAAAATTCTGAAAAATAAAAAATGATAGACATTGAAGATAACGCTGCACCAAAAACATATCGGAAGAAAATGTTGATATTACTTAATGTTAAATTAACCTCTGCAAGACGCAAACTATAACACAATAACCTTAGTATATGCCATTCAGGGCGTAACTCCAAAATTACCATAAATATTTTTAAAATTCTGAGTTTTAAAAAAAAAATATAATGGAAAGAACGTAACAACCAAAAAAAAATCCGAAAAAATTGCGGATAACAATTCTTTATTGAAACCAAAATTCATCAAGACGCAAACTATAACACAATAACCTTAGTATATGCCATTCAGGGCGTAACTCCAAAATTACCATAAATATTTTTAGAATTTATTAGTTTTTTCAAAAAAATTTAATCGCAAGTAGCGTACAAACTAATAAAGATACTGAAAAGTTCGCGACTACCATCTCTTTTTGTAACCCAAATTCAATTAAAACGTGGGATTGAACGATTAAAACTTATAAAAACGAGTATTGTGTAAAGTATATGTTTTTGTTAGAAATTTGAAGATTGGAAGAAACGTTTTTGCATTCTTGACCCTATATGGGCGCAAAAGCGGCATCAATACTTTTGACTTTTGGAAAGAAAACGAAATTATGAGGTTAATCAATGTTCTCATGTGCTTTAAGCCCCCTCATTATCAGACCAGTATTTGGTTTGTAAAAATACTCAACAGGTTTATTTTTAATATAGTAATGCTATTGTCATGAAGTTTGTCACAAAGGTATCATGGGATAAAAAGTGAAAAAATTCCAAAAAACAATTTTTATCCAGACATTTTTGCTGACGTCAGCATTTTTTGCAAAAAATTTGGTAAAATGCTAAGAGATGTCTTATGTCAAAGTCATTATTATTTTTGGGCAACTTTTAATCTTTTTCTATTGAAAGCACAATCTATAGGGTCTAGTAATAACTTAAGGCATATTAATTCGTAAGTTATTAATACAGATGTCAGCATTTTTTGTTTTTTTTTGTTTAGTCATTTTTATATCTGTATACTAAAATAAATGTCATTCACTGTTGACACAATTGTCATAATTCTTGAAAAAAAATGCTTTATCCCTAAAATTTTCATAGAATGTGTAAAATTAGATTTGATTTTAAAAAAGTTATTAATAATAATTCGCAAGGGGAGTAAATTTACCCCCCCCCCTTTTTGGGGAGTTAATGAATTTTCAGAAAATTAAATTTTCTATTCTATTACATTTTTCATTTTGCATCCGATAATGTAATAGAAAAGTGAACAGAAATAAATCCGCATGGTTCACCATTTTTTTACCTTTTGATCCGAAAATATTTTGGCCTTAATGAAGATGGATGTCAATTTTTTTTTATTCTTAACGCACGTGGTGTCTCTAGAGATTCAGTCTCAAAAACAGGCATCTTAATAATAATTATTATTATAGTCTTGAAATAAAATATGCTGCAATTAGAAAATTGCATTTCAAAAAATGAAAAGCTTCAAAATGCTATGTGTTTAAGGTTTTTATTAACCTTGTATTATGGAATTCCTTGGCAAATTCGAACGGAGCATCAAGAAAACCTAATGATAAAGCTCACATACCGTGTATTTCCATTACTATTAAATAACATCTAAGTCCCCTCTAACATAACCTAATATTTAGTGGGCAAGAATTGTAATTTTTCAACACACGACATAAATATATAATTCAACTAACAAAAATAATTTATTAAACTTTTAATTAAAAATAATACTTTAAAAAATTAAGGTTAAACAAAAGCAGATAGTAATACCAGAAGCGTTTATTACATATAATAGTAAAAACAAAAGAATCAATGGTAAGAAAAAGAAATACATCAGAAATATGCGACAGCTGTAAATTAGCCTATTTAGTTTTGACGGTATTATTCGATTGTGTTTGCAATATTCTGTTAAAATGTGAACTGAAAACTTTGAGAAATGTAATACTTGCAATAAAGAATAGATGACAAGAAATTTAGATGTCTATATAGACTTTCAAAGACATATTGGTGGTTGAAAAAAGATAATATGTCTTACAATTAAAAATATTTGCGAATTAATATTGACTTTGAAACACAAAGTTTATTACCTGCAGTTTCTCACTTAAAATTATAAATCATAAAATAAAAGGAATTTTGAGTAAGTCACAACCACAAACACATCACAAATATAAGACCAAAATCATTGAAATGTCAGATTAGATTATAAATGAGCTACAGAGCAGTTTAAAGAAACGAAAAATTATGCATGATCAGGAAAATTCAGTGAATTACTCTAATTCTTGGAGTATGACAAAACACCAGTAATCGATGAAAGGCAATTAAAACATGAAAAACAAGCCGACGATCGCTAAACATTGGATTTGTGTAGAGTAAGTGATGTGTGTTAGTTAAGTCATACAAGCTAATAGATTAAAAGTGCCTGAGAAAAAAAACTGTTAGCAAACCAACATGAATTAATAGGAAGTGATAATGACGTAAAATGCCCAAGAGATATGAAACTGCTAAACAACGGAAAAGGCGTTATTGTAATTTACTCTATCATCCCCTGATTGCGAATTCATTTCCATCAATGTAGTGGCTAAAATAAATAATTTTTTTCTGAATCAGACGAATTTTAATGAATTTATGCAAGTTTTATTATTATTATTATTTTTATTATAGACGGCGCTATGTCCTATGGAAATTGCTCAAAGCGACGTCTATAATAATTTTGACGGCGCTATGTCACCCCTCCCATAGAAAAATTTTATAGTAACATAGTCCTAGAAACGTAATATTTAACAATATTATACATGGACTACAGCAGTATTTCTTTGAGGACTTCTATTAAGTGATAAATGAAAAGTCATGAGGGTATAGAAATGAATACAGAATATCTCACTAAATATTAATGATATTGCAACGGAAAGAGGTTTATTCCTTTTTAAATACAAATTTAGAGCTAGAAGTGAATTTTTTTATTATATGGACTACTGTATTTTTAAGTGGATGACTTCTTTGAAGTGACATAAATGAAAGTTAAAAAAGATTTTGCAACAAATACGCTATATCTCATTTAATATTGAAGATATTGCTTTCGCACCTGTTATATTCGATTTTAAGATTTAATTTAGGTCTAGAATTCGATTAGTTAAAAATTTATATCATGGACTACTGTGTTTTTTATCATTGATTTCTTATATGTAAATTTTTCGAAAATACAGTCAAATCTCGCTACTATGCCACCCTCGCTATGCCACTTCTCCCCGGTACCAACGATAATAAACCTGCTGTTACAAACTCTCGTTACTATGTCATCCTCGCCACTATGCCATTTTCGCTCGGTCCTTACGGGTGGCATAGTAGTGAGATTTGACTGTATTGCTAATTTACAAATTTGAATGCCTTATATCTCAACCAATATTAAAGATATCAGATTCGCAATACTTTAAATCGATTTTACAATAAAATTTACATCTAAAAATATTGTATTAGACAACATTCGATAAGGACTACTGTTTTTTTAATTAATGACTCCTTTCAATAAGTATATCTCAAAAGAGAGTATAGAAGAAAGCCTTATATCTCCAAAACTATTGGAGATATCGTCTTCGCACCTGTTTTATACAATTTTAAATCCAAAATTAGTTCAAGAAACTCATACTTTTACAATATTACATGTATACATAGACTACCATATTTTAAAATGGACTACTCTTTAAAAAATTGTAAATGGAAAAGCTTCAAAAGTATTGTTATGAATTGCCTGAAACCTTAATGTATGTTGAAGATAGGCATTTTCAATAGGTTCCAATGATTTTTAAATCAAAAATTACATTAATTTTTTAGTAAAGTTGTTCATTTTCAGGTAAAAAATTTGCATTAGAATTGAAATCCCTGTAGCCTTTCACTGTGTATTTTAAGTCATAACTCCAGTTGATGCTCTTTAAAACACCAAGCAACTCCCCTTTCACGTCTGACCGTGATCAAGCATGTATTTAAAACAGAACATTGAAAGGTTTTCTTACAACTGAAATTATTGTGGGTATTGAAATTAAGTGAAAATGAACTAGAGATTGCTTGGGATTAAACATTCAATTTTAAAAATGCAATAAAGACAAGAGATATAATTCCCTACCAATATTACTTTTATTATTATATGCAGCAAGCTGCGGCATAAATTAGATGAACTTTTGCAAAAGGTTGTATTGTCATGAGCCACTTCGTTTCTAAAAATAAATATTAACCGTATGTAATAAAACAATTAGGATGATGTTAATAGAGTTACACATTTAATCAAAATTTTTTGAAACAAAAATCGTATTTTTTTAAATCTGAATTGAATTTCTCTTGGTTTCGTGACAGACACATCGCCAATCTTTCAAAGAGTGAGAGTCTAATAAGGGGACCATATGTGATTGGATCACAATTATGCTGGAACTCAATATCAACAGAAGCTATGTGTCCAACACACTGAAACGATACGCATGTGCTAAATTTCACATGAGAATTCCCACCAAAAATATTGGTCGAATTTATTACCCACAGAAACGTCGAATACTTAAAAGTAGGGGAGACCATTGCCAGAGTGGTGAAATTGAAATTATCACACGGTATTTTGAAATTTGCTCGAATGATACACATTACGGCACAACAGTTAATGCCAACAAGATTTATCTAAATATTGGCAGCTAAAAGTCTGATTTTGGTTTAAAAATATTGTTCTTAATAAAATTTATTACATTGCTTCTGACTAAAGTAAGAATCACCCGTTCGCGCCCATATAAATTTATACATATGTGCATAAATGTTGATCTCATTAGTAACAAATAAAAAACTCAAGACAGTATAGTCAACGATTTGTGATATATAAGATTCCCTTAATCAAAGTCAAACATGAAAAATAAACTTAGAAACAAAGAAATTGCAAATAGCTCTTTTTACTAAAAAAATACAGTTAAGGTCGGATAATGTAATGCTCGCTTTGGATTATTGAATGCACAAGTCGGATAATTAAATTCATACTTCGGATGATTGTACGCACTGTCGGATATTTGGACGGGAAAAACTGTAAATGTTCTGTCAATAAATATTGATTAGCAATATTAAAGTCAATCAAAAAAAAAGACATTTCAATTATTAAAGGGAATTAGAGATTAAAATAGAACATCATTGATTATTCCATTTTAAGGTTGCAAAATGCTTGACATCTAAAAATAATATAGACATAAGTGACTCATGAATGCTTATTTCAGGCTCTAGCAAACATTGAGGTAATTCAGAAAAATTGAAGAAACGTTCTTTTTTACGTGTTGTACCTGAATTCAACTATCAATAAACTTCTTCATACAAGTGATATTATAGCAGAAGCTGTTGATTCTCCAGAAAATAATTATGTTATAGTGTTATTCTTAGATTATTAGTCGGTCACTGAAACTCTTTTCCATGATGATTTACAAAAGCTATTCGTGAAGTGGCGCCGTTCTTGCCATCAATAACAAAGCAGTGAATGACTAATTGGAGACTATGTATTCTATACGATAAATGAAAGTCATGTTCTGATTTCCTTCAAAGAGAATGGGAGTTCCACAAGGAGAGCTGATGATTGTCCCACAATTAGAAAGAAAATTTAAAAAAGATAAGAAGAATTTATCTTATTAAAAAGAAAATTACAAGTCAGGGAAATGTCTGTCCAGATAAGTTGAAATGTAATAACACCTTACCTAAGTTGTGAGAAAAACAATGTCATAAGATCACTATCTTATACATTTTGATTTTTATCTTAAGAAAATCCATAACTGAGAACACATCTTTTATAGGAGTCGATTATTGAGTAATAAGCAACTTTTTGATGTTGCAAGATCCGGGAAAAAATGGTAAATAGAATTTACCCAACACATATGCAGAACCAGTATACTCATGTCAAATATGCAACACAAAGCTCATTGTAGAACAGCATAGAAAAAATCAACTTTGCGTCTTGCATGTAGGACGCTGGTGCAAAATCAATGCCGGAAAACCGTAGCCTTAAATCTTTATTGTTACGCATTTTCAACAAATTAATTTTATTGCTAAATCTTTATTAGTGTTTCTAGAAAATTGAAGTACTCGTAAAAGGGCAAAATATCAAAATTTATTAATTTTGCTTGTTACGATTAATTTTATTCAGTACGTAATTTCGTAAATTCTAACCTGGACTGTGTCAATCTTTGATTTCTAGTGATCCCTTCTGCTAACGCTTCACTTTCAGACTTGTAAAATTTTTTTTGTCTTGGTTAGTTCACTTCCATGGCCAATTTGCTAAGCTGCTCTGATCCAACGGCAGCATCTCCAATGACTCATCTTTGCAATATTGACTTAAACAACATTGCTTAAAAAGGTTAAGTTGTCGTATCATTGCTATCATGATTGCGTCCCCTCCTTTGTAGTTCATGAAACTTCATTTATTTAACTCACTCTATATTTGCTCCTCTAAGTGTTTTCCACAGTTAAAATCTAATCAGCTTTTTTCCTCTCAACTCACTCTTACCGCTCAATAGCTAGTCTTTCCAATAATCCTTTGAGTACCTTGTTTTTCGCTGCGTTAGTAGAAATTTGTCACCTCATCTCGACTTCTCAGCATGGTAACCTAACGGATCATAACAAACCTACGCACTCTGATTAAAAACAGCTACCTTCAATTTGACCATACCGCCCCTGTTCGTATTATTTTCTTGAAATTTCTAAAGCTTTTAGTAAGTTGCCTCATTCTGAGTTTCGACTTACGGTTATTTAGCTTTGGTGCGGATTTCATCGACTTTTCCCAGTCTTATCTCTCACCATCATCAAAATAAATCTTTAAAATAAATTATCTATCTTTCCCCTGCTCATGTAGATAGTGAGTAGTCCAAATTATATTTACATTAACACTGTAAAATCTAACACTCGTTTGTAGCATTTGCTGATCTACCTATATTGTTTAATTTAGGCTGTCTTGATATAACAATTAACAATTAATTTTATTATTTTGTTTTTTATCTGAATCCAATAATTATAAAAAAGTTTACATCGCACTAAAATTTAAAAACCACTGAATTGTGACATGTGTGGTAGAGGATCCTTGGCTAAATCCTGTCCCCCGCATCTACAGTAGCATTACAAGGTGTTAGCTAAAATGGGCTAAATTACAAAGTGGGCTAAAAACTAAAAATGCGATAGTTTTTAATCAGGAAATTATAAATCAACGCAATTTAGAAAAACTAAATAGTGTTTCTACATGTGGAATAGATATTTCTATTTAAATAAATGTCTTACATGTATATGTTTTATGTATTTTTTGTTAACTGTGTTGCAAAATGTACTTTATTGATTGGGGG
>CABFPE010000312.1:760454-790690 GCA_900660155.1 Hofstenia miamia
ATGTTTGTAGTTGACAATGTTATGGAATTGTAAAACATTTGATGCCTTCCGTCTATCGAAAAGTGTGCCTTCAAATTTGATTTGCTGCTTTTGGTAAACTTTATTTTGGTTTTACAAACTGCATTTTGTAGTTAAATTAGTGTTGTCGATATTGGTATACAAAAGGTCGTAATTGTAAACCATTGCAATACTGAAACGATATAAATCAATAATAAATTTGCTGGAGAGCAATTAAATAAAAGACGTGTGCAGTGTATAAGCAACAGTAGTAACTAACTGCACTATCAACTAACTCGTGAATCGGATTCTTCGTGAATAATAGCTAAGAATTCTTTGAGCTGGGTGAAGGGCCGTTGTGTGGGTTAATGCGGGAATTGTAAGTCCCGGGAATTGTAAGTCCAGTTGACCTAGTTAAGCTTGTATGGTTAGATAACATCTTGGTATTTATTTAATTTTTCTAATGGGGAATTCTTCCAATATGATAGGATATCAATGCTTTCATCATAACGAAATCCCAGTGCATCTTGCATATCTCCCTTATGTTTTGATTGGGAGCAAGATGGCACATTGCTTGCAATCAATGTTTTTATCTTCGGAGTTTGAATATAAAAAGCTACAAATAATTGTATTCTTCTTCAGTGTGTTGTGTATGTTGAAATTTTAGTGATGAGGCTCCTTCTAATATGCATTCTAAGAAATGCATTTATGCACTTTGATGAGTTTCAAAATTTGTTAACCCTAGACAAAAATGTATTGTAGGAAATAATTTAATCCCTTGCTCCCAGGATTTCAAAAATTCTGTCACTCTCCCTTTTCAAACATTTTTCTCGAACCGACTGGAGTGGTCCTGCAAGGCTATATGAGGTGAACATATCTTAGAGCTGAAACTTCACTTAGAAATAAACAAATATAGAGAACTACAGAGAGATTTCCGGTATTGAGAGTAGTATTGATCGAATATCAGATCTCGTATTTTAGCTTCATTGTTGTCCAAAACTTCTACAAATACAGCAAATGCATTTATTCTGTAATAATAATTCCAGTTTTTTGCGTTTTCTTTGAAATTCTGGTTTTATCATGCCTTAATAACACTGTGTTAACATCAAATTCATCCAGACGAAATTTTTATGTCATATGCAAAATATTGTGGGAAATACAAACATAATATTGGATTTTGCAGAAAAATTATATTTGGTCTAAAATTTCCAATCAAAAACTATTTGAAAATGTGCCATTTTGAAATCATTGAATAATCCAACTAAAGCATAAAACAATCAGTAAATACATTAAAGTGACAAATACTAAAGGCATTCTGCTAACATATTAATGTCCAAATCAAATCTTTGATCAAAAATATCAATCACTTGATGCATTTGCTCACCACTTTATTCATTTTCAAGGCGACAATTCAGTGGAAATTTGGATAAATGATTTGTTAGGTAGTGAATTTTGTTCATAACTGAGAGACTGAGATGTTGATAAGCATTAAATAGTTGTTTTAAAGATGCTAGTGATTCACCTGTTGTGTTCTTCCAAAAACAGCCATACAGGAATTTTCAAAAGCATTCTAAGTGGCCTGTCCACTTTCAGTTAGGCTAATTTTAAATTGTGTTAATCTTAGTAATTTTTTTACTTCAGGTCCAGAAAATGATTCTTGAGAGATAAGTGATGGTGGCTTGTGGCAGAAGATTTTCTTTATGGATACTAGCTGCCTCTTCATTGGTTTTGATAATATGCCTCTATAATTTTTTAGCCAAACCTAGCTTAACGTGGAGAACTGGTAACACGATTTGTTCTGGAGTTACTAGAAGTGTCTTGATGATAGAGAATTTATTGAGCTGCTCTGTCTCCCTCTTTTATGGAATTCTGCATCCTAATTATTTTGCATGGTATGTGATGTCCATAAACAAAACACGCAAGGATATGTCCTTGAATTCCTGAGATTATATTAACTACTTTCAAGAGAGAGCATACTTTGACATTAAGGCTGATGAACTCAAGTTTTTTAAGAACAATTGAGAATGATTTGTATGCTTCCTTTAAAGAAGAACAGTAATGTGCTAGGGGGAGGGGAGAAGTCACAAACTGACATTTTGACCTCTAGTGATTCACAGATATTGATGAGTGTTTAAGTGCTGACTCACCACTTGACAAATGTTGATTGACAGCTCACTAATGCATTTTTTGACAGGTTGGGGTAAAAGTGTTAATGCCTATTTGACAGTTATCACTAATTGGTTTTTTAAAATGGGTTTGATTATGTATGATTCATATTGGGGCCAATTAACATTTACATACATTTTTTGGTTTTGCATGACTAATTTCATTTCATGCTAATATACACAGCTATATCTTGTGTTACAATTGTTTGCATACATTTCATTTTGTTAATATACCTTGTTATTGTTTTTTCCATGATTTCAGATGATTGCATGTACAATGTAATTTGGGAAAACTTACAAAAACCGCATTTTGTTTTTGTTAATATTCATTATTAACACATTTATCATATCACGTTTTTTCAACCAATAATTAATTTTCATAAGTTCAATGTATTTCCATTGGCTGGTCAATCTATATATTCACTTCATTTCATCAGATAAAATCATTATGTTTCTTCTATGCAATTTCGTCTCTCACTTTTGGCAATGTCTGTTGAAATGCTAGCATCTGGCTCATTGAGAAGTCTAATTGATGATCTATGCAGAACCCCAACACCTTTGCATGGCTATAACCTGCTAACACAGGAGATGATGTCCCCACCACCTGCACCAGTAAAAGAAAAACACAAGACTCATCACAAATGACGCTGCCCTATAGTCAATAATAACGTGATTGTCCTTCCCAACATGAGTGAGGATGACCATGTTTTAGAACACTTAAATGATGTTAATTCCCAACCACCAACCTGTATTTTTTCAAATGTGAGTCTGGCTAGTGAACTACCAAAAAAACTATTGCTAACAATCAAGGATGTTGTTCAGCTGAACACAAGATATGTATCACAGTAAAGATAAGACTCAACAATGGTTTTTACTACTTCCTTCCCAAATGGTATGTCAATGCACTGGGTGAGAATTACAAGACTCTGGTAAATAAAAACTTTTTTGCAATGATGACATGGAAATTGCAAATGCCAGCAATAATGTAAATCATATTGTATTTGAATTTAGTAAAATAAAAATATAGTATTGTTTTCTTCTACATTCACAGTTTATAAGAATAATACTAGTAAAAATCATTAATTATTAGTTATAATGGTTTTACAATAAATTTCTTAAATTTAGAGTCATTATTAGCAAATGATGATAATAAATTACCTTTTGAAGAGCTCATTTGATGTACAAATTTAAAATGGCCTTTATACAGTCTATAGAATTTTC
This sequence comes from Hofstenia miamia, assembly GCA_900660155.1. Lineage (NCBI taxonomy): Eukaryota > Metazoa > Xenacoelomorpha > Acoela > Hofsteniidae > Hofstenia > Hofstenia miamia. Next base: position 763,838 of record CABFPE010000312.1, read on the forward strand.
CATGTTCTGTGTGTATCAATAACAATGATTGAGTAAATTTTCCACAGGTTGAGAGATTAACCAACTTAAAAACTCACAGTTCATTCTATCACATGCCCAAAACACAGTTTCTTTTCTATCAGACAAATTTAGTGAATTGATAAAAATAATCATTTGTTCATTTGTTAGGTTTCCCTCTGTAAATGCTATATGATGGAAGTTATCTTGATACCAATTGAAAGCTTTCTGTATATGTCCTGGTAAACAGTCAAAATTCTCTTTTTGATTGATGCAGTGTAATAATGTATATTTTGTCATCAACCAAAATCAACAGTTCTTTAATGTAATAGATGCTATTGAATGTGCTCCCATGAATTTTAAAAAAACATTAGATTTCACACATGATGCCATGACTGTCAACCTGCTATCCAAATAGAAAACTATAGAGAGAATGATAAATATTTTTGTAATTGATATAAAACTCAGGATAAATTGAATAATCACATTTTTTTTGGGGACAGTTTTTGCCATTTGAATAAAAACCATACAAGTGAATTTGTTCTTCTCATCATTGTCAAAATATAATAATTTTGATGTCAATATTTTTAATATTTGCTATATTTTAATTATTTTTAATAATAATGATACAAAATTTTTATATTTTCAACTATTATCATGTATTGTTTGTTTGGAAAAATATTTCTCAAACCAGTGTTTCTATTCACATACCATTTTAGTTAATAATAATATTTCTTCTATACATTTATATTTACTCCATTTTTGTTTTATATTTTAAGCAAAACAATAAATAACCCAGTTTGTAATAAACACATTAGATATAATTGATCTTGGAATTTAAGCAAATGGTAAACATGTTTCTTAAATCAAGTTTTTTCTTTCCCAAATAAGTACTAATTTTTAACAATTAAAATAAATATCAATGGCACATATATATTTATTCTAAAATATTTCTTACACACTAAATCTAAATACAGTTTGTGCATTGCCACCTGGATATATTGGTGGTTTATCCTTGCCCCATTGAAGTTTAAGTCTGATAAACATCTTATATTTTTCTCCTGTATCTTTCTCTGAATAATGTTTGGGTAAGAAGAAGCAGTTGCTGTTTTCCAGTAAAATTTTTACCACAGGGCCATACTTTGTCTGAAGGCTATATGCATTGTGTATTTTTTTCCACTCACTGATTTTTAATTCTCTAACAGAGATATATTTCATCTGACATTCTTTGGAAATTGCATTGAGGCTGTTGACCATCTCTGGTTGAACTAGATTACACATGGTGTTTACAGAATACATGGTCTTTGGTAATATTGGCTTTAAAACAAATTTTTTGGGTTGTGAGAGTTCGTCTTATTTGCTCTACATAACTTTGGTAGATTTTTGAGCATGAGATTTGCTAGCAGCTTTTGAAGTCATCACTGAATTTAAAATTGAAAAAGCATTCAAAGTACATGTTATTTATTACAAACTTTTAGCATATAAACCAATCAAAAATAACTTAATTCATTTGATCCAATCATCAACTAACCTGGTTAATTCATTTACCAACCTGCAAAACGTTGTTAGAACATTATAAAATATCTGTTATGTGTGTACACCTATGTATCTAGTTTATCTTAATATCAATTTACCATTTCCACCTTCTCCTATAAAAGAATCATGTTTTAGATTATAAAATTCCTGGTTTCCCTATAGTGTATTGTATCTATGTGCTTATAGATTTACTTAGCACTATGCTAAGAGCTGAGAATCTGTTTACATAACTCATTCTAAGAAAAGAATTACTACAATGCTTAAATTTTTCCAGCCAGGGTTTTTTGCAAAAAAATGCCTAGAACACATTAGCAATGTTTTTGACAGAAGCTTTTAATCTGTCACATTCAAGTGTACTCAATTTAAAATCTTTTTATTACTGCATCCAGAAACCCCCAAAGAGAATCTGTCAATCATTTGAAAAGCTGACATTTTAAAAGCTTTTCTTGGAGAACCTGTCAACATATCAAATTAGTTAAAAAATTTTTTTGCATAAACTCACTTCCTTGAGAATTGTACATACCATGAATTGACTTTATTGCAAAAGTTTTCCCTAATTGATTTTACTTTTTGCTAATTGGATATTCTCCACCCAATCAAAACTTGATGTCTTCCACATTAAATTTTTATTATCTTTGTTCATTATCATTTCAACTTTGGCTAAAACAAGTTTTTATTTCAATGTTCTGCTTTTTAAAAAATGTCTGTCAATGTTTCCAAATTCTCTCTTGCTGGAATGCCAAATATGACCAAATCATAGAAGAAAACCTTTATAAAAGCCTGTCAGAAATTAGCTTTGATGAAACCATGTAAGTCATTCATTTGTAAAAATATACTATCTAAGAATTTTATTATATTCATAAAATTATATTATAAATTTTAATCTAGAAAAATGTGTAATATATGTTTTTTGTATTAAATAATTTTTTTAGCTTGGATAATATCCCAGAAGAAAAAGTATTGGAAAATTTTGAAGTGTGGTCTCAAAATTTTGAAGGTCAAGTTGACCAAATGATGAGTAGCTACAATAATCAAAATGGGTTTGGTAATGTTAACCAAACAGCTACATCTCTAACTCAAAAAACTTTGATGTCTGAAAATAATGCTTCAAACAAGTGAGTACACAATATAGCATGTTTTTCTTATTTTTGAAAAAATGTGTTTGCCATCTTTCACATTTTAAAAACATGATAGAGTTTTTACAATTTAAATAATTCAATACTCTTGTCAATGTTTTTTTTTAATTTGAAAGCAATTATTTTAATTGTCACATGGCTATTTCCTAGCTATTATTTATTTTTTAAAAATAAAACACATTTGCAATTTCATTGTAAACATTTACTGATTTTTAATTAATGAGATTTTAAAACTTACAGTTCCTAGCCATTATTTATTTTTTCAAAATTTTATTGTTGATACTAGAACAAATCTTTGAAATTACGCAGGTGTGTGTTTTATTATTTTTGGCATTCTAAATCCACACTCTTACAGGATGTTAACACTTGTTTGTTAAAATGTAATTTTTTTAACCATGTGTGTGTATTATCTGATTTTTTATTGACTGTTTATTTTTACTGTTGCATGTGCAAATATCTATTTTACATTACACTGTCAATTTTTTTATCTAACACCCCAGTTTTTAGGGTGATTATGAGATGTTATTTATTTAGTTAAACATAATTTTGTTTTTTATATATCTATTACTGATTACATGTTTTACACACATTACTATTTCCTCCTATACTGTGCTTATGCATATTTTTCTCTTTCTGGTTTATATATTTTTAAATTCAAATGTGTGTCAAAAACAAAATTATTTCATCTTTGAAAAATACAATTTGCATTTTATGTTAAAATATAAATTATTCTTTCCATGTTTTAAATTTTTTTCAATTGATATTTTCCTAGTTTTACTAATACATGGTCTATTTAGGCCAAAGACAACGTCCCAATATTTCTGTGGTTTGTCCACATACATGAGCCCCCACCCAAAACAAGTGAGGTCACACCTTTACATGAGACATAAGCAAACATCAGTTCATTTTTGTTTTTTTTGCAAGACTTATTTTGGATGTAAACCATCACTTTATAACCATCCATATGAGATTCCATCAACTTTAGTTTGAACACTAACAATAGCCATAAATTTACCATACAGAGATTGGAAAATGCATGTTGAGGTGCTTTTTCAAATTATTTATCTGACCATCTTAATTCAATTGATGTTTATGAGGCATTCTCAAACCATTACAAGCCAATATGTGAGGTAATTTCAAATGAGGTTTCCATGCATTATTCTGTGAAAATATATTTAACTTGTGAAATAGAGATGGTTAAACCACTGGAAAATGATGAGGAAAAGGTCGTCATTCTCCATCCAACATCATGCCCTGTATCCATTTTTCAATTAGGTCTAAGTGAAACAAATTTCTACAACCTAGTTGATGAAATTGCCTGTTTTTTTCTGTTTATGCAAAAAATGGGAGCAGATTTATTTTAAAAAGAATAAATAGAGTTGGTCTACAAGTGTCCAAATATCGCCCAAGTAGTGGAGGATTGTACATTCCATTGTCCAAATATCTTAGAAAAAACCATTTCCATGTAAACCCAAAAACTTGTCAATCCAACCTATGTTTCATGTATAACATATTAGCATGTCTCCACCCTGAAGTCCAACATCATGATCAAATAACACGAATGAAAAAATTTCTTCCCAAGTTAAAATATTCCAGATTGATTTTCCCACTATCAATCAATGACATATGCATTTTTGAGATGTGAAATTTGATAAACGTCAATGTATATTCACTAAACAAGTGATGTCTTGTGCCAGCTTAGATGTCTCCATGCCACCATCAGAAGACAGTCAATTTATTGTTAATAGAAGAAGAAGAAAGAGTCATTATTTAGCAATTACAAATTTGAATTCATATCTCTGCAATTCATTCAAATGCAATTCATTATATTTTCCTGGTTGGTACTTTTTCTCATTCTATAAAATCTCAAATGTTCCAAATTTCTCTCAGAATATACACTTGCAGTAGGTTTTCTAAGGGAGATGTGTCCATTAAATAATAATTTTGGAAGACTTTGAGATAAATTTGGAAAATTTGAGATTTTAACCATTTTTTCCCCAAATTCTGGAAATAAATAACAAACAAGATCAAATTAATTGTTAAATTAATTTTTCCAAAAAAAAGTGATCATGCTACATATTTAGTGTTGATATTGACAATAATTTGAAACTTGATAAATTTCTCCTAAAAAAGTTACAAAAATTGCCTCTGGTGTTAGATAATTATACCAGCTTAGAAATTTAGGAGCAGATTATCACGTTCAATTATTACATACATTTTGTTTATTGCAATTACATTATTATTCGTTTTTATTTATTAACTTTAATACAAAAAGCCACTATTTATTATCAACAACTTTTAATATGTCATTAAAACATTTAACCTTAAACAACCTAATGATTTTTAAAAACTTTTCATGATCATATAAAATTTTTTAAACACTTTGCACATATTAAGAAACAGTCAAAGTTCTTTGTTGCCTCCAGGGGCTCAAAGCCTTCTAAATACATTAACACTAGGTATGGAAAGAATTTGCATCTTTTTCAAAAATTCAAAAATTTCTAAGAAAACTTGTTGATCCATTTAGCAATCTTTGCCACAGCAATAAGCTTTAAAAAAAATTTCAACTTTGCATTAATGTATGTTCCCCAATAGACCTACCCATGCCCCAAGATTTTCAAATTTGGAAATAGCTTTGAAAAAATTCTTTGTAAATGTGGAAAAACAGTTTGTCCTTAAAAATGGAGGCTAAACTGTTTAAGGTTAAACATAAGTATGGCTGAGAATCACTGTCAATTATTGAAAATTACCTAAAAATATATCCACAATCACAAATTTGTTTACTGCAGTATTTCCTATTCTTGTTTTGTAACAATTTAGAAAATGCGATTAGAGTAGAAAAAAGTCCAAATTAAAAGTATGTTTTTAAACTGACAAAACATAATTGGAGACACAAGCATGCTTAACACATGTACAGATTTCTCTCTCACACACACACACACAAGTAGTAATGGCCGTGGCAATGAGAGAGCACAACTTTCATTCTGATTGGTCGAGAGGTGGGTTCATAACACCTATTCTGATTGGTCGTGGATATTGGCAGAGTGTTTTAGTGACTTACCTACTTGACAGTACTGCTAATGGGTTTTCTAGGATTATCACTAATGGGTCTTAATTAGTGATTCATGACTTTTTACGCACCAATTTAGTTTACAATGATTCATATACATGTTAGGACTGATTTACAATGATTCATTTACATGTCTTGAGGGCTCAATTTAGTTTACATTCACAGCATGATTTGATATAGTAATTACGTTACATTATTTGGTTGCTATACCACACGTTATTCACATGGCTTACAATTGTTTTATAATAACAAGTGTTTTATTATAAAACACTACAAAAAATTTCCGTAGGTTTCAATTGCTTAACCACCTCAATGTACAATCTTTAATTCATTTTTAGTATTACATTACATGCAAAGGCTACACATCGTTTTTTCAATTACAATAACATTTTTCCATTGTAAAATTCCATGTGTTTAATTAATTTGCTAATATCCAAATGTTTAATTTTTCGAGTCAGATGTTAAAATCAAAAACATTATTTTATGCATAAAGGCGTAATTTCGTTTTCCTAAAAATTATGCATGCAAAATATTATTAATATAATTTATACACACATGAGTTTCAATATACAATATTATTATATTAGTTTTACACGGCAATCTCTCTCTCTTCATTTCTTTTGGCGTATACAGATTTTTTCATGACTGCATACGTTTGCAGATTGCTATGTCTTTTGTCGACTTTAACAAGGCTTTATGCAAAAAAAATATTTTTCACATTTAGTTTCAATATCTTATTTAAAAACATGTAAAAGTACACGTTGATTGCTTTTTCAATACACCTGATTAAAGAAGGATTAAGGGCCAGAATTGCTATGTACTATGAAAAATTGTCCCTTGGAATCGTTTTGTCTATTTTCTCATAGAAGAAAGTGATTTTAATTTTTGTATGTATGTATGTAAGTGTATATATATATATATATATATTTTCCTTTGATATGAACTAATGCTTCTAATTATTAAATAAAACTTTTAAATTTTACATTTTTTAAGATTTATTGACTACTTCAAAAAATCGGAATACAGATCAATTTTGTACACTTCAGTTTGTAGATCTTTAATTCACAATATAATTCGAATTTTTGGTTTGGGCAGTGTTGATTGATGTTATTATTGCCTGTACTATTACTTTGGACCTCTAACAGCAAAATTTTGGTTTTTTTTTACTATTTCATATTTTTGAATACCTCTGAAAGTTAAGAGAAACTACTTGAATTTAATTCATTTCATGAAAAAACATTATAAATTCATATTTACTATATATTAAAGCTTACATATCAATAAATTTAAATTCGGGTTGAAAAAAGTTTTTTGTGTACAAAGAGGGTCTATTTTTATACAAAACGTACATAGAGGAGGGTGTACACAACAGATCTCATAAGTATATATATATAAATGAAATATTCGGGAGTAGTAATTGATAATAAATTGAATTTTGAAGACGAGGCAAACATCATAAAGAAAATGGCGTATGGTATTAGATCAATTCAAATAATTGGAAAGATTATACCAATAGAATGAAGGGTAATACTCTTTCTATCACATGTTCTATCCCATTTTTGTACTCATCTTGTTTATTAACGAACTTTAATAAAAAAGAAAAATTGGAATTAGAGAAAGTATTTAAATGGGGAATAATCATAATTAGAAACAAAAATAAACAAGAAATAATGTGTAAATATCATCTAAGATCATTAGAAGCTCTTCAAAATATTAGATGTTTATCGTTATTTTGGAAAAGAAAATCGAACATTTCTAATCATTTAAATCAAAGAACAATTACATTTGGTAAAACTAAGTATAATAGAAAAGTAATGAAGACGGATTCCTAAATTATTCCGTATTGCTATGGAACAAATTATACAATATTTAAGAAGTTGAAAAACATGATTACACAACAAAATATCAATTATCTGACTAATTATAGAAGAAGATGTGCAACTCAAGAACAATAACTAAAAAACATTTTTTAAGTTATATGTAATTTATAAACGTAACCAAGAAACAAACATTTACAGTTATAACTAAGCTCATATGAAGAAAGTTGCATTATTTATGTAATACAAGCTTTTTGCAGATGATTAACCTCTTTTTGAAAATATATTTATCTTTCTGATGTCATTTTTTTCATTAATGGTCTTTCAAAAAAATTGATTGCAATATTTTCATTTCATAATGGTTATTGATTATCTCAAAATTACTTCATTTTGGAGGGTGTGCATGTAAAAACACTTCGGAATTAAAATGACCTAACATTCCTTTCTATTCTTGTAGTTAAATTAAGAGCATATATTAGTGACACAACTATAACCCGGTAATAACAAACAGTTGTAAATTGGCATCAGTAAATTATATATTGTTAAAGGAATTTCTGAATTAATATTATTTACATGTAATAGTTGTTTGTTGTAAATTATTTTAAGAAGTAATTATTGTAAAAATATAAAAACATAGTATACAAATTAACTCAGCTAATCTTATGGAACTGAAATACTTAAAATCTGAAAATATAGTTTGTGGAAATAGGAATAAATTTCTTTGAAAAAAAACAACAGAGACAAATATCAATAATTTCAGCAAAAACACAGAATTATACGATTGAAATATCAAATAAAGGAAATGATCAATCGCTCTCACTATCATTTGAAGAGCTGTTATCATCAGTGATTTCATCATATTCATCATCATCTTCTGCTCGTTCATTCTAAAGAATTTAATATCCATAAATGGAATAAAATAAATAGCTTGAAATTTTATACCACCAAATTCTAAATTAAAAAAAACCATTACAATATGTGAATGTTGAAAAAAAAGTTTTTTGTTACTTAATTCTGATGACATTTTAACCATTTGAAGCTGTTTTTTTTACAAACTTGATTTTGAAAAGCTGGCAGTCATTTGCAGAAACTTAAAATCAATTGTGCACATGAGATAATACAACCATTTACCTTTTCATCTTCAACACTGAAATCCCACTGTGGATGATTTTCCTCTACTTTTTTAGCCTTTTCAATAGTCATGACAACTGATTGTTTGATATCCAAACCTACATAAGAGTCAGACTTCAGAAAAACATCTAACTAGCAATGACCGGGATCAGGTGCAGATAACTGGAGCTTAACAACTTCTGTATCTATCAAGCCTTGTACACGCATAGGCAGGCAACAAATCATTTGACGTTTGGAATCAAGTATGAAAACCCACCTAAAATAGAGACAAAATCTTAGAATTTGCCATTACAAAGAATTTTCTTGAATAAATTACTGCGGAAAATTGTGTGGTTTATAGAAGTGTTTTTTATTTTAAAATATATTATCAATAAATACTAGTATGCTGATTTGTAGTTATATATATATATATATATATAATTGATCATTATATTTATTTCTAAAGGCGCTATATTACAGAGCGCAGACACAAACACCATCAATTGTCAAAAAGAAATGTCTTTAGATCCTTGCGGAAAAGTGTCCTGTCGCAAATGGAGCGTAACTGCTCAGGAAGAGAGTTCCATTTATTAGCTGCAATAACATGAAAGGCAAAACTACCTTTGTGAATATGATGTTGAAGGGTAATGAGACGAAAGTGTGGGTGGAGTAGAGAAGCTGCCGGTTGAATCCTCAAGAGATGATAGGTAAGGAGGCGAACACTGAGGGTATCAGTTATGAATGATTGTGTGTAGTTTATAGCAGATTCAACAATGGACTGTGAGCCAATGGAGACTGCAAATAAGACTAGAGGTGAGTGCATGGCCGTGGTGTGCATAAATGAACTGGGCCAAACAGTTTTTACTCTCTATAGAGAGGATAGGATATAATCATGGCATGAGAAAAGAAGAGAATTGGAAAAGTCAATGAAGAAGAGAACATGAACATGAAAAAGAGCATTGGAAGAATTAAATGTAAGAAACCTCAGACCTTCCAGATTTTCTGTATATGGTAAATAAAATTGGTGAATTTATTGATAGCAATCTTTTACTTGCTTAGATGTTGTAAATAATTTTCATCATTTCCATACATTGCATTCCCCTCTATTCATCCATACGTTTGTGCAAAGTCTACCTCTGGGTTAAATTTCCACCATAACAAAGGCGTATCTATATTTTTAATATATATAAAAAAATTAATGGAAAAATTTAGCTCTGCCTCCTGTCATTTTATCATACTCTATCAATTGAAAAAAACGCCTCTATGCCAAACTCAACTGTAACAAAAAATTTTAATTTATTATAATTTTAATAAAATATTAATGAAAATATTTAGCTGTCTGTTACCATTTTACAATGTCCACTTGTATTGAACAAAAAGATGCCTCTCTATGTAAATGCCTCCAACAATAAGTGTATGTGAGTTTTACACATGTAATAAATTAACAACCATATTTAGCTGTGTTTGCTACTAATTATGATTTTCTGCAGTTTATCAATTGAAGAATGTCTCCACATTAGAATGAAAAAAAGAATGCATCCATGTGAAAATTCCACCACAGCAAGTGTACATACGTTTTAAACATGTAATAAATTAACAACCATATTTAGCTGTGTNTCCCCTGGCTCCTCACAAGATGACAATAGAAGATAAGCATTTATCACTATACCAACTTGAAATAAAAAACCAGTTAAAAATAAAGTTGGCACCAATACCCAATCTAATGCAAACATTTTATAAGAAAGAAAATTACATTGTGCACTATGAAGTATTAAAGTTTTATATTAAACACTGATTGATATTCACAAAATTTCACAAAGCCCTTGAGTTTAAACAGGCACCATTTTTGAAACCATATATTGACCTCAACACTGAGAAGAGAAAAGCTGCTCAAAACAATTTTGAAAAAGAGTTTTACAAGTTAATGTCAAATGCAGTATTTGGTAAATTTATGGAGAATTTGAAAAAGAGAATAAATATAAAGTTTGCACATGATTTGGAATTAGCAGATAAATTAATAAAGAAACCGGAGTTTAAGTCATACAACATTAGTAGCAAGGATTTAGTGCAAGTCATGATGAGAAAAAAAGATATTTTATGGGACAAAGTAAATTATATTGGAATGGCAATACTTGATTTATTGAAATTAATCATGTTCATGTTTCACTATGAGGTTATGAAACTGTATTTTAAAAAATAGAATTGCTTTATTGTATTCTGACACAGATTCTCTAATGTATAAGATTAAATCAGTGAATTTATACACTGAGCTTGCTCCCATCTTGCATCATTTTGACTTTTCCAATTACCCAAAAATTCACAATTATATAGTGATGTGAATAAAAGGTATATTTGAAAATAAAGGATGAGTTGGGTGAAGGGGTTTTATCACAGCTTGTGACACTAAAACTGAACCTATACTTGATTGAATATACAAATGACAGTAATGAAGTGTTGGAGATGGCTAGCACAAAAGGTGCGACCCATTCTGTGAAGCAGACAATGAACTTCAAGCTTTTCAAATTGTTTCTATTGCAAGATGGTATTATCTGAAGACTGATCACCAGAATACGATCACACATGCATTCAATTAGTGTAGAGACGTCAAATCATATAGCATTGTCATGCTATGACAAAAAATGCTATCTTTTAAATTCCATAGAAATGCTGCCATATGGACATAAAGGTAATAACAATTTACATGTTTATAATGTTAAAACCTTTTGTTTAGATATCAAAATTCACCATCCACCAGTTCTGCACTAATTGATGATGGGGTTAAATGTCTTTGTCTAGGTATATGAAAATTTATATTATACGCATTAATAATTTGTGTTTTAGATTCTAATACCTAGTAATTCCCATTCATTCTCCCTCCCACATTGTACCCACTTCAAATCTTTGTATATGGTAATTTATTTAAAAAAAATAAATATTAAGTTTTACATTTAGATATTTCCAATGTTTTACCTCTTTTGTTTTTACATAACTGCTCCTTCAACCATGTTCAATGCCAATTTGTTAAAAGCTCCCTCTGCGTATGTTTTTATATGTATTATTACAAATTAATGTATTGTTTAGACTATTCTCCATTTGATTATCCCACTTACAAAGTTTCCCCATTCTCCATGTTCATATGAATTTGTTAAATTTATCCACATATGTTTTTGTCAACAATGTTATAAATTAATGTATTGTTTTAGAAAATTCTCCATTTGAATAATTTGATGTTGCTTGTCAAGAAGAAAATCTATTCACTCCAATGCTCCCCACGTTTAATTTATCTTGAAAATTGTATAATATATTTTAATTGAATAATTATTTATATATAGTTTAGTTTCCACACTCTGCTGAATGATTCTCTGCCAACTAAAAAAAAGCTATTCACCCCAATGCTCCCCACATTTAATTCATCTTTAAAATGGTATAATTGAAAATTAATTATTTTTTAAAGATTTATTTAGATCCCCATGTGTTTAAAAAAGAAAAAAGTTTTCCATCATCAACTGATGAAAGAATGCCTCCATGTGAAAATTCCTTTGCAAAAAAGTATAATCATTTTAATTTATAAGAAGTTAATGGAAATTTTTAGCTGTCTGTCACTATTTTATGATGCCCCACTTGTATTGAATGAAAAAGATGCCTCTCTACGTAAATGCCTCCAACAACAAGTGTATGTGCATTTTACACATGTAATAATTTAACAACCATATTTTAGCTCTGTCTGCCACTATGATTTTCTGCAGTTTATTGATTGAAGAATGTCTCCATGTTAGAATGAAAAAAGAATGCCTCCATGTGAAAATTCCTTCACAAAAAGTATAATCATTTTAATTGAATGATTATTATTTGTATATAGTTTAGTTTCCACACTCTGCTGAAAAAAACCCGTCTCTTGATGCTCAAAATTCTCTGATTAAAAACATTATTCCCACATTGACTCATGTATTTTTATCTTGCAAAAGAGTATAATCTATTTAATTGATTAATGTTTAAATGTGTGCTTAGCTTCTACAATAATGCTAAATGATATATATTCTCCACAAAAATAGAAAAACGTCTCCCAAGAGTGTTGAAATCTTATACAATAAAATGGTATAATTGAAATTAATTATATTTTGTTTAAGGTTTATTTAGTTTCACCAGCTATACAGAGTTCTCCATTGCTGATGATTTGGTTTAAAAACATTTATTCTGTTGTTTTTCTATTGGTATAAGAAGAATTGTTCCCATCATATAAAACAATCTCCATTAATTACTCACTCAAAATGAGGCATAACAATTTATTGTGATTTTTGATTTTAAATATTATTTAGTCTTCATGTGAAGTCTTTATGTATTGGCGAAGCTGTTAGCAGATAACCAATGCGTGCATTGCTCCCTCCCATTTCTTATAGTGTAAAGCAAGTTAACTCTGATATCAATGTATTCTGTTCAGTGTGGAATTACACCAAATGTTAACCATAGGAGGCAATTAAATCAATCATGGGACGTATTATCCTTTATACTTGATAATATCAATTTCTCTGGCTTACAATAATATTGTGTTAATTAAATATGTCAAAAGAGAGTGTCTATAAAAAATCTTGATTGTTATTTGCATACGCACATGGTGTAATTATTCCCTATTTAATTTTGTGAATGCATAACACTTATACCAATGCTTAGATATATTTTATTGGGGGTTGTGTGATTCTCGACTCTCTCATCAGATGAACAACTCTCATTGAAAATTATCTGTGCATGGGAAATGAAGACGGTGGTTGACGACAATATATGAACTCACATCAACATTGGCAGTGATAAAACTAATACAATAGACAAATTTAATAGTGTAATTTACCATCATTATAAGTGGAAGGTGTGTAATATACATGTGTTTTGTCTTGTTTTTAAAATGTGGGCTTTACCATGCTCACTTAAATATCTGGTTTTATATTTTGGAAATTGATGAATTTTGTTTTAACACGTAAACTAGACAAATGCGTTTTTTTACTAATGTCTATAAAATTTTAAACGTTTTTATTATGGTGGATTGCGATCTCTTTTTGTTTAATTTCCACATTTAATATTTTCCACATGTATTAACTAAAATGGTTTAAAATAGTTTGTTTGTTTAAAAACAAAAATGTTGTTTTTGTAAATGAAATATATTAACAAAATCGAAATGCGGTTTTTGTAAGTTTTCCCAAATTACATTGTACGTGCAATCATCTAAAATCATGGAAAAAAACAATAATGAGGTATATTAACAAAATGAAGTGTATGCAAACAATTGTAACATGAGATATAGCTGTGTATATTAACATGAAATGAAATTAGTCACATAAAACCAAAAAATGTATGTAAATGTTAATCAGCCCCAACATGGATCATTTGTAAGCAAACCCATTTTAAAAAACCAATTAGTGATAACTGTCAAATATGCATTAATGCTTTTGCCCCAACCTGTCAAAAAATGCATTAGTGAGCTGTCAATCAACATTTGTCAATTGGTGAGTCAGCACTTAAACACTTGTCAATATCTGTGAATCATTAGAGGTGAAAATGTCAGTTTGTGAATTCTCCCCTCCCCCTAGTATGCTACTAAGAACCCTAAGCAACAGGTTTGCTCTTGTTGCCAGTTTTTAATATGAGAACAGCTTTAAGTGATCCTTTACCAGAATTCATAAATAGATTGTATGAATCTAGCATCTCGCTAATGCCAAGCAACTTAAGCAAACCCAAAATATCTTTAACATAAACCAAGTTTTCTTCTTCTGCAAGAAAGGCTATGAAAAGAGTTTGCGTTTTATTTGAGATCTTACTGTTATGTCACAGGTAGTAACACCACAAAGCTTCAGAATACTGATCAAACTCATTGAATTTCTCTGACTTAGATGACATTTACGAATTATTTCATTTAAATCATTACTGTTTAGAATACCAAACTTTTCTGGGATATAGTCTAGATCAGATGAGCTATCCTCTTTATCAGTAAGTCTCATCTCGAAAAATAATTCCTTTAGATCTATGCCCACCTTGCGTAATGGTAGTTTTCATTTCAAGTTGAGGTAAACTTACTGTTGAACTGGAGGAATTAGCAGCTATCAGAAAGTCTTCTGCAGTGGTAGGCCCAAAACTTGATTTGCATAATATTACTGTTTGCTTATGAGGCATCCTTCCAGGTTTTGGTCTTGAAAGGCAAAAAAACAATTACCTGAAAAATGTGGAATTTGCCAGATTTTTGGCTCAAATGCAGCTGGATTCAGTTTAGAAAGATTCAATTGGCATGTGTTGCATATTTTTAACGGTGCAAAGGGTTTTCTATGATCAACAGGAGGAAACTTATATACGTTTTCAAATAATTGTTCAATAGATTGAGTTATGTTTCTGTGGCTTTTTCCATATGCGCAACAAATAAAACAGTAAAGATCCTTTTGTTCTAAACAACTCATTGTACATAAATAAACCACCTCAATTCACTGACTAAAACAATTTGCAAGCAGAACCTAACATCGCAAATAAACCATGCTTTTTATGAATGAATGAAATATTTTGGCGCTAAAACTGACCTTACTTATAGCTGTTGTCATGGGAGCTACATATTGATAAACATGAAATATCTGGTTAAAGTTCTTGAGCCTTCAGGATTTTTTTTGAAATGTTGACCTTAAATATACGTTTTAGATTTTAGATCATACCAAAAAAAGTAATTTATATTAATGGAGGAGAAAATAATTTTCTCTTGTTAATGCAGTGTAATCACATAAAGAAAATGGGCATTATACTGAAATAAATATTATGTGAAATCAAAGACATCCAATGTATGTTGCAAAGAAAATTTGGAATTTGATTGGATTCCAATTGCAAAATTCTAGAATTTTGTATTGGATTGGACAGAAAAATCTAATGGACAAGCCTGTATTATATGCATGTGTTAAGTTTGTTTAAATATACTATATTTTACATAATTAAGCTTCTATATTTTGCATACAGCTTTACAACAATAGATGGATTTGTGAAAAAAATGCAAGATGGATGCGGATGAAGAGACACAGGATCTCAGGCCGTCTGTTGAAGAAATCATAGAATTAATCTACAATGAAAAGTTCGTCAATATTGAGAAGACTGAATAGCTCTGAGATTTACCTGAACTGGAAACCCGGAGTGTCATTCACCTTTGTGTATTGTTTGAGGAGAGAAGTTGGCTAACAATGCTATGGCACTTAAAAACTAAACATCATGAGCTGTTGTGGAAAATGAACAATATTTTAAATGAGCAATGAAATTTTATAAAAGCCAAGTTTCTATGTTTCTCAAAAAGGTCCAGTTGAGTGACAAAGGGCAAAAAGCACGTTATGCAGTATTGGAGATAGTTGCAAGAGTAATGATATCTTATACCATTGCAGAAACTGTAATTTTAGCTGCATGCAAAGAAATAGTGGGATACTGCTTGGAGAAAATTCTGTATTAGAGGTAAATAAAATTCAGGAGACATTGAAGGCAATCCTAAGTCAGAAATATTAGAACATAACTTATTTGCACTTCAAGTTAATGAGAGTACGGACATTAGCAATAAAGCACAACCCTTTATTGTAGAAGATTTTCTGTGTTGCAAAGCGATGCCAGAGGCAACAAAAGGATTTGAAGTTTTGAATTTGTATTTGGAGTATTGTGGTTTGAATAGACAAATTGTGCTTGTATTTGTACAGCTGGTGCACCTGCAATGACCGGATTTGTCTCAATTGCACAAATACAAAATCCAAATATTAATCATACTCATAGTTTCATTCATAGCAAAGCACTAGTTGCTAAAACTCTTAGATCTCAACTAAAATGTAAATTAGATATGGTAGTGAAAATAGTTAATTACATCAAGATGAGGTCACTTAAATGTCGAATGTTTGTGAAACTTTGTGGGTATGGAAGTAGAATATTCCACATTAATCCAGCACACAGAAATATGACGGTTGTCAAGGGCGAGCATCGTTTCGTTTTTACGAATTACGGGAAGTGTTACTGACTTTCTGTTTGCAAGAAACCTGAAAATATTTGTAGAATATTTAAGTAATGGTGTTCGAAGTTAACATATTTTGTAGACATATTTCTTGAACTAAACGTCTTGAACAATGGAATGCAGGGCAGGAAGGAAAATATCTTCCCTTCTACTGACAAAATAAATGCTTTTCAGAAGAAATTGACAATTTGGAATAAACGAATAGCTGAGGGAATTTGGGAATGTTTCCAAGAATTTTTAAAAAGAATTGTTAATAAATTAGGCTACTGATTTTGAATCACTTTGCTAACGAATCGTGACAAATATTTTCTATTATCTGTTGGTATGACTGGATAAGAAACCCATTTGTAGACGAACAGCTCAAATTCAAAGAGAAAGAAAAGCTTGAATGCATTTTGGTTGCTGGTTAAAAAGGAATATCTTGCAATTGCCAAGAAAGTGATACGATTTTGTGTACATTTCTTAACCTTTTACTTTTGGGCATTCGGATTTTCATTTTTCATCTCTGGCTACCATTAAGTACAAGAAACGAGTACAATTGCTGTCTGTGGAAGATGAACCTCGCGTGTGTCTGTCAAAAACACGACTCAATCTTGAAGAGTTGTACAAGAACCATTAGGCTTAAGTTTTCTATTGAATTTTTGATACCAAATATTATTCATTTAAACTTGTACAATTTTGTTTTTATTAGATTTACAAGAAACATTTGCAATACTCTAAACATGCGTATTTTCAGTTACCGGCAATTTGAATAAATTAAATGTTTTTTCGATAAGCATTGCACCGGGGTTCGTCATGCCAGTAGAATGTTTCCATGGGACTCCACTGCAAAAAGGTTCAAAAACGCTGCACTAAACATCTGGTGTTTTTATCATAAACTATTTCAATTTTTATGAAAAAAATCATTGAAAGAATTATGTGCTATTTATAATTTAAAAATAATCAACACTCAAACTCTCACTCGAAAAACGACATTAATTGATTATTTTTATCCAATTCGGAAACTATATATAACACTTATATCCTTGAATCCTTCGATTTCGGTTAGGGATTTCAAAAACTATTCAAATGATGCCATGGAAAATATACTTAACAATGCTAAATTCCACTACATTTATTTTGCTATCAATTCCTCATTTTAAATTACATAGATCAATTAAGAACTAAAAAAAGTAGCATCGCTAAAAACGAGCCGAGGAATCAACAAATCATGACGATTTCATTTAACCTCGACTGCCAATCACGTAATTAAGGATACCGTAAACATCAAGCAGAAACTCTTCAAACTAGCTAAATCTAATCCGCCTGAAACAAATTGAACTAATCTTAAATTGTTGAATAAATTTTCGTAACATATAAGAATATAAAATCATATAAAGAACAAAGTTTTATGTCCGTTGAGAAAAATTCAAATGGCAGCCAATCTCACCACTCTCTAAGGGGAAAAGGTGTTCGGTATGCAGTTTGTAATTATATCAATGTCGGCTGTTCTGGTCTTCGTTCCGCTGCAGATTGGAAATTAGGATTTATCTGTCCATCTTGTGATTGTTCAACGAAAAATTTTGCAACAACGAGTCTCACTCAACAGATGAATCAGTTGTCAATTTTCAATCTCACGCCTTTCCTTGATGATTCTATTTTAACAGCAGAATCTTGTACTAAATCTTTTTTATCAGAGAGGAATTCCACCATTGATTTACTGAATCGGATTTTCCATAGCAGCAGGTCGATTCTCAAGCGTGTACCTAAAGGCACAGTTGTTCAACTTTCTCAACTATATATCCGTTGCCTGAATAAAGTCATTGTTGATCCTAACAATTCAGACAATTGGGCGAATTTTCTAAACATTGTTGCTGATAAACTTCCTGAAATTTATAATTACACCGTTTCTGCATATGGCAAGTGCACCAATTTATATTTTGACGGCCTTATGTTGGACTCAATGACTGGTGTGCAGCAAGGTGATCCAGAAGGTCCGCCAATTTTTTGCGATTCCATAATTGACTTCACTTCATCACTAAAGTCTGAATTGAACTTTTTTTATCTAAATGATGGAAATAATAGTGATGAAGCTTTAAGAGTATTAGAAGATCTCAAGCATATAATGTCTTCAGCAGCTAAGATTGGACTACAGGTGAATCCTTCAAAGTGGAATTAACGTTTCTTGGAAATCCTTCATTGGAGAAACGAACTTCAATCGAACATGTTAAATGAAGTTTGTCCTGGTATTTGCATAACTCCTTTAAGTAAGTTAGTTGTTCTTGGTTCAGGTATTGGTTCAGATGCTACTTTGAAGTTTCTGCAGACATAATAAAATGAGCTAAAACTTCTCGTAGACAAATTAGTAGATCTAGATGCTTATAACCCTAACCCTAACCCTAACCCTATACCAAAGTTATTGTACGGTCGTCGTTGCTCATTGACATTCTTGCATTTTAACCATCTTGAGAAGTATGATGCTCTTATTTTCAGTCTGCTTGAACGTATTACCAACGTCAATTTTCAGAAAATGCAACTGTACAAGCTTGTCTACCAGTTTCCTTAGGTGGCTTAGGAATACCTTTAACCTATATTTTGGCATCCAGTTGTTTTCTTGCATCTGTGGCCAAATGTGAAAACTTAATGTTAAAAATTGCTCCTGGATATCTTCCTACGATTCAAGAAGCACATGCTTTCGATTTGTGGTTAAAGCTGTCTAATAATTCACAAACTCCAGATGGACAAGCTTCTACTATTCAAAGAAATTGGTCTTTTCCTGTTTTCAAACAACTAGAGAGCTTGCTAGTGAGACTTTTAGATGAAAAAGATCTTGCAAGGTTTCAAACAATTCAAAGCAATTTAGCTGGAGCATGGCTCAATGTTCTTCCATCAAACAAATTTAACCTGAAGATGAACAATGTCACTTTGCGTATCAATGTTGCCTATAGACTTGGTGTTCGTGTATGTGAACAACATACCTGTATTTGTGGCGCATATATTTAAGCTGATAGTCTTCATGGATTGTCTTGTAAGAGGAGTGCTGGTCGTTTTGCACGTCATTCTCAATTGAATAACCTTTTAAGCGCACTTTCTCAATGGTTGACATCTCTTCAATTTTAGAACCACCGGGATTGATCAGAAAAGATGGGAAACGAGCTGATGACGTGAATACTGTTCCTTGGTCAAGAGGACGCTCCTTAGTGTGGGACGTTACAGTAGTTGATGCAATTGCTCCCAGTTTGATTTCAACTTTTGCTCCTGATAAAGCTGCAACAGATGCTGAATCCCGAAAAATATCTAAGTATAGTGACATTGTTCAACAAGGCTATATATTTCAACCCCTAGCGTTTGAATGTCAAGGCAGTGCAGGTAAATTAACTGGAGACTTTATTTCCCAACTTGGCAAGTCCCTAATATTTTCTTCAAAGGAACCACGTGCAGCAGTGTATTTTAAACAACGTTTGAGTATTATAATTCAGCAGACGAATGCCGCTTGTATTTTGGGAACTATAGAAGTTGAATCTTCATTAGAAGAATTATTTTATGTCTTCTAGATAGATTGGACATTAAGGAAAAAAAGAATATTTAGGAAATAATGACAAATGCTAAATTGAAGATCAACAATGTACAGGGATGACGTCCAGAAAATAAAGCAAGCCCGAGCAAAAAGCAAAATTTATGGAGTTTATTAAAGAAATACAATTATTGTCAATTCAAGTCTTTCATTTAAAGATGATTTATAATTTGAACTATAATTCGGATTACTAAATATTTATTATACATACATAGATTTGTATTTAAAAATTGTAAAATTTGTAGATGATTTTGAATTTATAGTTGCTTTATGTAAAAAAAATTACGAAAGATGAAAAAATTAATTAAGGAACCCCGGCGAAACCTTCAGCTTTAAAATGTCATTTTTAAAACTTAAATTCTTCTAAGCAAAAGTGGAAATTTTAAACTGTTTCATTGGAAAATCGAATGGTCTTAATAGTAAAACTTTAGAAATTTATATAGATAATACAAAAGAATACTGAGTCGTTTAAGTCAGACATTTAGGTAATTAGGTAACTTCAAATTTCTCAAAACACTTCTATCAGAACTTAGGCATTCAAATTGTGTTTCAACGTTTCACTTTATGTTATCTACCTTAAGAGAATTAGAAACTATTGTACAAAATGTAGACGTTAATAAATCTTCGTGCTCCACTTATTTACCTTATTGTATTATTAAGAAGTTTTTTCATATATTTGGCGACCATCTGTCATTTGGAAATGCCCTTTTCGCGAAAAACTATAGGACAGTCTCAATAACGCATTATTTTAGTAAATTATTTGAAAAATTTCTGCACACTTAAATCAACCAATGCTTTCATCTGAAAATATTTTGTCATCTAAACAATTTGGATTCCGCGGCAAGCATAGTGCAAGCGATGCAATAAAAATTATGATTTCAACAAAATCCAATTAAGTTGTTTATGAGTTTTTTTAAAAAATAGAAAACAGCGTGTTTTAATGAATAATATGAAATCTGATTATATTAAAACCGATCGAGGAGTGCATCAAGGCACAGTACTAGGCCCAAATATTATTTGAAATATATATAAATGACATAATTAAGCATGTAAATCATAGTGAAATTTATCAATTTGCTGATAATACTTGCCTCATAAATACAGATAATGATGTACGAAAAATTTACAACGTGATGTTCAAAATCTTTTTAGCTATTTCACATTCAATCAATTAAAAATCAATATCGAAGAAACTCAATTCATTATATCTCCCCCCNCCCCCCAATTCTGTAAATGAAATAACAAACAAGATCGAATTAATTGTTAATTATTCCAATAAAACAAAGTGATCATGTTACATATTTAGTGTTGATATTGACAAAGATTTGAAACTTGATAAATTTCTCCTAAAAAAGTTACAAGAATGGCTTCTGGTGTTAGATACTTAAACCAGCTCAGAAATTTAGGACCAGATTATCATGTTCAATTAGTACATACATTTTGTTTATCGTAATTACATTATTGTTCATTTTTATTTAATAATTTTAATACAAAAAGAGCCATTTATTATCAAAAATCTTTGAATTTGTCATTAAAACATTTAATTTTAAGAAGCCTTGTGATTTTTAAAAATTTTTATGATCCTTTAAAAAAATTTTAACTCCAGGGACTCAAAGCCATCTAAACACATTAACACTAAGTATGGAAAGAATCTAAATCTCTTTCAAAAATTCAAAAATTTCTAAGAAAACTAGTTAATCTATTCAGCAATCTCTGTCACAGCAATAAGCTATAACAGAAATTTTCAACATTTGCATTAATGTATGTTCCCCAATAGACCTACCCATGCCCAAAAATTTTCAGATTTGGAAATATACTTAGAGAAAATTCTTTGTAAATGTGGAAAAACGTTCTTTAAAACGAACGCTAGGCTGTTTAAGGTTAAACATAAGTATAGCCGAGAGTCAATGTCAATTACTGAAAATTACCCAAAAAATAAATCCACGATAACATAAATTTGTTTACTGCAGCATTTCCCATTTTTGTTTTGATCGAGCAGCATCTAATATTTGGAACAATTTAGATAGTAAGGTTAGAGTAGAAAAAAGTACAAAAAATTTAGAAAAAATAAAAAAAAGCTTTTACACCAACAATGCATAATTGGAGACACAAGCATGCTAAGCACATGTACCGATTTCTTACACTGAGATCATCACATACATAAACACACACACACATACATACTTATATGTCCATGTTTCTAGATGTGCTGAAAGGAAGTATTTTTCATAGTACTTTGAATAACAATTCAATTATTGGAAATATATATATATATATATATATATTGTAAAACAATAAATTTAATAAATTTTATTAGTAGTACTGAACTTTTTACAAAATTATTCAAACCTTAAAAACAAACAAAAAATATTTCATTTAATAGCATGTCATAAATATTTGTAATGTCGTATGATTCAAAAACCAGAAAACATTTATAATTTTACTGGACTGTTTTCGTAGTGCTTTAATTGCTCAGTTCAAATATCACTAATCATGTACGTGTAGGTAAGAAATCAATTTCTGGTGCGACCACTTGAAATAATTGTTTCATGAGAATTTGATGCCAATGTTTTTGTTATAGTTTAATTTAAGGACGCTGTTGAACTTTGCGCAAGGCATTCTTCAATGGGTTTGGGGAGCATTTTGCACATATCAAGAAACAGTCAAAGTTCTTTGTTGCCTCCAGGGGCTCAAAACCTAAATACATTAACACTAGGTATGGAGAGAATTTCAAAAATTCGACAATGTCTAAGAAAACCTGTAAATCTATTTAATCGTTTTAGAAGAAAATAAATCAAACAATCATGAACAAACCCAATAATCATTTTTGGTTACAGCAAAGTTGAATTTTGGCTGAATTTGTAATGAACACGTTACACATTGAATTTGTATTCAAAATTATATCAAATTTAATTAGTATTCAATAACAGCTAAAGAAGAAAAATATGTATATGTTTATACGTTTTTAACACGGTAACTGGGGTGCGCAAAACTGATTAAAGTCAAAAAGATTTTTTCGGTCAAAACGTATTTGCAAGATTTTATTAGATATGAAAATGTTAATTTTGCGGATAATTAGCATGGTTGTAAATCCAAAAAAGTCTAAAATATTGTGTAATCTCAAAACTTCGTTTTTAAGTCAAAACTGTGAAAATCAACTATTAATCCAAGGGCGTCTAAATAGAAGTCTATAATTAAATTATTAAGTTTCTATATTTTTTGCAAAAATGCTTATCAAAATTTGATTTCAAATATAAGTAAATGTTATAATGTTAATATTGAACAAAGTATTTACCGTTCAGAAAAGTATTAACAAAAAGGCCTTCTTTTCCTTGTAAAGCTATACATTATATTTTGTTATATTTAACACAGAGATGGAAGTCAGTCGGTATTAACAATCGAACCGGACCGGATCTGTTCACCCTTTAGTTCACTTCACCGCTTGTGTCGCTGGTCTGGTCAGGGATCGGAATAATTGAATTGGAGTGCATCCAATCAATTAGCAGGATGTCCAATTAATTAATTGCAATTGGCAGCGTCGCCAATCAATTAATTGCACTTAATTGATTACAAAAAACAATTAACACCTTAAAATATCGTGTTAACTCAAAGAGTGCATTTTTAGTTTCTAAGCAATCTTACATTTTTTGTTATGATTTGCAAACTTACTAAGACCCATATATGCATTGCTAACATCAATATTTTATACAAAAATTTAGACATTTCAGTTATTAAAATTGCATGCATAAAATATCTATAATAATATATGTAGTACTGAATATATATATATATATATATATATATATATATATATATATATATATATATATATGTGAAGAACAAAGAGAGAACAGTAAAGGCCCTAAGGAAGACATATACCCATTGTTCTAACTGTGGACTTAAAGGACAAGTGAAAACAAATTGCAAAAAACAGATCAATGTTATATATAATGGTGAGCATTCTATGATGAAGACAACCTAGCTGATCTGGCAGAGGTAGAAGAGTACATGGAAAGCAATGCTTAGGATGAACCCTTAAATAGAAGGAGCACTGCCTCCCATAAACTATGTAACCATCTTTGTAGTAACAAACTTGTTGGAGGTCAACATAATCTTTGTCATAATCAATAGGTTGACAATAAAAGTCTTAATAGATACAGGCACTGTGATATCAGTAATTACAGATGAGTGTGCAAGCAAGCTGGAGTACCAAAGAGAAATGATGAGGAAAGTCAAATGCAGATTAATCAATGTGTCTGGGGATTATATGGACACAAAAGGAACACTGAAAAATGTAAATCTAACAATAGCAGACACAATTTTTCTACACTCATTGATGTTGGTGAATACTCAAAGAAATTCTCTACCCTACAAGCTAATATTGGGAAGTGATTTCCTAAAAAATCACAATTATATAATTAATTTTGAAAACCAAATGATTAAAATACAGGAAGAAATAATATAAACATCCAATCAAATCAAACACAATACAGTGGTCCATTTCAAACTGAAAGAAGACATACACTGTTTCTTAATCAATGGAAATACCATGCAATCAAGACTGAGGATGTCAAATACAGTAAAATAAATTCATATGACCAGATCAGGTTAAATATGAGAAGAGTCATGATACTGGCAAGTCTATGTATAATAACAAATGGCATTGGAAGGATCCCAATAATGAATTGCACAAATAGAGGCATAAACATCAAGTTTGATAGAATAATGATATATGGCATGACCATTAAAGTGGAAAAATGGAATACAACCAAACAAATAAACACTGTCATAGCAAAAAAAACAGGTGATGAAGCACAAATCCCAGAGATATGTGATGAGGAATGTGAACACCCATCAAAGTATCAGAGAAACAATTATGAGACCTTTTAAAAAAACATGTGAAGATATTTAAACTTCAGAGAAATAAGCATGGGAAGGCACTAGGTGAAAATCACAAGATAGTGACAACAATGGATGAACTTATATGACTGCCAGTACAAAGAGTACAGAGCATATGCAAGAGGAGTACAATAATAAACTACAAGAACTACTAAGTAATGGAATCATTAGAACAAGCAAAAGTCTGTACACTGTGCCCAAGGTATTTGTAAAACAAGGGATGAAACACTGACTTTGTATTGATTTTAGAAAACTCAACAACATCACTAAGAAGGACACATACCCACTACTGAGAATCAAAGTAACACTTTAGAATGCTGCATAGAATAAATTCTTTATGGTGATCAACCTTTGGAAAACATACTGGCAGATGCTGATAGAACTGAGCAACATCAAGAAAACAGCTTTCATATTGCTGTATTGACAATATGAGTGGGCATACATGATGATTGGTCTGTGTAATATGCCAGCAACTTTCCAGAGATATATAACAAAATTGTTACAAGATGGACTCCACAAGGGGGAGAAAGGTGGGTAGACATACATCAACAATATCTTAGTCACAAGTAAAACAATAGAAGAGCATCTCTAAAAGCTGGACAAGACACTCAAAATATTATGAAACACCAAATTAAGAATTAACAGGAACAAATGTGAAATAATGAAAACAAAGATAATATTTCTGGGAAGAAAGGTACAATATGGAACAATCAAAATGAAGGAAGATGTGCAACAGAATATTAAGGACATAAACAAACCTGAGACATGGAAGGACTTACAACAGGTGATGGATTTCTTTAACTATTACAGCACATTCATCCCCAGGCTAGCAGAGAAGTCAGCCAAAATGACAAATCTTCTTATGAAGAATGTACCATTTGTATGGAATTGGCAAGAGCAAGAAGAATTTGATCTTATAAAGAAAGAACTAGCAAAAACACCATCACTTAATATCTCCAATTACTTAAAAACATTCACACTCAATAGCACTTTGAGTAAGGTTGCAATCAGAGCTTGTTTATTACAAGTGGAAAATAGCAGAGAAGAACCAGTGCAATGATTTAGAAGGAAATTATGAGAACCAGAGAAAAACTACAGCTCCTCAAAACTAGAGATGTTCACACTAGTAGAAAGCATCAAGAAATTCCAACATTTCCTCAAAGAAACATTGGCAAAGAATTCATTGTCAGAACAGATAATACAGGCCAATTATTTCTAAAAGAATTTCTAGTGACAAATCTTTAATTGTATAATGCTGGATTGAAGTTTTGAAAAATTACAGATTTACAATTGACTATAGAAAGGGATGCTACATGCAAATACAGACTTCAGGACAGCACTACTGGAATACCACAGAAATGCACTGAGGGAAAATGGGGACAAAATCAAATTTGAATTTCTATCACATAACCAATATGAAGAGTTCCCAGAAATCAATGTGGACAAGAAAGGCCATGAAATACTTCTGATCACAATAAAGGAAGAAATAGCAGAGGAGGAAATCATAAAGAAGCAATGTATTGAAAACATGCTGGAGCAGATACAAGTGGAAACCAATGAAAATGGGCTACTATACACAGAGGGGCAAAATAGAAAAATCACAATACCAAAATATTATAAGAGAGATTTAGTTTGGTGAATACATGAAAAGGCCACATGGGCATAAGTAAAAATAAATCAACATTCAACACTTAATACATAACTGTCAGAATATGGAAAGTAGTATAAGACATCAT
>CABFPE010000312.1:800683-811989 GCA_900660155.1 Hofstenia miamia
TATATATATATATATATATATATATATATCAATTTGAATGGGTACTTAATACAGTAGGCTTAGGTATATCGAATTTTTATTCATGACTACTTAATCGCATTATAGACTATATTTCTCAAAAATATAAATACAATGGATTAATTAAATTGCTCAACAAATATCTGCATAAATTTATATGCATAGATATGTTTGAAGGAAATTGCAGAATTGAAATGCGTCACAAAGCTGTTTGTAGTATTCAGCTGCAGCGTGACCTCATAATAACGGTTAAATATACTGTAAACCTTTCCGTAAAAAACTGGCATTTAACGTAAACTTCACCGTTAACATTTATTCGCGGATTTATTCCGAGTGCAAGTTAGGCAATAGCTTTACGGTTATGTTAACGTAAAACGCTATTTGTTGACGGTGTTGTTTACAGTTCGATTTTCACTTGTTAACGTATTGAATTTGGATCACTTCCCTTATTAATTATGCCTAAAATTAAAATTCAAAATTATTACCGTCAATGATTGGAAATAATCATAGCGTGCCATTAATCTATCACGAAATAATCATTCACATGGGATTACCAATATTCAAACAAAACACGTTTTTAATACTTGCAAAATTTAAAGCATTAAGTGAGGTGTCTCGATTTTTTTTGGTTTCTGTCTCTAAACAAATAATGAGATATTTAGGGTTAATCGGATAACTTAAACAGGTGTGCGTTCATTACACGTTCTTTCACCTGTACAAAATGCATTATTTAATGCAAAAAACGGATCGAAGCCAATGCCGGTCACAAACAGTCAAAAAGTGCATTTAACCTATAAATTCGGTTAAATCAGGTAAAGCAATCAAAACCAGTACAAAATAATGTGAGGATCGGTCAAATCCGGTAACCACATTAGGGTAATTCGACTACCGGACCGGTCAACACTGGTCAGGGGGTCATCGGAAACGGACCGGTCATGGTCACCAATTGAGGGTACCACTTCCATATCTTTGTAAGCAAAACTTTACAACACCCATTATTTTGGAGGAAGTGTGATCTGACAATCACTCAATTGCAAAAATTTTCATAGTCTCATGTTTATAAGATCAAGTAAAAAATACATATTTAAAGTAAGCTTAGTTTTCAATGAATGCTAATCGAATCGAATTCAAAGGTCCGCATCACCCAGGCCTAATATATAAATGTGTATAAATGAAATGAAAACTTAAATGAACATATCATTCCTACAGACATAAAATACACATCAACCGGGAGACCATTCGCAGCATCCTCCATGAAGATTTGGGTATGAGGAAGGTTTGTGCGAGATTTGTTCCGCATGAGTTGACGGAAGAACAAAAGGTATAAGACTTCATCATTGCAGAGATCGTATTGAAACCGCCAAATATGATTCAAATTTCGTGAAAACGATTGTTACTGGGAACGAGAAATGGTGTTTTCAATATGACCCAGAATCCAAAAAACACGAATAGTGCCTTCGAAAATCAAGACAATGCTCATCACTTTCTTGGATAGCAAAGGCATTATTCACAAGAAGTTTGTTCCAAATGGTCTGACGGTTACTGCAGTGTTCTATATTGAGGTTAGGATGCGTTTGATGGCCAGAATTCGTCGTGTCCATCCCAAATATCAAGATCCACTGTTGCACGATAATTCACAACTCAATCATTGGCGACAATTTTTGGCACGAAATGAGGTTTTTGTGCTCAATCATTCACCCTACTCGCCAGATTTAGCACCATGCTATTTCTCTCTATTCCCGAAGTTGAAGTCGAAGATGAAAGGGCTGTATTTTGCGGACATTCCGACCATTTAAACAGCCTCAACACGTGCACTGGAGGCTATATCACAAAACAAGCTGGAACATGCTTTTGACAAACTTTTGAATTACTGTAATTGGTGTATTGCAGCGAATGGTAATTACTTTGAATAAATATATCAGGTATTTTGGATTTCCTTGTTTCTCAGAGATTTGACATAGATAGTCTTAAAAATTATTTTTCGCACTGTGTATTTCACCTCTTTTTAAAAGAAAAAATTTACGTCATTATTATATTGTGATTATACCAGACTTTATTTGAGCGGGTATAACATATTCCTGTTTATTTGAGTGCCCTTTCTGCCCGGTCGGCTCGGGCATTCCTGCAAAACACTACATCTAACACTATTGTTCATTTAGCTGTGATGATTTTGGTAGAAGCTAAAATAATATACTAGAATTGATATTTAAGTAACTTATTTTATACCCAGGCGCGGTTTCAGGGGGTATGGTCGTCCTCTTTTCAAACGATCTAAGCATAATATGTGATTATTTTTATAAAAATATTTTTTAGTGTTTTTCATACGATAGAAACCATTTTTTGAACAATTTTATGCTCGGCCGTCAATAAACTATGTCCTTAAAAGACTAGCTTTCATGTGTATAAATATAAACCTTAAAGTTTTGTGAACTTCATAAATCATTGCCATTTTTGGCAAATATGATTCGATTTTGAATAAATTGCAAATATATAACTGTTTCATAATATAAAATAAAAAATTGAAGCCCCCTCCCCATTCAAAATCTTCTAGCACCGCGTCTGTTGGTATTACACATTTATTTATTAGTAACATTATGATGTAAAACGAAAACATAAATTCACATGTAGAATTTTTATTCAATTCCTTGTAATTAAGGAAAGCCTATTTTAATGTGAATTGAGAAAATACTTACACCATAAGTGATTGCTATATCTCAAAAACACTTTGAGATTGGTCAGAAACAAAAATTATACTCCAGTATAACAATAATAAAACGTTTCAGGGCGTCTTTGAAGGACAAACTTGTTACTAATGTTCCCATAAGAAGTAGTTAATTTCTTGACATTGTCTTTTTGCATTTGCTCTTGTTTTAATAGTTTTATTCTCTATCCGTACCCGCCCCACCATTAACATTGGTACCCATATCAGCCGCTCAGTCCTTGTCAAGTCCCCCTTCGCTACGCCTTTGTGTGGAAGGAGAACATCATCACCCCAAATTCTGTAGTTAGCTCATAGCGCAATGTTTCTCTAAAAATAGACTACACTCTTTATAAATACAGTCATCAACTATTAATAAACATATGTTATCCCTAAAATTGCAGTGTGTAATTGATATGAAATTGATCAATTTAGAACCTCTTTATAACATGCAACAGATTCCATTAAGGGAAGTCCGGAAAAATAGTTTTATGGTTTATGCCAAAACAAAAATTTTTTTAAATGTCTCAGAAAATTCATGGGGCCTATAAAATCCGAATTACCTCAAAATCTATCAAGTATTTCCTTTAAAAAATGCAGCCCTACAATGCGCATTGCTTCACCATACAGGAAGATTTCGTGACGGTAGAAAAATGCAGACCAATTTGGAGTAATTGCTAAAAATATTGTTTTTTCTATGCATTCTTGAGAAAATATATGGGCGAATAAAATGCAAATTGCCCCAAAATCTAACAAACATTTCCTTTGAGGAAAAGCACAACTACAATACATGCCAATAATTTAGAGCAATCGGTAAAAATATTTTTTATGCCATGTATTAAGATAGCACACGAAATCAATTTTCATACAGCATTACGCGAGAGAAATTTTTCGTAGCCAGAAAATAGTTCGTGTAAGGTTTATTTTATATAAAATCTGTTTTGTTCAACAACTCCTTGAGAATTGGGTTTCGAAGTACATACACATGTAGGTAGTACGAGGTCATTAATTCAGACATAGTTAAGATAAACATCTATTTATGTAAAAAAAATTTAATAATTATTATGGTCTTTGACCTGAAAACATTGGTAATCATACTCGTGTGTGTCTGTATTCTTGCTTTCGCACATTTAGAAAAAGAGCATCGCGTTCTTGTGTTCCCTACAGTTACGCTAAGAAAAGAGTCATGAAAGGAAGTATAATTAATCCTAAGCGGGCTGTGGATTTTTGAAAATTTTTTATTAGCCTATTAAAAATGTTATGGTTTTGCAATAATCGCAAGAAATATAGGTAGTACTTCAAGCAGAACTGCAATTACTCGTCTTTATATCAATGGTTTCCTACAAATTCACGATGAAATGATTAATTAATTTTGTATGTAGTAGAATATTCATAGATTTCTTCTCGAATAAATATTTGTGCTGTCTCCACATATTCTCAATATACTAATGAAAGTGAACAGTTGCCAAAATAATTATGATTCTCATACTAAAATGATCTCCTATTTTTCACATGTTAACTGTTCTCTGAAATTCATATAAAATGTTGACTGCCTTGAGTAGAAAGGAAGTCAAGGTGTATACAGTCTAGTATTGCAAATATGATTACCAATTATAAAAAGATTCCAGTCTTTAAAACGAAATACGAACATTGGGGCAATGAGGTGCGCACAGTTGATAGTGATAGAATATCCCAAGTAAAATTTAACGCTGACTTTGCGCTTATTTTGAGCTCTAATATAGGCTTACTGAGAGCCTTAAACCAGCCACTTGAGAAATGTATTTACTAACAAAATTTAATGCTGCTTTTGCTCTTATTTTAGGCTCCTTGAAAATATTAGCTGTAAAATTGCTGCTTAACGGTGTAAACTCAGTACTCAGCCCAAACAAATATAAGCCATACATATGAATGAGACCTCAAGGTCAATAGAGATACCACGCTGAGCAAGATTATCCGAAAACAATGTCCAAGTTATGAGAAGATAAGTTAACAAATCCAAAACTATTAGTTTTCAATGAGGCTAACCGGGCAGGTATGAAAACACACGTACGATATTCTGGTAAATTACAAATAATTTTGAAAAGCATTCCAAGAGGTTATATTTCAGCAAGATATTATTTTCTAAAATATACATGCAATAACTATGAAAACAGATTAACGCCCAATTCAGGAGTCAGCAAAGCATTAGGGTCTCTCAGAGTTATAACCGGGCCGGGCTTTGAAAGGCTCGGGTAGGGCCGAAAAATGAAGTATGAAGCGGGCCGCGTCAGGGTCCGAAATTTCTACCCAACGTGCTTAGAATTTTATCAACAAATATACATTCTTACATTAAAATAATATATCAACTATTATATTCAATTGAATAATTATGTATCAAAATGTGAATTCACGGCGACAATAATTTAAATGAAATCAGAATCAATATTAATTTCTTTCATATTTTAGGTATCAAATCGTAAACTTTAAATTACTTAGACAATACACTGGGTTTTATTTGCATGTTTACGAGAGAAATGCTGCATAAGTTCATAGCATTTTATATGATGTACCATAAACATATCAAGCTTGTCAACGAGCTGAGCCGAGGTTGAGCACATTATTTGATATAAAACGAGCCCAAAACGAGCCTATTTTAGGCAAAGAAGTTTATAGTTCTGCTTGTTAATTTGATTATGGAGATTTTTCTTATTTTTTGCTGTCAGTATGCCTTTCCTATACTCTTATTTAAGAAATGTTTATTAAATAATCACGAGAGCTATGTAAAAGTTCTTTGAGCACAATATTTTAAAAAAATTACCGAGCTAAGGCGAGCCTCATTCAAAGATTTTATGTGGCGAGCCGAGCCGAACTTACACAAAATTTAAACGAGCCGAGCCGAGTTTGGAAATGTCGGCTCGTTGACAAGTCTGAAACAAATGTTTACTAGTTATATTTATTACAACTACTAACAATTTAAGAATCCCCATTAAAATCCTTTTCCAACAGTGGACATATCCGTATTTAAAGCTGACCACTTTTTAAGCCATCACGAGTAAACATTATTGTAAAAGGTGCAGTTGATTCAATACTGCATTTCATTGTAGTATTTTCAATTATATACTTTTATTTACAAAAATCTTTAAATAGTTTTGTATATGACAGGCTCGGCCGGGCTTGGTTTATGGGTTAAAGAGCCAGGGCCGGACCCGAGCTTGAATTCACAGCCCTGTTGCAACTCTGGGGTCTTTATGCGTCCCTCTGTTCACCCTATGGAATAGCCAATCAATTATAATAATTGCTCAAATAAATACTCTGTCGCAGACGTTTGTCTCAATTTACACCTTAGTTGGAATGTACGTAAAATATATATTTATCTATTTATTTCATTTGTTGCAGACTTTGTGTATGACTAAATATCTCAATTTTATTCTTACTGTTCTATCACTGTTATTGACATTTTCATTGAAATCATTTTTCTGTAAATTTCTATGACAATTTGATTGTTATTAAGTAGTAAAATGCTTCATTATATTATAAAAATTATATTACATTTTTCCTTCCGTGTTACTCAAATATAATAAATAAACATTTAAATTTTTAATTCATAATAGTGACATCATGTCATTGTAAATGTAATTTGTGCCAAGTACAGATTGCCTAATTTTAGCAGCTTTTTCTTTAGTACCGGTAACTCTTAGTGCTTCTAGTATGGCATTTTTCAGCGTCTCTTCTGACAAGTTATGATTTTCAAGAATTGTTGAGATGCCAAGCTTGCGTGGTGCAGCTAAATTTTCATTAGTGGATATATATAATATATATATATATATATATATATATATATATATATTTATATATCATATATAAATTACTGAAATGCATGCAAAAACAATTGTTACAAAATAGTTTAAAAATCTATTTATATTTAGTAAATGAAATTGGCTCCAGAGAAATACTTTTACAACCAGTGACCCAGATGTTCATATGTATTTGAATATGGGGTCAGTTTTATCTTTTTCAGCGATCCTTTTTTCCAACTAACATTATGTTTTTCAAATTCACTAAGTTGAAGTTGACTTAAAATGAAAAAAATGGATCGAGTTTCCCTTTGTACCAATATAACAATTTCTAGAAATTATTGGATACTTTTTTTTGAAAGTGCCCATAAGAGCTACTGTATTCAGTGGAATAAAAAGTCAGGAAATGTTTTACAAAAACTATTCTAAGGATAATGAATAGTTAAAAAATTAGCCCGAACTGAGCTTTTATGTTATTGGAACGCATTTTTGTCGTCTATATTGACTAATAGCAAATTGCCCCACCTATAGTTAGCTAGCATAAAGAATATATTAGTCTATTATTATCACTGGAATAATAAGTTGCCCTGCCATCAAAGACTATATATATATGTATGTGTGTATATATATATGTATATATATATATGTATATGTATGTGTGTGTGTTGTGCAACTATGTAGAAAATCACAACGATAATGTGTTTTATAAGCGAATATATCCATTGCATACTGCTTTCAAACCAAAACTAAAATACAAACCTAATTAAATGCGTAAACAATACACATTCAAGACAGGTACTACACGCTAACAGAATGTGATAAAATATCATAATGTTCTTCCTACCATGAAGAAAAAACTTTACAAAATAATTATATAAAATTATGTATAATTCAATCGATGCGGGGCTTTTCGAATTCGAGTAGACCTTCGAATCTTAGTTTCCTTATTAGCACCCGATATATGTTTGCCACTGTCACTCAAACAGATGGCACAGGACTGATTTCATTAGTAAGGTCGGTATCAGTAATTGAAGAACTCGCAGATTATTTGATGATTAGAAGTGTGACTGAAGTTATTGCAATCAGGAGGTGCTAAATAGTCACTAGAATAAGGAATTAAATCGTGAGTTGCTACCGTATCTATTCTACCCGAAGGGAAACAGACTAGGGTGCACTAATCTAACTGATTTAGAACGCACAAACTTTCGCAGTAGTACGTCGTGTGATTACGTGAGCCAGGCAGGTAAACTAAGAATATTATTTACGTCGGTTCTACCCGAAAAATCTTTCATGTGGCGTAGAATTTGTGGCAGTGCAAGGATAGCATGGCATGTAATGCATATAACATAGCCTCTTCTCAGTGGGAATACCAAAGACTATTTGATTTGCAAGAAACAACAAACTATGATTGCTTTAGATGTATTCTGAGTGTGTGTAATAAGATCATTCTATATTTGGTGTAGTTCATTGTATATTTATTTTCCGTATATTTTGTAAACTCTCAATGATGGTACAATATCAATAATATATATATATATATATATATATATATATATTATATATATATATATATATATTAGGGTTATGACTAAAAATAATTTTTGTTGAAGTCATGCACAAAAGAGGGAATTTTATGTGTAGATGACGGAAAATTGAATTACTTTGATTTTTGGGTAAAAAATGTCCCAAGAAATGAAAATATAGGTATTTTTCCAAAAATTGAAAACTTTTCTGTTTTTCAACAACAGAAGAAAATTTATTTTGCTTTATTCTAATTACTAAAGCTACTAGCAAGCTTTATTAGAAAAACAGTTGAAAAACAGTTAGCACTACATTCAAAAAATATAAAAAAACTTTTATAATTAATTTTTGCTATGAATTTTAGATTCAAAAATTCAAATCTTTTTGAATTTACAAATAAGCCCTCCAAAAGTTTTGCAATACGTTCAGCCTTTTGGTTATCTCTACGAATGTCAATTGTTGACTGCTCATCCACACAGAGGTGCATTCGAGGGGATACTCAAGAGGGCTCCGTCAACCCTATAAACTTGATTAGGGACCCCTTTCCCTTACTAATGTTATATTACAGTGCGGGGTGTTGGATTATTTTTGTTGAGAAAATAGGTTTGGACAAAATATAACATAAAATACAGTGCTCAAATTTAAAGTCTCACTTGCTAGACATTCAGGAGTATAACTTGCAACCACCCATGGGTCTTCAAACACTTAATTTCCTGTTTGCACTTTGTCATTATTAGTAAATTCATTAGTTCATTGAATGATGATTCACTGTAGGGTTGCGCATGGAACTAAATATTGTACTGAGGATGTGCCGACATTCTCGTAATAGAAAAATGCTATAGTAGCATATATTTCACAAGAATTCCAGCTTGCCTGGTGTAAATTTGGGAGTTTTTTTGTAGATTATAGACCGCAAATTTACGTTTGAAGAGTTTATATAAAAAATCATCTCGCCATTCAGGGTTCTACTCTATATTAAAATACACCTTACTGAGTCGGAATTGAAATATCGTGACCTTGTTTAGTAATGATTGCAAGAAGAGTCTGAACTTCATTTGTTGGAATGTCGTTTTTGAGTACTAGTGGATGAGCTGTTGCTTCCTGGAATATTGGTGGCATCTTAGGTAAAAAGATTTGAAGCGAAACGCAGAAGACTTAGCTAGAAATTTGGTGGCATATTTCACAAACATCGTATGCATGTAGAGATGGGGACGCATAGCTGGACTTTGACATGTTGATGGTCACATTAATTTCTTTGGAAAGATTGGCTTCAAATGTAAAATTCCAAATGTTGAATAAACAACATTGCCTCAACTGTGAAATTGCCTCCTGCAGAGAGCTTTATCTTCTGAGTCTTTCCATTCTCCATTCACCTTGATGGTATCAATGAATTGAGAAACCATTTTTTTGAATTTTTTCAAATTGATTTTTTGTTTTTTCATTTATCTGAATCATTCAATTTAGTTTCTAACTAATTAGGACTCTCGTAGAATATGAAAGTCGAGTTTCCTGCTTGAACAATTTTCTATTCGTAAATTCTTAAATTCAATATAGTCGCTGTTTCAAAGTTGAATAGAAAAATTTCCAAGAATTTGGCGGTTTGTTGGTGTACATGTGAGATTAGAAATCTTTTTAACAGATGTAAGGCTTAGGTCTTTTCTGTTTTCAAAAGAATTTTATGCTGATGCCAAAATTCCTGTTTCTCAATTATATCAAAGTCAAACCAAAGAACAATGCTAGAGAAAAATACTACAATGACGTTTACTGAAATAATTTATAGTTTGAAACAAGCTGCTAATAAATGCTACCTCACTGTAAACACGTAAATTAATTCATTCAAATTTTCTAAAAAATTCAATATCTCGAAATTATTCCAGTAAAGTGCAAGGTTTAATTAGTGTAAAAAATGAAAAATTATAATAAGGGAATTCTTTAAATTTTTTTTATTCATCGATGTTACAAATGTCATCTGAATGCAATGGTTCCTCGAATATAAGAGGCTTCATTTTTGTAATGCAAAAAAAGCAAAATAGCAATAACCCTAATATTCATGTATATATATATATATATATATATATATATATNGCATTTCCTCCGAATTCTTAAAAGGTTTGGTATTCCATTATCACATCTAATCCAAATCTACACATCATTAATACGCCCTGTTCTAGAGTACTGTTCACCCGTTTGGAGCAACGCAATTACTAAAGAGCAATCAAAGGATTTGGACAGCATTCAAAAGCGTGCCTGTGGATAATTTTTCCAAATTTTAAATATGAAGCAGCATGTCTTATCAGCAAGTGTCAATCTCTAAGTGATCGACGAACTTCATGCTGTACTAAACTTTGGAAAAAAATCCAAAACAAAGAAAATCACCCACTGAGTAATTTTGTGCCAAACATTAGTGATTTAGATTATAAATTCGTGATTACTCCTTCCCTCATCGAACTTCCAGAATGGAGAAAAGTTTTGTCTACAATCAAATAGCAGCAATGAATTTGGTTACATATGGGAAATGGTAGATATATACACATATGTAGATATGTGTGTGTTTGTAAATTGTGGTTAATATTTGTTACCTTATNAGAAATTACTATTTGTCCCTTGCATAACTTTAACTTGCCATCTGAAGTTCAAATAACAGATGATAGTATTCAGCGAGTTCAATCAGCTAAACTCCTTGGATTAGTAGTTCAAGACAATCTCACATGGGAAGAAAATATTATGCACATGGTTAAAAAAGCCGCCAAAAGATTGCATTTCCTCCGAATTCTTAAAAGGTTTGGTATTCCATTATCACATCTAATCCAAATCTACACATCATTAATACGCCCTATTCTAGAGTACTGTTCACCCGTTTGGAGCAACGCAATAACTAAAGAACAATCAAAGGATTTGGAACGCATTCAAAAGCGTGCTCTGCGGATAATTTTTCCAAATTTTAAATATGAAGCAGCATGTCTTATCAGCAAGTGTCAATCTCTAAGTGATCGACGAACTTCATGCTGTACTAAACTTTGGAAAAAAATCCAAAACAAAGAAAATCACCCACTGAGTAATTTTGTGCCAAACATTAGTGATTTAGATTATAAATTCGTGATTACTCCTTCCCTCATCGAACTTCCAGAATGGAGAAAAGTTTTGTCTACAATCAAATAGCAGCAATGAATTTGGTTACATATGGGAAATGGTAGATATATACACATATGTAGATATGTGTGTGTTTGTAAATTGTGGTTAATATTTGTTACCTTATATTTGTCAACCTTTTGGTTGCAATTAAGGTGAAATAAATA
>CABFPE010000312.1:811997-830404 GCA_900660155.1 Hofstenia miamia
ATATATATATATATATATATATATATATATAAAAGGATATATAAAAAAGGATCGCTGAAAAAGATAAAATTGACCCATGTTCAAATACATGTGAACATCTGGGCAACTGGTTGTAAAAGTATTTCATGGAGCCGATTTGATTTCCTAAGTATAAATAATAAGCTAATGAGGTACTTTTATATTTGGCGATTAACTATGTAAATGTATTTCTATTTCAGAGGGAAATAGATTTTTAAACTATTTTGTAACAATTCTTTTTGCATGCATTTCAATAATGCATATATAATATATATATATATATATAATATATATATATATGTATACATGTATATCTATATATATATATATATTCAAGTTCTCACAGGATGAACGTCTAAAGCACTTCTTAATTTCGTTCCATTATTAATTGCATCATGAACAGTGTTTTATTGAGAAATCAAGTTAACAATAAAACAGATGAGCAAACTAAAAATAATTAAATAAAATTTACCGCTATTTATCCTTTGCTCATCAAATATTGGAATGGATATGGCCATGCTACCAGAAATTGAAGCTGCTTGCGTTGTTCCTGCTCCCCCGTGATGAATAATTAGGTCAACTTTCGGAAATACCAATGTGTGTGGGATCGAATTGGGAAAATGCCACTTGGGATTTGCGGCTTCCCTGGATTCTGGTGAAATTTCAAAGGTGGCATTTAAGAATATTACGCAAAAATTCAGCCTAGAAAATGCATTGAAAATAATTTCTTTCGTGCGTTTGGCATCATCACCATAATACTGGGCTAAAGAGAAACTTCCAAAACCGACATAGACTATGGTTTCATTTGAACAAGATTCAATAAAAGCCTTGGTATCACTTGGAATTGACTTGTCATAGAGAATTGTTGGTCCTACATACTTCCACCACTTAGGACGTTTTGAAATAGTGGGATACATTTCTGGTGAAAATAGATAATAGGTTGGAATTTCATACTTTAGATTTCCAATTATTTGACTATGAAATGGTTTGCAAGGAAGATTGTAAGTCGAATGAACACTTTCAAACCTTGAATGGGAAAATGCGATCAATAGTATCACAAAGGGTTGATAGCTCAGCCAATTGAAAAAGGAAGGCTGATTGTTATCCAACGCCGTTGATGACATCGAATATTCGTCACTGACTACAAAAGTAGATGAATATCTTAAAATGGCAAAAGGAACTTTCTTTATCATTGCAAGAACATAGCCAGATATGTACATTAGGTCAGCGAAGACTAAATTATGTTAAATTAGTAAAAGCAGTTTACTACTTAACCCTTTAGGGCAAAAATAATGAATGTAATGTTTTGTTTTTATGTGGAAATTTGATAATGTTTTATGTAATTTAAGTAATAAACTTACTATAGCACATTTTCTAAATTTCTTCAGATGCACAATTACATGAAGGTTTAATTCTGCATTGCAACGCAGACGACACATCTGGAAGTGGACCTGAGTTTTCAGACTAACTAGGCTCAGACCCCAGTCCAACGCATGAATGTTTAGGAATTAACCCAACAAAAACCCACCAATTTAGAATTATATATTATGATTGGATGAAAATAGTACACATTGTCTTTCCTTTACACAAATGATTAATTGCCACTCGCGAAGTTGAAAAGACATTCACTGCAGTCAATTAAAATTATACCGAAGTGTTTATACAAAAAGTAGTACAATTGCTCACGATAGGACTTCGAACATTGCAAAGTTGATATTGCCCGGTATTGACCAAGTTTGTGGCAATGTCAATGTTGAATAAGTAAATGCAATGGGAAGCAATACGGTGAATTCAAAATAATAAAAAAATTTTAAAACACCAATCGATTTTCAATCGCAGGATAGAAACATATGTTCTATTATCAATTAAGTTAATCAAGCATCTCTAACTGAAGTACCCTATGACAGGAAGCGCATTACTTATTCTACTGTATTTTGTGGGTCCAGTTCGTTCTTTGCCATGTCAGCAAAATGATGTGCTGGGGAAGTTCTATCAAACAACGATTCAAAACGAGTAAAAATTTTTGGAAAATGCTTTTGGATATATTTTACTTTTGAATTTCATTGGTTTGAAAACTAATGTGCAGTGGCAGAGAGAAGTCAGAGACTTAGATGTATTTGCAAATTTCATGGAATCGTATGATATAATTTTCTCATAAAATCTGTAAACGTTGATGTATGAATAATACATGATGATCTTGTATAAATTTCTTGCATAACTAACTTTGATCTATCAAAATTCGAGAGATTTTTGTCTAGTATCATAAAATGGGCCTAAAATCGACTGAATTGGAATCAATTTAAATATACTGAGCCGGATGTGGGCTGAGCTGGTCTTAGACCTAAATTTCTGTCTAACTCTAAAATGGAGTGATTTCATTGAATTTTCATTTTACTAGTTTTTCAAAATTTACAAATTGATGGTCAAAAAATACCTAACATTTGTTCCTCATTTCAAGACATAATATTTTCTGCAATATATATGTTTTATTTCATCCGATTACTTAAATTCAATGTTTTAACCTTATTTTGCAGATGATCACAATAATTGGATTAAGAATAAGACTTAATTTTTACAAACTATGAAGTTGTGTAATGCAATGCACACCTAACCCTATTTCTACTTTCCATGCCTGTTAACAAATATCATTATCCTTTTGCATATATATATATATATATATATATATATATATTCATTATAGAAAACAAGAAATATTTTATGTATACATGTTTCGAGTGTCTCCACTCATAGTCAGTACAAAATAACTAAAATAATATGGTTGTAATTTCAAATTGTATGTTATTAAAATTGTAATTCGTAGATCTTATGCGATATTCAGTCTTTGACTTAATTCAGTATTTAATAGATTCTCCTTAGTTTCTTTTATGAAAATAGCTTATTCTGCAATTTTTTTATGATTGGTTTTATTTAAAATAGTAGAGTTTTTCCTCTTAGATGCATGTTCATGGCAATATATTTCTGCTTGAAGATGACCTCGTATATTCTCTGAAATTCTTTATTCCAATTGTCTTCTCGTTTCCCCAATGTATGAACTTTTACATTCATCACATTTATAATTGTATATATATATATATATATATATATTCATTATAGAAAACAAGAAATATTTTATGTATACATGTTTCGAGTGTCTCCACTCATAGTCAGTACAAAATAACTAAAATAATATGGTTGTAATTTCAAATTGTATGTTATTAAAATTGTAATTCGTAGATCTTATGCGATATTCAGTCTTTGACTTAATTCAGTATTTAATAGATTCTCCTTAGTTTCTTTTATGAAAATAGCTTATTCTGCAATTTTTTTATGATTGGTTTTATTTAAAATAGTAGAGTTTTTCCTCTTAGATGCATGTTCATGGCAATATATTTCTGCTTGAAGATGACCTCGTATATTCTCTGAAATTCTTTATTCCAATTGTCTTCTCGTTTCCCCAATGTATGAACTTTTACATTCATCACATTTATAATTATATATATATATATATATATATATATATGCTCACAACGTGGTGATCAAAGGAAAGGAAAATAGAAAAATTATCATTTTCAGACACATGTGATTAAAGTATCTAAATACGAATATACTTAGGGAAAATTTTATGAATACACCTATGGTATTCAACGTTAAAATATTGTATTCAGCTCCTCTATGTTAAGTTCTATTTTAATGAAATACCCATCTCATAATCAGTCTAAGCACCGAATACACCCGGTTGCTCTGAATACTAGGAGGCAAACAAACACAGGTCTTCATAGTCGCAAGGAATAATATTGCTTGCTTGCCTCAACTCCCTTTTATATTATTGCAAGGCCTCCTGCTAGCTAATTATAATTTCGTACGGCCCTGAAATTTCTTTTCATTATAATTACTAAAACCATGAATTTATAATTTTCTTTATCAAAAAATGTTGGCACTGGTAATAATCTATTTTAAGGAGTAAAAATACGTATATTTACAGCTCATAAATTTCAAAACCATTTTGGCCCATCACTTTCAGGACAAACAAAGGCAAGGCCATTTCCATCAATGATTACATCTTTCACATACACTGTATATAGCAAGAGGAAAATATTTTAATCTAAGGAGCTCTAAAATTTTTTATAGCTGGTGTTATATTCAGGATTAGAGATATGGTAATGGAAATTTCCGATTCATTCTATTATTTCCAGATTGTGGAAATTTATGGAAATGAAATTTCAAAAAAGACATTTTCAACGCTATTGAAAATCTTCAAAAACCTTAAATATATTCAAATATATATATATAAATCAAGTGTAAA
Organism: Hofstenia miamia; assembly: GCA_900660155.1. Lineage (NCBI taxonomy): Eukaryota > Metazoa > Xenacoelomorpha > Acoela > Hofsteniidae > Hofstenia > Hofstenia miamia. The sequence continues at coordinate 816,319 of CABFPE010000312.1, forward strand.
TTCCTTGCGTAAATTTAAAAAAATATTGCACCTGATTTCATGTAGTTTAAAGACTGAACCTCTTTGTGACATCTAACACTTTATATTAATTCTGGTCTAACTCTGCATGTGCAAATGTAAATATTTTAATATTAATGCCACTGCAAATAATAAAATTATCAACAGAAAATTTGTGATGCATTCGTGTTTGCTGTATGAAAATGTCCATATACAATTGCTATGCACATATAACTTTAAATTGTTGAATTTTAAATCGATTTTGTACAGAACTGGACCTGAATTTAACGGAAACAATTAATCGATATGAAATTGAAATAGCCTTGGCTGAGGTCAGGATTAAAAGCATTAAAAAATTTTATTATGTGTATCTTAGAAGTTTCAACAAACCAATATTGCACATGTCTGTAGTATATTGTAATTTTTTTTCACATTATTGTCAACTTAAAAAATTAGCAGGGTACTACATGACCAGGCCGTCCAACAGAATTTTGCAGGTCTTAGTCTCATGACCCTGGAATTAACATTACCTGAAACCAGAAATGCAGAACCTGGAGATACGGATTACGCAAATTAGTTATTATAATTCCCATTTTGATTACAATAGAAGTTATGCTGTGGTACCAATGGCACTATCTGACAGGGAATTTCATGGGATTGAGATGGGAAATATTTCTAAAATAGTTATGGAGATGGAAGATAATTGCATTTCCATACGAACGCCTGAAACTATTAGCTATTTATATTTTGTCGAATAAAACCATTCGAAAATATATTTTTAAACGATTACTAATTTTTAAAACTTCATATCTTGTAGTAAATCAGAAAATTTGTAATTCAGAACTACTGCAAAGTGTTCTCTGCTTAGAGTAATGGTATTCAAACGGTCTTCCTTTTTTAACTGCTAAAATTTTGAAAATATTTGCCCTAGCAATTTTAATTAAATTGTCACTCAGATTTTGAGGACATTGCTTTACGAAATTCCGCATTCTCACAGTTGCTTAATTTTCAGTTCTTGTTACGGGTACCTCTAATTTAAAACTTAATCTAATTGGAGGATATTTGGTTAATTAGAATCTAGTGCACTTCAATATTGCAAAAAATTTTGGAGCAAAGCTGAACAATTTACACTTTAAGCCAAACCGATTTGTTGTACTGAAAAACATATAGCCGATCGAAAAAAAACATTGCTGAAAATAAAAAAGTATGATCAGGTAGGCACTACATGCATTTAAGAAGCCCAAAAGTAGTTATCAACATTTTCAGTGCTTAATTCGGTCATTTCTGATTCAAATAAAAAAATGCAGCTAGGCCGAAGCTGAGACGAGCCAGCAGATTAATTAGATGAGCTGCTTGCAAAAGCGGTGCACTTTAAAATAAGTGTTTCAATCAAGTGGTCCATTAGGCCTTAAGTGGACTCATTTTCCCCTTTCAAACAGAGTATCTAACCTCTTTAAGCGAAAGCAACAAGATAAGCGAAAACGGTGCTGAAATATGTGGAAGCAGAGTAAGAGGTCGCTCATGTGATTTTGGAATTAACAATTATTGAGAAATAATTTCATACATTGGTAACTCAATAAATCAACTTATTACTAAACTTTTAGTAATTTTATCAAGATTTCTATCGATTAAATAGTGTTCATTTGAAAAGTTAATGAGTGTTAGTTAGGCTTAAGCGGCCTAAGCGATAAACGACATTGAAATAAGCGGTTGAAATATACGAATTAAATACTTTGTTCTCAAGTTTTTGTGATTGCAACCGATTATTTTAATAACACTTTTTCTAATGAAATCTAATGAGAGGAAATTATCTGAAAATGTCATCCTCTATTGTGACGATGCCTAAACGTTTTCTTAACTTCATTCCAAGAAATCTTACAAAATTTCTACCAAACGCTAATCAAACTTGAAACCACCCTCCTATGGGATGTTAGGAGAAGGAAAATACTCAAGCAATATTTTTTGCAGATCTATAATGAGTTTTTTTTCAAAAAATTTAACTCAAAAATGTCTTTTGATGTATTCAGAAATTAAACTTCTACTATATTGCTAACATGGTGTTATATATTGCAATCATTGGGGTTGATTGCACAATTTCAGTTGGGCAAATGGAGGGTATTTTATTTCATGAAATGCAAGCTGGAAGAGAGATGAACATTATTTCTGGGTGGTATACATTCACTAGCAAAAGTAAGACGAAAACACATTTATTTTCAAGAACATACATTTCACAAAATATGTAATCATAGTAAATAAATTTATAGCTTTTTACAGCTAGTAAGAGTAACAATAGTATCTGACAATGCTCAAACGAAGATTCACCTTATTTTTTGAATGGAGAATGCCAACTTTGCCTGTTTCATTTCACATTTCATTGAAGTCGGAATGGAAAGTTTCGAATGCCTTGCACAAAATTAAATTTTTAAGTGATTTGCAAAATGGGAAAAACTTGTTAGATCAACTGAGATATTTTTGCTGAAATATGAGTTCAGAATTGCTAACATTGTTCAAGAGCGCTTATGCTATTGGTATTAATACAAATGAGGACGATAAACTGCAATATTTTTTTAACCATTTTGCAAAGATTTTTTGATCAAATGTTTCCACACTACAGGACTTTGTTTTTTATTTTTAGTAGCAGATGTAGCCAACTATGGCCTACAATGGACACTTAAAACGCAAGGAGCTCTTTGATACTAGACTATATGCAATCTCTGTATCAAAAAATTAGTCCGAACTGCAAACCTTAGTATAGATCTATAATAGCAAACTAAATAGCTTTCTCGTTACGTATTTTTTTATTTAAATGAAATTTAGCTACAGGTAGTGGGCGAATTTTTTTAGCTACGGTCTACGGAGCGTACTCTGGCACTGGCTCTATCCAAAATTTATAAATTTACCAATACCTATTGCCTTTACGCATATTTTGGTGAGTAAGTAATATTTTTTTCTCAATGACAGTAATATAAAAGCAATTACTAGTATAGTAGCAGCATAATTTTTGAAAAGCTCAATAGGGAGTTGTAAAAAATATACTTTTGAAAAGTGCAAAATGTATGGCTTGAATATTTTTTTTCTCTTAACACACGCATATATCGGGTGTACGCCGCGTCACGCCGCCATGCAAATCACAGCAGCTTGGAACGGTGAATCTACCAAATTCAACTTAAACAGACTCCCAGGTGACAATTTTTGGTCAGGGGTAAGCATGTGAGAACCAAAACCACAGAGATTACTTTTGTTTGGTTATATGTGAGCCCCATTATTCGAAGCCTCATTAGAGTCCTTATTATTTGTTCATAAATATTATCATGTTATTAAACTTGAAGCATTGATTTGCATGTTTCGTTAAGACGTGATTGTGCTCACTAATAAACCAACCTGCTATATTTTTAATAGCCTTTTTATAATGTCTTGATAAATGTCTAAGTAATTCGTAGCAATCTGTTTTGTCAAGCACCCTACTTTGCAGTAGAGATTTTAAGATTTAGCTAAAGAAACAAATATATACCATGCTGGCCATAATATTATGGTATTTTCTAAAAAGGGTTGTTTTTAAATTTTGTGTTGAGCAGGTTGGTGTAATGTCTTATGGCTCATGCAGCGGTGATATTTAAGGACCGTGCATATACGTGTGTACACAATCTACCTACTTTTACAAGCTTACTTACTCAGACCACTCACTTTTCTTCTTTTTGTCATGGGACAAAGGACATCTCGCCAGACTAAAAATGGCTCAAATGGTGATTGTAAAGCAATATGGCCGTACTAACAAGGTCAGAGCACCGTGATTAAGTGTTTCTGAACTTGTAGTACAACTGTATTTCACACGTAATCGCTCCACAGACAGCTATGCGGCAAGAAGGCAAACTGGCAGAGGATGTTCAAAATCAGAAACAAGTGATTGAATGATGCAGCTACTGGTCACTGCTGATCCCACCGCTTCTTCCTCATTTATTGCATTCCAATTGCCACCATCATCAACTGTCAGAGCCAGAACAAGGCGGCAAAGATTAGAAAGTGATTTCTCATTGCATGTCTGCCGTATAGTGTGCTCGCCAAGCCTATCCCCCAAGAGCATTAAGGATAGACTGCTAGATGATACAAGCACTGGCCACCCCAACACTGCCACTCAGTAATCATCACTGATAAGTCATTGGTGAAGCAGTTTTACAGTTTCTCCACACATTTCCGGTGACAAGTTGGTGAGAAATACAACCAAAGATATAACCTCCCTTGCGTTAAGAACTTTCTATCAACCATGATATGGGGGACCATTTCGGCTGCCAGCAGAGGTTCACTGTCGTTTATGCGTAGTAATTCAACACAGGTATATCTTGGATTGCTACCAGAGATCTGTTGACTCCTATGCCGAGGCATCATTGTGACAAATTCCAGCACGACGGCGCTCCAGCAAACAATGCAATGTATGTGCGTGAATGGCTACAAAACTATCAAGAGGAGATACTTGGCCCCGGGACCAGCATTTCTCCTGACCTTAATCTTATTGAGAACTATTAGGCCACAATCAAAGAGAAGGTTCCTGCTCTACAACCATTATCAGTGAACGATAGGCAAAAATATTACTAGAGTATATTGTCGAGAAATCTCAGCTGAATATTGCCTAGCGTTGGTGAATTCTATGCCGGATCACATGGTGGTGGTCATTGCTGCCAAAGGTGATCCTACAGAGTATTAGCATGCTTGTATTGTTTATATCTTTCTTATTTTTGTTTACTCTCTGTTTGGTGCCTCAAATATTACATAAACTGCTACTGTTCTCCTGTATTTCACAAAAACAATACTTTTTACAAAAACGGTGATATTATGGCCAACATGGTAAAGCTAGGAATCATATGTACTGTATACATAAAGAAAAAGGGAGCGAAGCCGCTTTACCAGAGATGCTACCGGCCTGCACCCGGCCGGTAAAATTATCAGCCGTTTACTGGCAAAATGATTAAAAAAAAATTTTGTTTTATCTTATAAAGAAAGAATATTTTGTTTAGTATTAGAGCGATTCCTATGACAATATAAGTTCAAAAAATTTTTATAGTTTCAGCAATCTACAGCTTTGCAATTAAAATGATAATTAAATTTACTTTCTGGAATCTCTTAATAATTTACTATAAATTGAATTTTTCTGGTTTTGAAAAGATAATTTGACTTCAGTTTTTTATGGAAATTAGTAAAAATTTTTACATAAGCTGTTTATAATAATGAAAGTGTAATCTATAGAATTTACACTTTAAATTTAAGAGGCCTCTCATACAAGTCAAGCAACTTGAACGCTTGTATTTTTCTAAGATAGAAGGAGGAGCTCCAAATAAATTTGAAAGATTTTCAGTAGCAAAACATTCAAACACAAATGTCAGTTGACTCATCCTATTAAAGGAGTGAATTTAGAGAAACAAATTTTAAATATATGTATTTGTGTACTTATAAGTTTTCCAATGCTAACTGAGGTCAAATGCCACATCAATATGAAACATAATGATTGATAAAATGCTAATCGCCTAGCTTTATGTAATTTAACCAGACTTGTAAACGAGTCGAGCTTCTAACGAGACAAACCGAGCCGAGCCGAGCTTGAGCAGAGCCCAAAACGAGCCGTTTTTAAGCAAACCAAATTTATAGTGCTGCTTGTTAATTTGATTATGCAGATTTTTCATTCAATATTCCTTACTTTTAATCTTATTTTAGAAATGTTTATTAAATAATAGGAAGAGCAATGGAAAAAATTCTGAGAGTACAATATTTTAAAAAAAAATATCGAGCTGAAGCGAGCCTCATTGAAAGATTTTATGTGGCGAGCTGGGCGGAGGCGAACTTACTCAAAATTTAGACGAGTTTAGAAATTTCGGCTCGTTGACAAGTCTGAATTTAACTATCATAAAAATATACTAACTAAACAATCTGAAATGTTCCCAATTTATATTTACGAAAAAGTGGAAGGTGACTATAGTTATATAAAGAATTGATGTATAAAAAATATCAAATTTGTGTTTTGCTAGAAATATAGATATTATAGCTTGAAATATATGTACATGCAATATCAAGTCTTTGCATCGCCATGTGTAATTTTCTAGAATAAAACAGCTCATAATGCATATATATATATATATATATATATATATATATTATATACTGCATAAATTAAAATATAATGCAAAAAACTTTACCGCCCGGTATTAACTCTTACTGGCCTTAAAATTTCCGGCCGCTTCCAACTCTGCGGTGCATACCGCTGCTGGAATTAATGTTAATAAATATTGAAATGATTACTTACCAATGAAATCGACATCGTCAAATCGTGCGTCTTTTTGTATGAGTGGAATGTAACGAAATGTTTCCCCATTGAAAAATTCGATAAAATTTAATAATTGTGAAATAGGATTTATTAATCGATTTTCGGATCCAATCCAATCTTCAACCGATGTATTTTCATCATGAATCCACAGAATGTCTTCCTCAGAGAACTGTAAAGTTTCTAACATAAACTTTCTGTATTTATCTCGAACAGTAATTAGGACTGTGTGACCGTTTTTCTAAAAAAGATATTGGCAAATGCGTTATACATGTTACACTGTACATTGTATGCAGAAAACTTCATCTATATAAAGTCATTTAGTTTTTAGAATCTTATATCGAGTGGTGGTTCCAATTTTCCTGAAACTCATCACTCAAGATCGAAAATATAAAGTTTGAGGAATGCATGCATATCAAATTTTTAGTAATAGTTCCTATATGTATATATATATATATATATATATATATATATATATATATATATTGTTGCATCATCACCCAGGTGAAGGATGTGCATAATAACGTAGTATAGTTTAGATACAAACAGATACAGATTCCGACTCGCAGGGTAATGTGCACGTTTACTCTTGCTTTACTTTCACTGCTGTATAACTATAGAATTAACTTAATTAATACTCCAAGCTAGTGTAACAAACACTACTATTTAGGTAGCATCTTCGAAAGTAATAACAAGAAGGGATACAATGGGCGCTCTTGCCCGAAGCTGTATCATGAAGACAGCATGCAGTCCAACAGTTCGATCCGTTGCATCCATCTGTATCCATCATTTCATCCGCCGCGACTCAGCTCAATCTCATTGAAAGAGATTTGTTATGTGTGCCTTACTTATATACCAGTCACTAATCGATTTAATTCTCACTCTCAGTATATACTGATTTAGTGTGTTAACACAATAATGTATTGCAACCAGGCACTAGCTGCTATTGCACGAATTAAGAAACAGTTAATATAAAAATAGAGCAGCTTCCTACATTTAGTTAAAATGTACATTCATGATAATGACTGACACGTAAAAATAAAATGACACTAGCTGTGAACAGACTAAAGATTACTAGGCAGCTCCTAACCTACATACAGATAAAATATAATTAACATTAACCAGGTAAGCATGAAAATTAAAACATTCCTATTCCTAGTCGTAACCTATTTGCATACAACTATCAAGGCTGACTTCCAATAACACTCCCTCACAAACAACCCTTGATCAATGCACACAACGAATGCTTAGCTGCACATAATATAATAGATCAAACCATTATAAAAAAATATATATATATATATATTATATTTATCCACACAATCAACACGTGAAAGGCCATTAATAGCATTCGTTCTAAATATCAAATTTCTTTTCATTCCGTTATCTCTCCTTTTAGCTGTTAAATTTGTGTTTTAGAAGGATTATGCTTCAATATATATATATATATATATATATATATATACATATTTATATATTTACATATATATACACATATATATGTATTTATATATATATATATGTTCAATGTTATCATAAAATTATATACAATAAATGTATTCTTCAGCAGTTCTCTTTAATATTAACAAGTGCACTGGAAACTCAATCCACTAAATATTTTACAACATCAGTAGCATGAATGACGTCGTGCTAACGTCATGTGTAAAGATTGTATATAAATTTAGAAAGTTCAGTTTAAGGAATCACCTTTTGAAAGCTTATCATAATATATATAATAAATTCTATTATTGAATCAAAATTTCAGTTCATAATGAACCTAATTTTGAAGAGTATTTTTATAAGTTGAAAAGTAACACATGTGATTCATAGCCACATACATTTGATGTTTTGGTAAGCGCGTGATGCGGGGCGATATTTGTAGCGTCCCTTAAGTAGCGTTTAAACCTACAACTTTCTTCACAACTTTTTGGGAACTAAAATATTCACAACAAAGTTTTACTGTTTGTTCACAACTTTTACTTTAGATTTAAGTAAAATTTTTATATATTGTAACTCTAAATTAGGGCCGAACAAAATGATTCTGTTTAATTAACAAAACGCAATAACAATATGCAACTCTAATAGTTGTTAACGTGCACTTTTTTTCGTACTCCATGGTTTTGAGAATGCAGTCTGTCTACACAAGTGGTTGTTTTAACCTCCTGCTTATTTCGTAAATTTTAATGAGCAAATATTTGTTTCAGATATAACTTCAAATGCAATTTAATAAACACTTAGCCCGTAAAAATTTAATTCTGATCTAAGATTCGAAAATTTTAACGCTAGAGCAACGAGTACTCCCTTAGAATAAATTTACATCTAATGTTTCAAATTCGAAAACTGTGGAATTAAAAAAATTTCTACAAATAGCAAATTCAATAAGATTATTAACATAATTAAAAGTACAGTTTTCGAAAAATGAATTCGGCCACCCATAAGTTGTCATAAATATGTTTAAGAAATGGATGCCAAGAATGTCATAGTTACTTTTTAATTAGACTTGGGGTTGCAGAAAGAGGAATTCATCAATGTTGAGACATAGTTATCACTGTTTACTTTAAATCTTAAGGAGAAATGCTACAATGCTTCAGACCAAATCAGAGAATTTGCAAAAAATTTCATTGGTTGAGCCTTTTTCAGTCTCTTTATAGTGAAAATGTCTAATAACAGTATTTCTTCGCCATATATGATGCCTAGTTACATACCTTTTGCCATCCGCGAGTTGATTATCTCTAAACATTTGGAAGGGATGAGTCAACGTAATATAGCTGTCAGGGATATCATAAGACGTTTCACTTCTGAAAACACCATTGCCCCATGGCAAAGTCCGGAAGACCAAAGAATAACGCCAAAACCTCCCATCAGCTCCTATGTGCCTTTCAAAGCGAAATCCCAGGAAGACTTCAGAAGAATTTCGCAAGGAATGAGCTGATGGTGATCTCATGACTGCAACAACTGTGCAAAACATCCTGAGGAAGTACTCAATTGGGATTTTCGTGGCACCCAGAAAAACCATTCTTAACCACAAACAAAGATTACGCAGGATGAGGTAGGCCAATTTAATGAGAGACAATTCATCTGAAGATTGGTCCAATGTTATATTTTCAGATGAGTCAAGATTGAATGTTGATAAAGAGACCAACTGGGCAGAAGTTCAGATTCTTGCCTCAACTTAATCGGGGGACCATGAATTGTGGCGGGAAGTCTGTATGAAAAGAACCCTTGCTACTTCATAAAATAGATCAATACATGTATATCAGCAGGGTGGTGCTCCATATCATACCTCAAAAGAAATGAAAAATTTCCTCCACAATAATGGGGTTGCTATCCTTGCTGACTGGCCTGGCCAATCTTCAGACCTTAAAATTATCAAAAATATGTGGATAGAGCAATAAAGAAAAATTTTTATGAATTCCCAACAGCTTTATTGAAAGACTTTTTGCTTCAATCCCTGATCACCATGAAGCTGTTAGTTGCTCAAAGGGACACCTTACAAAATATTAGAAGAGACAATTTTGTTACTAAGTGACTTGTATGTTTGCTTAACAATTATACTAACGATTGTCACAAGGTAGGAAATATATTTTACTTCTCTTAATTTCATTTCTTCCTTCCTAATAATGAAAAATGGTGGTAACTGTTTTCATCCCCAAAATTGCAATTACTACAATATAATACAGCAATTTCTTAATTATAAGTGCAATTGCACTTGATCTTTGACGCCTTAATGTTAGACTCCATCCTAAAGTTTGGCAATTAAACCATGAATCTTCATTTTGTAATAATTATCTTCTGCTTTCCAAAGTCCTTAAAAAATAAAAAATATGTCAATTAAATTAGGATATGCACCTTAAATTCTTTAGCAACAAGTGATATAGGTTGGTAGTCACCTCTTGTCCCTGAAGCTATGAATGCAACATTGATCTTTTCTTTCGACTGAGGGAATCTAATATCGAAACTTTCCCAGGGCCGAGACGTGATTTTAATGTTGGTATCTAAATAGTAGGCATAGAAGGTAATGCCTAGTATCAACGCAAATAAGGCTCCAAATGTAGACAATAGTACATGCCAAATTTGTCTGCACATTAATATATTTAGATTTCAAAAACTGAAAAACAGATGTTGACGAAGTCAACATTTTGTTTGTATTTACAAGCACATCCTAAACGAAATTACATTCAATTTGAAAATAATGCGCTCAAATTTTCCAAATTTATTGTTATTTGTAGAACATCAAAACATAGTGCTTCTGAAAATCTTTGAATCCGTATATTAAAATTAGTGTAATTACTCAAAAATTGAATATAAATTATTTAGAAATATCACATTATAGCGTTATGCTAGCTGTATTTAATCAGCTATAATTTACTAAAAAATCATATATATATATATATATATATATATATATATATTTATATATATATATACATTCATATGTTCCAGGTTAATGTAAACAAAAATGCGAAAATGTTGCATTGAGTGTTATACTGAAATCTGTTATTCACTGATATAATATTGACTTGTATTTTCTTTTGATTGTACTTGCATTAAATATTTGCATTGGTATATCCTATTAAGAAATGTGAAGGGTATAAAACTGATTTTTTTAATCCTATAAATCATTAGATGAAATTTTTTTTCAAAATTCGCTAGATGGCGTCGTAAAATATTGAATTAGTATGTAAAATCAAAGAGAAGTTTGGTATTTAGAGGTATAGCACTTTTAATATTGCAATTTGTTTGCGTTACAAAACAATTATGAGTAAATTACGTTTTGCTGCATGCATTCAGTTATTAAAATTAGAAATTGACGGAGTCAATGATGGGCCAAATGAGGTTAAATTTAATATAGTATTTTTCAAAAATTCGTTAAAATTTTCAAAATTATTGATTTGTAGAGGTGATTTCAATTTGATATTTCTATATTACTAATTATCATTGGCGAACTTCTTCTGGTGAACTTACAGCTGTTTATTTTATTCTAATCAGTTCCGATTTCGGGACAAATGAGTTTAAATTATGCAAGAGAGAATATTTAGTAAGATAAGTTTAGCTAGATATTAGAAAATATATAATAATTGTTATTATGTTTATAATATTTGAATTCATCAGACATATTTGCATTTCGAATATTCTACATAATTTTTTTATCTTAATGTAATACCAATTTGGTAAGCCCTGGTATTATATTACAGCTGCTTACGCAAATAACTATGCTTACTTTGCAATTGTTCTTATTAATTATATATAGAATGAGGAATATCTTATTGTTTGGGAAGATGCCATGATTCCGTTTTGGGAGACAAAACGCAATTGTACATCTACATTACTAAGATAAAGCTTTTTAATTATAGTAGTTACTTAAATTAAAAGTTATGTAATGCTTACACAAAAATTACTACTATCTGATGATATAGTGATAATATATTAAACAATAAAATTGTGACATCATAAATTTAAAAGCTATGGTTACTTGGAAGCCATGCTTGACTTAGCTTACCTGCATATTATTTTTGCAAAAGCTAACGTTCTATTTATAACCCTATTGTTGAAAAAATTACATCGTATTTTATTGGGAAGCAAACTTTTAAGTTCCCACCAATAACACAAACGTAATCAAAGCATATGAACTAATATACTAGCAGTAAAATTAAATGTTTGTTTTTAAATTATATTCAACACTATAAAGCCATTCTAATATAATTACAGAGTAAAAAGTAATCTATATTAAGTACATGCTAGACTGACTTTAGTTTACAAATGCTAAATATATTGCTAGCTTATATTTTGACTTGGCCAATGCGAGCCAGCGCTTTAGCGCTTGTACTTGGCGCTTATGTATGTATAATATTTAGTATATATATATATATGTATAATTAAATTTAGAATAAATTTTATACCTTTGTATGAATTATGTAATTCTTGATTAACCCGACTTGGTTTGCGTTTACTAGTGAATAGTTTTATTTTTAAATGCAGTCAATTTAACATGTGAATTCGGAGGTTAATCAGTTATATTTTTCTAACACGTTATCAGGAGGGAACAGGGGGTCAAATTTAAAATAAGAAAAATATGAAATTTTTATTTCATTCTATATTTTAAATACAGTAAGACAATAATGAGTAAATATGATTACATATTTCTAATTTTTTCATTCATTTTTAGAAATATCAATTTATTCAAAATTATGAAAATGGCTACCATGATTACATAGTATTGCCTGACATTGAGTGTATTTTTCTATTTTCCAGTTAGAGTAAATCTTTGACCATAACTAGAATGAATATGAGCCAAGTAAACTGTTTCCTTCAATTTTTATCCTAAATTCATTTAGGTTGTTTTTCACCTCTATTTTTCCAAAAATTGGTGACATCCCAACTTCATTTGTATATAAAATTTAAGCCAATGAATGTATTTTTTTTTAAATTAGCAGTTCATTTTTTGATTCTCATTTTAAATATGCAATTTATAAATTAGACAACCCATTATTTATTACATTATTAGAGAGAACATTTAAAGCTTTGTCTAAAATTAGTAACACTTTGTTAAATAATAATAATAATAATAATAATAATAATAATAATAATAATAATAATATATGGCTAACATTAAAATTAAACAAATACCAAACATAGTGAAGTTATTTCAAATAAAATTAATGTATTATTTTTACATCAATAACATATTTTTAATTTGCTATCTTGCTTATAATATTGATCACATATATGTACAGCAATATAGAAGTGCACTGTAAAATTATACTACAACATCAAATCTTTGAAAGTCAATTTTTGTCAACAAAAATATACAAGAAATTAAACCTAAACAGTCAGCATGGATAATAGCTATCTTCCTAACAAAAAACAATGACTTACAGTTGCTTTTGAATCATTGATAATGAGATGCAATTTCTAAGCAGAAGCAGTATGAAATTATGATGGCACCACTTGGCAGCAACATGAAATCCTGGTTACTAACTGGCTATTTAAAAGCTGCATTGCCAATGAAATCTAAAAAGGCGTCTACACATGATGATAAGGTGTTGATGAGAATAATAAAATGAGAGTCACCAATGACAAAGATGTCAATCATCCAGTTATGTCTAAACAGTATATACCACTCATATTTACCATTCCTTTCCAGTAATAACTAAAAATATATCTGGGGTGAAACCAGTTAAACAAAATACAAAACTTTCAGAAGAAAACCCTGGTTGACCACCAATATGTTTATTAATAGGAAAACATTTGATATGACAGACACATGCAATTGTGTATGTAATCTTAGTCTAATAGAATGGATGTGCAATGTTGCATTGCAACACCAAGAGATCTACCCAACTTGTACATTCAGCAAAGAATTTTACAAGAGAACAGGAAAAATAAGTTAATACAAATAGTTTAAATCAAACTAAAATCTGGGACAGAAATTTGGGACTAAGAACAACTTCTGAATGAATCTACAAAATTGTTTTCACATAATATACAGCAAATAGTAGACTAAGTCAACTTTGAAAAGTTTGGAAATGTATGCAGTGTAGACAATTACAGCAGAAAGTAATAGTTACTGAGGATATACTCACCAAAAAGCCTTTACCTATGGAAGTGAAGTACACAATTTAATTTGTTCCATGAAAATTTGGTCTATGCAAGGAAACACAAACAGCTTCGTTTGAAATGCAGTTCATGACTGAATCAGTCACTACGCAGGAAATTAAGCAATTACACAAACCTTGAAAGCACTTAGCTATATGAATATATATATATGTATATATATATATA
>CABFPE010000312.1:846703-890879 GCA_900660155.1 Hofstenia miamia
TATATATATATATATAGTGTTTTTCCAATGCAAATTCCACAATAGTGTTTGATTGATGATGTTTTTAGGTCATACAAAATACCTTCACCTATTCGCAGTTAGGCTCTTAACCCTAACACATGTGTTGTACAGTTAGGCTCTTAACCCTAACACATGTGTTGTACGCATAAAAGATGACTTTACGGTACACTAATACACTATGTGTCACTATGCTATGCGGTGTTACTGTCCTCCTGTACCTACATTTCTTTTAGATTAAAATACTGTTACAGTACAAAAATAAAATGTGTTTACATTATCATTAGTATATTAGTGAAATACATAACTGCATGCAATATTTTACTAGCCCAATAGCTATTCAATGCCTAGGTTACAGTACCATTCACAACACTTGCGAAGGTCTGTTTCATATACCCTCATTTGATACGACAGATCGATGCTACATTTTCCTTTGTTCTAGTCAATTGCACATTTGAATTTTCAGAGATCAGAAACATTACACCTTAGGTAGGATGCAGATCTAACAGGTAATTTAGAAGTTAAATTTCTCAGGTGTTAATATTTAGTACACTTTTCATTTTACTATGGACGACATTAAATAAATTTTAAAAAATGGTGACCCTGAAATTCAAATGAAGAATTTTGCTGTGGCAGTAAATATGTCAAAAATATTTTGCAAAAGAAATTTCTATGCATAGATCAGCAGTTGCGGAATTTGATAATATTCAAGCTTTCAACAAATATCTTGCACCTTAGCAGTGGAACATAAAATTATAATTGAGAATGATTTTCAAATTAGACATACAATTACCTGCATTTTGTAGTAATATTGATTTTGGCATATTCTGTTTTGTTTGCATACATGAGAAATTTATCAAGCCAAGAAACCAGAGAGTCCTTCTCAATGAGATCGTAGTTGTACAAGTCTTGGACGAGGCCTTGAATTTGAGTGCGGGTAATCGGGTTTAAATAGTCAATTTCTTCTTTGAATACAATCTAAGTGACTGATTAACGAATAGCAGCTGGGATAGAACAATATCTTAGCAACATTAGAATGTTTTCCCTAATGTAGAAAATGAGTATTACCATAAGTGGAACTCCTGTTCGATTGAAGTGAGCGCTGTTCGCAATGAGATGCTGAGCAAAATAGCTGTGCTGATCCACAATGGAAAATAGTGAGACACCCTTTTGCGTTTGAGACGCGCCCCAGCATGCTGCAACTAGATACACCACATACAATATGATGAAGACGCACTAAAATGGAGAAACGGTGAGAATGCAAAAAACCAGCCAGTCAATGAAAATCACAAAGTGCAGTTGAATACAGCTATTTCTAAAAAAGATAGACTGTTCTAGTATGGATCCATGTGCCGATTTGTCTTCGATAAATTACATCAAAACAGAAAAGAAACATAAAAATAACAATTTCACAAACTAAAATTTACAATACTGAAAAAATAAAATATTAAATTTAATAAACTTATATATATAAGTATAAGTCAACTAAGCTTTGATTGACTGATTGATGAAAAAATTACTAATGCTAATCAGCATTTGACTGGAGATCCAAACGTTAAACTTTGCGAATTTAAGAATATGCTTCGAGTCGGAATGAGGTAAATGGGGTAAAAAATATTCGGATACTTGCAAAGGTCATGTTTTCACTCCGATGTACAGGGAGGTCATATAGTCTCCTGGGGATTTTGATTGATTATAAAGCAAAACAGAAACATGAAACATGACTGTTGTATTATCGTAAACCACGTACAGATCTGGACAAAAGAATTTAGACTGTTACCAATTTAATAATTAAAATAGCTAGAGATTTAGTTGTGTACAATAATCGGTTAAGGTTAGAAAATAAAAATCTATCTCCTGGCACTTCTATAAAACAATTTGAATACAATATAATTGTGTCTTAATGCTTCTTCTTTTGATCTTATGTAACCAGAACATTCTCAGAATTGGACAAACGTATTGAGACAGCACTCTAAAATAATGCTTACTTAAAAGTTTGAATAGTTAATACAATCAATTTTACTGTGTACCATTGCCAAAGACTTTAACTTAACTTACCTCTAGGATAATGCCCTAATGCCGTCCTGGGTCGATTAGACAATTAACTTAACCTCCATTAGTCAGTTAACCAATGTTACAAGGAGTCATGTTGGATGCCTTATAACAATATTTAGGAGAGATGGAACAATATTGGTGTTTACGAAAACAGGGTATCCTCCAAATCTACTTATAGAGATGATACGACACTATTTTATCCAATTGAAGAGCGATCCCTGAAAAATTTGCAGGCAGTTAAAGCGGGAGTGGTCCTTAGTTAATCACCTCTGCAAATACATTGTTATAAGAATTCCAGTGTGATTTCAACGTATGGGTAGAATTTGTAGAATTGCCATAAAAACCATATATTTCTAAAACACAAGAGAAAAATCTGCTCCAATAGATGCATTAAGCAAAAACGGTATACTACCAAGTATTGGATTAGGGCCATATGCTCGGAGGAGAGCAAAATTGAGCTAAACTTTAGGCGCCTGGAGTACATTAGGAGGCGATCAGAATTATCAAAAAGAGTTTGGCAGTATTTGAATAATGACATAGGGGTGCTTTCAGCAAATGAAATTCGCAAGATCATCAAAGTTGATGGACTAATGTATTCAGCAAAATTTTATGTGTCAATCTTGTGTGAAAATCTGTTGGCAGTCCTCCATTATAAACTTATATTTTAGCAAAAGGAAGAACCTTGTCACACATCACGATTCACCAAACACTTTGTCGAAGAAAAGGAGGTAGCCTTTATCCCAAATTAGCATGTGCAAAGCCCTGAGCTCAATATAATTGAGGATGCTTGAACAGAATTGAATTGAAAGGAGGAGTAGCTAAACGTCAATTGTTGAATACTGAGGATTCTTCGAAAGTGACTGAATAAGAATTTTAATGATTTTTTTGAAAAATTTCTCTTTACAATGCCCAATTGGGTTAATGAGGTGATTCAACAAAATTGATGGGTTATCCGATACTGATAAACTTGGAATTCTAACTGTATACATTTTTTCTGTTATTTTTCACTTGTATGATGCCGTCCCTTTTTTTGTCCAATGTCATTTGTTGTTGTGTTCAGATTTTTTCAAATATATAACAAATGAAAAAAATATTTTCCCCAATCATTATTAGGATGTCCCTTCTAGTTTTCGTCAGCAATATACTAGCCTTACAATACCTGAATGTAACATAATGTTGAGATAATAACCAAAACGTAAAAAATTAATAGGTGTCTCAATACCTTTGTTCAGGTATGTACACCTATATTTAATATTTACAGAATACTAAAAGGAATATAGAGAAATTAACACTAAATGAATGAACGGCATTTTTGCACATTTCCACTGAAATGTTTTTGGCTTCATCTCCAATAAAAATTTTCAACTGTTTGAGATTCGCAGGCTTCCGTTTGTAAACTTGTGTTTTTAAGAAACCCCACACGAAAAAGTCTTTTCTAATGTTTTCAAAGAAGTGAGAGCACAGTGGGAACTAGCTTAAATTTACAAATGAGTTTAGAAATGTATACATTGCTTTGAAAGTGAAAATAGTTTCCAATTGTTAGAGAGAAATTTATTGCCTTTATTGCTTTAACACCAACAAAGTAAACATGTATGTTCTCAATCACATAAGTAAAAGTAATAATCACTTTACGAATCTTAATCAGATAATGAGTTCCACATGTTGACATTTTATTAAAGTTTAGCAAACTTCTAAGTTCTCATTTTAACAAAAGTTTTAAATATGCAGAGATCCTTTCCAAAATCAGTTTATAGAAGGTCGAGCTTTTAAAACAGCAGGTTTCATTAATATGCTTACTTAGTATCAAACCAATTCAATATAATGAAGATGAGATTGGAAGAAAATATTAACTGCGACAAAAGGAAGAGTGGATAGAGTGCTATATCTGCGGTTAATAATTCTCGGTGCTTTCCAACAAATGAGTTCGGATTCGGTTTCTTTGCATCTAGAAACCACAGTTTTTAATAAACCAGTATTCAAGAGAAAAAATCCCTTTTAAAGTATATTTTCTAAACAAAATGAAGTTGTTAATCAAGTAAAAATTTACACTTCAACTTAACAAACATTTTTCGTTTGCTCCAAGAAGACAGCATCGTTTATTGGAAATAACATTTTTTCTCGGTTTGGTTTAAAATGAAAACCGCGGTTTCGGCCAGTCCTTATTTTAAGGATTTTTTTACAACTGCACATGTTGAAAAAAGGGCATAATTCAACCATGTGCGGAAAAAATGTGAAGCATAAAATAGATCTCCGAAGGCACAATTGATTTTAAAATAGGTATATAATAAACACTAAGTACTGACAAAAACCAAACCGAAACTACACTGCGCGACATTCCCCCACTCTCTTCTACTGTATGTATGACCGGTATTTGAAATACAGGGCTGCTAAAAATGTTCATGGCCTTTTTACACCCTCAGGACAGGAATATGTTTCAATTTTACAAATGCACATTTATGGATTCACAACTGAACATTTATGAAGTACAACTGCACAAATTGGTTACAGCTGCACACTAAAATATGGTATAGTTTCGACCTATGAACGATATACTGAAGAGCACTAGCGATTAACGAACGTAAAGTGCAATTAAAAAGTTCATATACAGAGAAGCACACTGAAATTAAATTTTTTTAAATATTATGAAGTGTTCTATATTTCAATATGATGGTGTAGTCAAATCGAAAGATAGTTTACTAGCAAAATCTGACAGGGGATTTGCAATATCGATCAAGACCATTGATGACGATGCAAACACTTCGAAAATTCAATATTAATATATAAATACAGGATTTTAAGAACAAATTGAAATGCATTTAATAATAATCTGTGCGGGTATTAGAATAATTTAAGGCAACTGCTAAACAGATAATGAGACTAAAAGGAAAGATATACAATGAATTTGTTTATTAATTCACGAAAAATAATGTCTCACATAAATAGTTACCTTGGAAACGGGATTAAGAAGAATTTTAGAGATAAACTTTCTAACAACTAATTGCATCAAACTGTCAATTTCTTCACTTGTTTCTTTACTCTGCCCAACGCAACAGAGAAGCTGAAAGGGATTGCGAATCTTATCAACATCTAGTAAATACCTCCGAGGCTTCAGCCGAACACAGGTTAAACAATGTCTTCGTCTGCTAACACGGCGTGCATGTATGGCTAGACAACTGCCGAAAAAAGTCATTTGGATGACAAAGCACCATAGAACTGCACTAGCTAGGTAAACCATGAAAGGAAAAAAGTATGTATAGACAAGCATACCCGAATAGAAGCAGAAGTTGTTAATGTTGGTAAAGTTGGTAAAAGTGCTAAGAAGAAATGCAAACATGCTGGTAACTGAGCTGATACAAATGGGATAACCCGCTTTCCGAAATGTCATTGCCACTCTGTCTTCTTCTGGATCTTTGGGGTTTGTCTGCTTCCAAGCAGACATGAAAATAAACAAATCATCCAGCCCGTTTCCTAGAGCAACATTAAATAAACAATAAAATATCATTTTTTGAAACTAAAGTTAAACAAAGTAGCAATGCTGAAAATAGGAATTAAATAGAGCCATCAAAAGCGCCTAGTTGAAAACAAACTATAGTTTAAACTAGTCGTTTACATGAGACAGTTGATGTGAACTTTCATGTTCAGTATCACAATTCTCACTGCATATGTACATGATATAAATAGAACTAAAAAAACGATGTCATACATAATGATAAGGATTTTGAAATTGATATAATGAAGGCTGAAATTTCTATAATCAACAAAGTTACCAAAATATATTTTCAATGGAAATCCCATGCAAAAAGGCATAATTCTGCCTTCTCATGCACCAAGAATTCTCTCCCACATAACATATTCATTAAGTCAAATTCAATTTCCACTCCTTGAATGATGTTTAATGTTGATAATCAAGAATAATATTTTGGTGAATGAACTAGTTTGACGATAGTTTTAAAATACTTGTTACATACTATCTAAACCTAAATTTTAGTTTAGACATTAATGTTATAGCTTACCTTACTTTAGTTTAAATAAATTTGGAAGTTTAAACTTTTAAAATAATTTAAATATAAATTTAATCTGGTCATCACTGGCATTCCACTACAATTTGAAATATGATCACAGATTCAAGATAATGAGACAGTTAACAAACTCAGAGAAACATTCGTCTAATCGCTTACTGCTGACATGTGTACGCTTTAAAATACTCTATACCAAGGACGCTAATATACAGGACTCACAACTCTAAAAACAATGAATATATGCTTGTGTTGATAATTTTGATAATTTACTACTAATATACAAATTCGAAAAGTAAATATTAGAATTAGATTGAGAATACAATAAAGGTAATAAATATTTACACATATTTGCAATCTTAAAAACATTTATAAAAGAACAAATCAAAGAAGTAAAATTATCTATTTATTTGAAAACTTTCGCTTTACACGAGAAGTTTTTGGAGCTTCGTGAGCTTCATAATGGTTCCTTTCATTAAAATAAGTTCTTATTTCATTAAAATTGATGATGAAATCATCAAAAAAATAATTTTCCGCGAGTGATAGCAAAAGCTTAGTAAAACGAGAAACGCAAGTTATGTTAGACAAATTGGAATATGCAGAGTAACATAATTTACAATATTGAAAAAGTCTTTCAGATGGAATTTTCAAGTTTCCCCGAGAAACAAAATTAAGGAATGTCGAACTATTTGAATACTCTGATTCCCATGTAGCTGAAGGCAAGTTTTCCTTAAATGCCAAATAACCTGCAACATAAAATAGAGCATTGTCTTCCAAGTCAGAAAATTTGTAGCTCAGAATTTTAATGTTTGCCCTGAATAATTTCTTCCATTGACACCCATTGGCAAAAGGTGCAATTGTTCACACAAAAGTCGCATTAAACTGATCTGCATATCATCACATTCTTAATGATCAACAACAAAAGTCAACTGCTTTGCAAAAAATTAAGTTAGGGAAGACAGCGAGGGATTGAACTGTTGGCATCTGCGCTTCTCGACGGGTCGTGCAACTGATTTGGTTTGAATAGAGAGTGATGATGGCAATCCAAACAAAGAAGTAGGACTCCTTGGTAAAATGTGTCCTTTCACATATAATTTTGGTGAGGAAGTTGGCCAATGCTTTTCACAAACTCCCATTGATTTTGTGGGGAATTTCTAAAATAAATGATCACACTAACACATTTTTTCAAATCTCAAGGCAAGTTAACTTAAATTCTCACGAACCATTCAAACTCAATCGATAAAAAGTATTCTGGGAATATTATTACAATTATTAGAATATTTATATTTATTTATAAAATGTAGTAAAGAATAATGTTAGTTTCAACAAAATGCAAACTCACCAATAATTCATTTGGCAGTGCATTTATCCAACGTCTTCTTTCATCAAGGTCGCTAGGAAACCGGAAGACTGTCAGTTTGTCTTTTCGTGGCATACTTTTCCCTTTACATCATAATTTGATTTACAGTTATATACACTGCACTTTCTTGCCATACTTCTGTGTTACAAACTAGAAATGATGCGTGCATATCACGTGAAACGATTTGGAATGAAATCTTTCTCGCTTTAAATTCAGCCTACCGATTTATTTGCACAAATCGCTAGTTGT
This sequence comes from Hofstenia miamia, assembly GCA_900660155.1. Lineage (NCBI taxonomy): Eukaryota > Metazoa > Xenacoelomorpha > Acoela > Hofsteniidae > Hofstenia > Hofstenia miamia. The sequence continues at coordinate 854,402 of CABFPE010000312.1, forward strand.
GAGTCCTGTATATTAACGTCCTTGTCTATACCTCACTGGGAATATTTCATTAATTAAAAAAGGTTCTTTCAACTTCATCAAAATCAAAAATCCAATGTACACATACAATAGTTCTGGCGCAGACGATGAGCTGAAAAAATATCCAATACATATTTCAATTTCAGTTAACGTTGATGTCAAAAAGTAGTCTTAAACAATTTTCATATTAATATCGGAGGAAATTTTACATTTCAAAATATTTTGCCACGAACGTTCTCATTTCGAATGCGATTTTTGTAATGATTAAAGTGTGTATCTACCGTAAAACAGGCAAATATCAGCCACCTTACAAACTTGGCGATTATATACCTGCCTACATATGTAGAGCTGTACCTACTATACCTAAACTGAACAATGAACTATTGATCGATGTTTCTTGCATTGTTTTGATTGGATAGGAGAACTCACATATCATGGGAGAAAATAAGATAGAGAGAGGTATGTAAATCCATAGCATGAATTAAAATAGCAATGACTGTTTAATTTCTCTCAGTTAGTCATGCCGCCGAAAAGATATACTAATAACGATATGGATAAATCTGTTAAAGTCGTAAAAGAAGGTCGAAATACCAAAAGAAAACCACGTGGAGCTAAAGTTCCAGCAGGCAGATCTATCAGGCCACAAGACATCTTGCAACAAACAGCTGCTGGTCGAGGTCGTGGTGCAAAGACACAGATGTTATGTTTTTGATTTATGAGAATTTGCATGTAGAGTAGATGAAAATTTGTTTGTTAGAAAAAAATTATCAAAAAACAATAGATTAAAAGTGGAAGAATGATAAAATAAGTTCTTGGAAAAAATGAAAGAATGCGTTTTGTCTAGTTAGTAAACAATTTTTGGAGTTAGAGGTTTAGTTAAAATCATCAGTTGATGCAAAACTGCGGAACAGGTTTTTCTGAAAAACTGAATTATACTAAAACCCAGGTGTCATAAAAGATTGTATTTTGAAAATATTTCGAAATCAAGATTTTGCTCAACGGAGAATTTGTAACCGCATGCCTTTCTTCATTGCAACACTTCATCCACAAGTGCAAGGCTTACTTTAATCCAGGGGCGTACGCAGGATTTTTTGACGGGGGATATCATTGTCATTATCCAATGCGGGGTGAAGGCCCGCGAAAATTTTTGAAAATATTGAGAAAATAGACCCAAAAAATGCATTTCACGATCCTAGATTTTAAATTTTTCATTTTTTACGAAAAATATTTTGATCCAGTCAAACACGAATTTGGAAACCTGACGGGGGGGACATTCCACCATGCCCCCCTGCGTATGCCACTGCTTTAATCAAGGCCTGTTGATTGAAGGGCGGAAAACGAGAGGAAGCAATAAACTGTTTTTGCAAGGCTTTAGTTTTGTCCAAGTATTCAAAATAAACAATATCACAAAATCCCTTCATTTCATGACCCTACAATCAATACATTCGATTCGAAACAATCAAAGCGCTCGCTAAACAATTGACATGGTTACAAATAGAGAATTAAAATAGATTTTTGGAACTACTGCATTCCAAAAAAATTTTAACCCCATATGTGCGCTATTGTAGGTCTACATTCTGAATTTAAAATGCATATCAAACAATTGATTTTGTATTGTAGAAAATGATTGTTTATCATTAATTGCCTCATAATATTTGGATGCAGTTTTTATGATTGTCAAAAAAGGAAAATGTTTCAAAAAGCATGCAGATTTCTAAAATAGTAAATTCTTTGATTTGGTTATTTCAAATGTTAATCGGTGGCACAGTACATTTTCGGCCTAATTTTCGTTCATATTACGGCAAATCGCCAGGCCGTGATCGCAGTAGGCTTGTTTCCACCCAGTTTACGCAATCTGAATTCAATCGGAAATCGCATTTAAAACATTGAATTCTTATTACAACGGTCCTGTATACAATACATCGCTGTTGTTCATACTGATTGAATTACCATAATTACATTTTTATTGCATATGCAATGTGCCATCAATGCAAGAATTGCAATAAACCTACCAATAACTAAGAGTGGCATTATGGAAACGCTGTTTACAAATTCCTTCCCAAACATACCAACAGTTCCGAGAGCAGCGACAGTAGCCATTCCTAACGCTAAAACATCGATCCCAGCCAGCATAGATCGGGTTGTAACCCAGTTGGTTCCACCTGTGATTGCCATTGTAAACACCAAGACGAAAACATAAGATATGAAGAAACAGTTTGTGTCCTCCTAAACTACTTAATACATACAAATTCAATAAAAAAGAAACAATATTTTTAATAAAAACTGCATTAGTCAAATATACTACAATATCTTTTTCTATTTTATAAAGGTCAATCCAAACAAAATTGAAAGCAGTCGATTATTACAATCTTATGATTGTGTAAATCTATTTCAAAATCTGGGTGAGTTGAAATGAATTGTAATTAATACAAACCTTCGGTGCGGAGTTTAGAAGCATATTGAGAGATTCAGACATAGCATACGTGATCTGAATGTACACTTGATTTCTATCTTCGGAGGACTTCAACTTTTTTAGTGAACTAAGGAAGCGCTCTGATCGGTTGAAAGCATTGACTTGTTCCAAGAACTCTTCCAACCACATAATACTTTTTGTATAAGCGCCAGAATCGTGATTCTGTCGAAGATACCATCTTAGTTTAATAGCCGAAGCGGATACTAGAATTCCATTTTTAACAGAGCTATTCCCAATAAAAGGAGGTAAGAACTCATCCTAAAGCTGTATCACATAAGACCTATTCCAGATAAAAAATCAATCTTAGATTACATTCTTCAAAATTCATTATAGTACTAAAAATAATAATAATCAGATAAAGGACATTGGTTATGCCTAAATACTATCATTCTCAAAACTCCAATATGCATCATAGGTGCAAGGAAGACCCGTATTCTGGACATCTTACTAGCGCTCGGCCGTATCCTCTACAATCATGGAATAAAATACATGTTACTAAATATTTCAAAGGAACTGGGATCATAACTCAGCGGAAGCAAGAGATAGCAGATTATAATGAATAATTGAGGGCTAACTGCAACTGAATTTGGAAAAATTAACCGGAAACAACCCAAACGTTTTCTACAATTTGTGACAGTTTCTATGAAAATATATTAGGCGCGAATAACGCACTAAATAATAAAGATATGTCAAATATAAAAACAGCCCTTCTTTCATTCTTAATTCTTCTGATTTTGCGCAGGATGGGTCGTGGGTATCTATTGACAGAAAATAAAGTATTTGAGCCTAAAGCGGGTGATTACACTATCAAACCTTCGGCGATACATTATTAAAGATTCTCCGAAGAACCCATCAGATAGAATTTCTGTTTTATGGTTAACTAGTTTACATTAATTTTTGTTCTACGACCTGTGCAGCGTTTGTTTTTTGATAGAATTGTTATTAAGCATGTATGTATTTATGTGATAATTATTCTCTGTCAATTAATTTATAATGCTTCACATCCATAAATTTCTTCTGGGCGCAAGCATGTGGACTTCTCGCAAAACATCCAAAATCACATTTTAAAGATGGTGCTAATTAAATAAACCATGGTTCATATCACTAATGAAAAGCAGGGTCGTATGCACGATTTTATGACAGAGGGATATCTTAGTCATGACCAAAGCGGGTATAAGCGCCGCGACATTTCTTGAAAATATTGAGAAAATAAACCATCAAAATGCATTTCACGACCTTAGATTTAAATTTTTCAATTTTTTTACTATTTTTTTTGAAATTTTTTTGTCCTAATCAGTTTAAATCAATTTTGAAAACCTGGCGGGTAACATTCCATCAAGTAAACTAATTAATTAATCACTGCATTGCGCGTAAATAAATTCCCCCTTTTCTGTGAGGTTGGTTTAGCACTTTAAATAAATAAATATACAATACTGACATAGAATAGGTAAGAGAATAATTTAATGATAATTTTACCCGTTTAAATTAATTTGCTTCAACGCGCAATGCGTGTTATTGTTAAATAATTAGCTTCTTTGAAGTATGTTTCACGTAAAATATCTAAATTATTTTTATTTTAATTTGACTGATAGGAGGTTTGATGGCTTGACTTATATGAGTGTTTGACGGGGTTAATACACGGTCAAACATTCGGCAAACATTTTGTTTCCCAAATATTGGTAATACAAATTTGATAATGTACCACCCCCACCCTTAAGTGTTACTTTCATGGGTATTAGACAGCTTTATTTTGAACACTACAATGGAAATAATTTGAATGTTTTTGCAAAAGTCGGATTTTCAATTGAAAAACACAGGAACAATTTTTATAGCAATTTTCACTATAGCGATGAACAGAAATGGACACAGGCCAAATTTTTCAGGCCTGGCGCGTCAACTATTATTTCAAGCCTGTTTTCGGCCCGCGTTGGAAGTTTTGTAGTCCGGTTTCGGCCCATCAAAATTGATCGATCGATTTCAACACATTAATTTTTGGCTGCAGCACTAGGTCTAATTTAACTACAATCTCTTTCTAACTGAACAAAAGCCGCTTGGGTGGCATATATCTTCAATGCAACGTCATACAAAGTTATATAGGTGCTTCTATTGAGATTTCAAAAATGTATAGTTACAAGCTTGGTACAATTTATTATATTCGGCCGGTTTTTTGACCGTAATTTTGAGGTTAATGTCAGTGGCGTGGCGAACTGAAATTACATTGTGGGACAACCTGGGTTACAGTGAATTGACCAAGTAAGATTAGGATCAATAAGTTGGGATCCGTTATAACCAAATATCCCATTCCAATATTGACTTACAATTTCATAGATATGATTTTATGATTGGAATCAACTGTAAAATTGTGTAATCAATAAATTGGAATAAAATCATTGAAATGTGAATGTGGCAAACCTATAGTGAAAGAAATAAGGCTATTAAACAAATTGCTCCGATTTGAAAATTGAAAGCGAGCAATAAATTAACAGCGTGTTTGCCAAACAAATCGTTTGTTTCAGCGGTTGAGTAGAGTAAAACGTCGCAAACGCTTGCTCCAATTATGTAAGTTGACAAATTAACATGAGCACCTTAACTTGAGTGCGAACCATATATTTTATTAATAACATTTACCGAATCTTTTAAAGTTTAACTTGTGTAATAGTTATAAAACAAAATATTTATATATCTTCTACGTAGTTATTAAAATGGTTACTCATGCTCGCTTCAGCTGCAGCGTTATCAGAAAAATAATTAACCCTAGGAATCATAAAGTTTGCCTATAAATCAGTCCGTCAGAGAAACATTGATATGGAGCAATTTAAAACATACGAATCTAAAATATAAAGTTTTATAACGAAAATAACTAATACACATGTTAGATATGGGTCTAACATTATGAACCGGCCAGTTGATTTTAGAAGTGAACTGCGTAACAGCCGTTGAGCCTTTGTTACGTTCATTGAAGTAGGCTTCATGTTCATCCTTCTCGTAATACTTTGTGAGACCTTCCTTCACACAGAGAGTTCTGAATTTGGCACATAAATCTCCATATTTATATACACGTCCTTGAATTTGAAGTTCTATTTCCGAATAAATGAAGTACTCAAACGCCATGATCTGATCGAGAAATGGAGGCTTAAGAAGATTTATGGAAGGAAACTGATCCCTTGCCTCCTTTGTGGGGGTGATGATTACCTAAACCAGACCTATTACAACACTGTAATAAAATATTGTTGTCAAAATTCATTAACCCTTTCGACTCGAACGGGACATATAGTTCAAGCTAATGTTTCTAATTGAAAATGCCTACTGGGACCTAAAATTCCCAAAGGAAAGGTCTAATGGGATACATAGGTCCCACCATTATTATGAAAGAAGCTTTTTAAAAATCATAAAAAAGTCATTTGAGGTTTTAAATATAGCTTACTAAATATGCATCATACAGTTTTTATAATAAAAATTAAATTACCTAGGTTCACACTTGAAAGGGTTAAAAAATTAATATAGCAATTTTCAAGATTGCTATAAAATAGAATATGCATTCTTAAATGAAATAACTGCAAAAGTTTTAGTTTAATTACTCGCTGAGGTGAAATTTTTTTCCAACATATTTAAGATAAAAGTATTAAATATCTGCAAAACATGTCGAAGCTATTGCAACATACTTAAGAGTAAGAACAGACATCTACATAGCACCATTGTCACAAACTTCTATTCATGGGCATGATTAAGGTATTCCTTCATCCTTAACAATGATCATTTATGGAAGACTTACAAAGACAACATTTTCCCGAATCCTTAACGTTTAATGTGCTTCCAAATGCAATGTACTTCTTACCTCGGCGTAGAGTGGTGGAAAAGGATTATGTGATGGTAGATAGCCATCGTCTTTGTGGTCGTAAAAGATATTAGATATGAATGCTCTATCAACTAATGACTGACTATTGTTTGGAGTAAGGAGTACTTCATAGTTTGTTATATCCTTGTTTATAAAAAGACCACAGAGAAGTAAAAACGCAAAAAACAAATTGATCAAGATTACTACCTAAACAAAAAAAGAAGGTTACAACATATATGAGCACAAATGATTTCATACCCAAGGGTTCTCAGTCAGAAACTTCCCATAGAAAATGCTCATCCAATTAGTTTTCCTTCGTATGAAAGAATGGATTTTCCTCCATGGTGACCAGCAAGTATGCTTCGTCGGTTTTTTTGTGCCAGAGGTAGAAGAGGACTGATCTAAGATGTTTCGTCGTTCCCGCCTTTGCATTTTAAACAGTTCTTGTTCAACGTCACGACTACTTGGCATCATCTAAATTCAAATCAATAATGATGTAAATAGCGGTCGAGCACAAAGGAAATATTCCAGGTTTAATAAATAGTGGGCGGATTCAAAATAAATGATAATATGGCACAAGTACACTTAAAAACCATATTTACTTATATATATACATAATATATATATATATATATATAATAACTTTTAATCATCTCACTTTCCATGTAAGGCCAATTGGAGGAAATATTGTAAAAGCATATATGATTTAACAGTTAAACAAGATTCAGTTGTTGCATAAATAATAAATACAATTCTGTTAATCTCACCTGTTATTTAAGCTTAAATCGACGTCCATAAATGCTACTCGATGTCAAGTTATGGATAAAAGATTATTTACTCTCAAATCATCCCGCCGAACAGAAATTTTGGACAAAGTAGAGGCACTTTCATCGAAACAATGGAAAATTTAGAAATTTAGAATAAATAATTACGATTTAATTGTCACTAAGTATTTACTGTCAACAAAACCCCATGCGTATACGTAGAATTAAGAATCGATATAATGAATTTTCTTTTCAAATAAATGCACTCTTAAATTAGTCACGTATGTAGAAGTAGCATAACTGTTTGGTTCACTTTAAATTCTTTTTAGCAATTTCTACATTAAAAATTTTTATATGCACTATGGAATGTAGTTAGGATAAAATTAAGAAAAAATAATTGTAAAAAATCGCTTTTATTGATAAAATAAGAAAAGCACTTGGTTAAATAATACGATGTGTTTACACAAGTTGGTAGGTGCAGTCGTGAATTGATTCTTAACAAGGTGTGCACATTATTCTGCAGTACGGAAACATTTCTAAAGTTTCTCATAATCTCAAAAATTTTGAGATTGTTACTCGATAACTAAACAACATCGCCTTAAATAAATACATAAAAAAATTTCTAAACTGAAAACAAAAAATCGTTCATTTCCAGCATTATTTTTGTAAAATTCATTCAAAAGTGTACAAAGCGCTTAAAATTAAAAAGATTATAATTAATTGTAGACACATTAAAAATCAATAATTTTGCATAAGCCTTGTTGATGAGTAAAAGTATCAAATACTCTTTCCATTTGTAAAATTAATTTATTATACATTTGAAGGAGTAAATATAGGAAATTCAATGCAAACATTTAATTAAAATAAATATTTTGAAGCAGTCTTCAATTAATTAATTGTATGAGATTTACCTGAGATGGGATTTTCAATCGACGTTAGCAAACACTTTACTGAATTAGTTTCCATTATCTCCACAAGAATTCCAGCGGTTGTTACGCTTGATAATGGACAAAAGCGCTATTTGACAATATTATAGTCAAAATATAAACCAAAAATTGCAGCGGGGATTAAATTACTCACAGAAGAATACATTCAATCACTAGTCTCAATGTTGAAAAGAATTGTAAACATTTATAAAATTTTTATTCATTTCATACAAGTAATAGTTTTTCAATAGATATCATATGACGCTAAGCACTACTTAGAGCTTCCATTGAAATTATGCACATTTATATGCCAGTATTTATCAAAAATATTTAAGCAGCTGTAGAAACAATAATCACAATAATTTGTACATGTAATTTTCGAACTTATGCAGTGTCACATGCTTAATTTAAAGGCATTATCAAATCATTACAAGTAAAAATATTACTGATAATTATATTTAAGCCACAAAGATGTCCTATGTAATAAGTTTTTATTTTTACAAAAATCATTAAATAGCATAAATATTTAGATTTTGGATATTAATGCAGCATGATCATCAGCTAGCGTTAAGTATATATATATATATAATTATTGTGCTTAATATAGTGTTTCGATTAAAATCATTTTCAGAACAAAGTTAAAATGTTTTGATGTATTATGTAATAATTTGTTTTCATAGCTCATATTGAAGTATATTTTCAAGATACTCTAAAATTCATAACAAAATAAAATGAGGATTTTAAGGTCTCTTGTTCCGCTACACGCACTGAAACATTTTTGTAGAAATACTGAAGAAATATTTTCCCATTATTTAATCTTCCTTTAACTTTTGAAAAAAAACTAAAAAAGGATTCCTACGAAAAAGAGCGGAACATGAATATCCGTCCAAGATGTAGCTTTCCCAAAAAAATAATGAAAATGCCCCCAGAATATTGAACTAGCTAAACTGCAAACATTGATATAAATTTTCAAATATTTTTTTCAAATCTTTGGATGAAATTGATCGAATTGCATTATAAGATACTGTAAATGCAAATTCTCAAACTCTACTTAATCATTTCAATATAAAAACGGTACATATGCACATTGGTAAACTTCAAATCAGCACATACAACTTTATTTATTAATAATTGTAAAAGTAAAAATAAAAAGTTAGATAGCATCTCAAAATAATAAACATGCCTAAATATTCGGTAAAAGATCGGCGATGGAGGCTATAAGTAACAATAGAAAAGAAATTCTTTGAAATTCGGGAGAGAAATCTCTAGGATTAGCACTCTCTTATATAGCACTTTTATACAAGCTTAGCAAACTCTTTATGAGAATTGGTAAGATAGTAAATATCTTAATCAGCAAATTTAATTTATACCGATACGCATTTCATTAGAGGACGTAGAAAACCTATATAATCGAATTTATTTAAACGAAATGTTGTAGAGCTGAGATTTATGCGATTCTTAATTCATTATTATCAACTACAAAAAATTTCACAATATATAATTTATGATTACCTTTGAAAGTTAATTATACATATAAAAGAACAATCTATTCGAAGCTAAGTATGTAACAATTCCTGCAATTAGAAAATTGATGGTCTACGCTTTAATGGTGAAACGCAGCAAGATTCTGACAGCCTGCATTTCCCACTGATATGTGCTATTTTTGGGTTTAATTAAGCTAGTACCGGGCAGAACTACATATTCAATAGCCGTAAAGTCTGACCTAATAAATGCAAAATCAGGCTAAAGTAGTCACCCTCTTAAAATTTTGATATTCTAATCTCCTTTCCAAAATAACAACCAAACGTAGAACTTTGGCAGGTTTTAAATATATATTCTTATGAATATTTATATACTGATTTTGAATTAACAGCGATTTATAGACTAATATATCATTTTATAAATTATTATTTGATTTGAAAACGAGTTTTAAAGTATACTGTGATTGATAACATTCTTAAGTGTGTTTCACCCTCATTTACGTCTAGCGTACTAAATGAACTACTTGATAGCGAAAAACGATTTAATTCACTTTGATATCGCATATTCAATTGTAACAAAAGTTGTAAATTAGAATCAAAAACAATCCTGGAGTAATCTATAATTCTCAAAGGTTCCACTGTTCCACTTCATCCTCTATAAGTAAGTCAAAATTATGCTTCTTATATTCGATATAGTAGTAGTAAAACGTATACTATTTATCAATAACGGAAATAGCACAAAAACGAATTGTAGGGCGTTAGATAAATTTGAGCATTTGCGGAAAAAACTGCCGGTCACCCGTCTCTGTATTTTCCACAGTATGTTAGTTTTCGAGGCAGTATGCCATGAAGATGGTGATTAGCGTTTTATAATTTTTGAAAAAAGCGCTAAGGCCACGGTTAAACTAGGTGATTGGTAGCAAATTACAAAATTACGTCATATCGCTAATTATCTTGGTGGTTAGACGTGCGATTTTACCAAAATGTGACAGATCACGCGTGACCAATCACGTAGTCTAACCGTGGCCTAAAGCAAGGTTCCGCCGCGGCCCAACAATATCAGTTTGATTACTATTTTTATTACACTTTCAGCACGGATTACCACAAGTTGAATCTTCTTTGTACCTTGTTCAGTCATCCCCAGAAAGATAGCAGAAAATTGACAGATACAACATCGGAGAATAGATAAAGTGATTTTAATTACAGACCGTTTTAGGTGTCTTAGAATTGTGATTCTAGAAGCGGATCTCTTGCATACATTGTCGACACGGATGCACCACATCAGTTTTCTATCGATTGTACCTCCTAAAATCTTGACTGACTCCGTAATACTGGCAAAACTCAGTTGTTTTTAGTCCTGATTATCATCAGCTGAAATTTCTCAATATCGAGAATTTGTCCATTTTCAGCACAGAAATACTGGATGAAATTGGTAATCGGTGATAACTTCCCGCGACCTTGCTATCCGAACGATGGAAGTTAAGTTATCAGCAAATATTGTAGCAAAATCAAATTTACCTTTTAAATCAAACTTGGAGCACCCGACTAGTAATTTCGAAGGCGTCACTGCAAATACCACAACATCTATAAGATAAGTAACGGGCTATACATAGAAAGTGGAATGCAACGACTTTCCATTTTATGAAGGAGGATATCATTTCAAACGCCTGTAACAAGACGTCGTCGCCATCTTTTAAAATATGTAAACTTTTCTTTTGATAAGGAAATTGATTCGAATAAACAAAACGGAGAAGCCAAGTGACATTGTTTTCAAGGTTTTCACCGTAACGGAAAGTAAGGAAATTGGCCAAAAATCATTAAGGGCTTAGTGGGCCACAGGCTGTTTTACTAAACCAAAAATTAATTATTTTGCACATTGACTCAGCCAAAAATGTGAAGATTTCTTGTATTTAGAAAACTGTCAGAACTAATTTTATGTGATCTGATAGAGAATAAATATTTAAACACGTAAAGAGATTCACAAAAGGCAAAAACATTGTTATCGCAGGATAGTGAACTGGAATGATCACAGAATTCAAATCTTGAAATGTTTCGTTATCATTAAAAATAACAGATTTACAAGCCTTAAAACCCCTGATTATATTTAGTAGTCCCTTTGAGTCATTACTGTAAAACTCTTAATTTTTAGTTTGTTGAAGGAACATTCGTATGAGAACAAATATAAAGCTAATGCATCTGATTTGTGTAACTCAAATGATTTATATATTTAAAAGTTAAGTATTTTGAACAAATAGATGCAATTGGAAAAGTAGAAAGACCAGAGGCCAGCCCAATAGTTTTATAAATATGAGCACCTATTATAGGAAACCTATAAACATGATGCGAAATATCCATATCAACCTTGACAAAGACGTCATAAAATTAATTACATATTTACGGTACAAAATTACTACAAATGATAAATAATTTGTCTTCACCTTTTAAAATATTTTTTCTACAAATTTCGTATAGATAAATCCTGTAAAATTTTATTGAATAGTTTAAAATATGCATGAACATTAGGGATAGTACTTTTCAAAATTTCTTAGAAATATACATTTTATATGGCATCAAGGTAATAGAAATGATTATTAAAATATGTCAGTAGAAGTAATTCAATTTTCAATGAAAAATTTTCAAAAATTAACTGCTATCACACTTAAAACTAGAAATCTACAAGAAATTATTAATCATTTTTAATGTCAATCCCAAATATTTGATTCGTGTTGGGAAAACTGTTGTATACAGTCTATTACAAAAAGTGAAAATTTATATTTTAGTATTATTTTTAAATTTTGATTTTGGAGAGGGACGTTTCTTCATGATATCAAAAAGAGTAATATTCTTTTCATAGAAGCTAAATGTCCTGCCATGATGCTATGTAAATATAAATTTACAAGAAATTCCTACCCCTAAGGTACATGTACAATAAACATGGATTGAAAAAAAATAAAAATACTATAAAAAATATTTCTAAGTTAAATATATGAGTTTTGTTGCAAAGAATTCTGTCAATATTAAAGAGAGGTATATATTTGAAATGTGAATCTTAAGAAAACAAAAGATAAGAACTTCCGTTTAACTCAAGTGTGAAATTTATTTAAAAGCACTTTATCTTCATTAAATTCATGGAAAAACGTCAACGTTGCTTCAAATTCCAAAATAGATTTAATTTGTTCTAAATCGTTTTGTAACGGTAAATGTCGAATAATTTGGATTTAAACTCGATTTCTCGAAATCAGTTACAAAAATCATTTCAAATAGCGTAAAAATTGGATGGAACACAATTAAGCCACTGTCATAAATTAAATAACTTGATCTTCATTATAAAACTGAATAATTACATTTTCAGATTCAGATGCAATCAAACTGGAAGCATATTATTTATAAAAAACTAATCAAAATAATAGTTAAAAAAATATTTTCATATATATATATATATATATATATATATATATATATATATATATATATATATATATCTGTTTTTCCTATATATAAATTAATCGATAAAATATTAATGAATCTGAAGGAATTGTGAAGTGAATTAATTGGTTTCATAGAAATACAAAAACAAATTGAACAGCAAGTGACTACTTCTATTTGTTATGTCAAAAGATTTTATTTTTTTCAATAGTTTTTTTATTAAATGATAAATGAATGTAAATTTGTTCTCTCGAAAATTACTAGACTCAAAACAATATATCATTTTAAGCGTAGTCTATGTTAAAACAAGTATGCATTGTTTTTATATGTTTCTATATGAAGTCTAGATTTAATCTTGAAATGTGTTTTGTAAACAACAAAAAATAACTGCTAGAAACAGTGAACGTGTTTGAACGCTTTTTAATAAATATTGCATTCAACAGATTGTTTTAACAATATTCGATCTGGGGTTAAAATGTTGTGCAGCTTTCTCAGTGAAATCTGGTGATATTTAATACCATTTGTTGGGGTCACAACCCCTAATAAAAATTTTAATTCTACGTATGTCATTGCAAAAACTTATTATTGTTAGTGTAAAAAAGTAAACAAGAAAATAACATTTGATAAAGTTAAAATGAATTTTATTCAATTCCAATTGTGAAAACCATTATGTAATTTATATAAAAAAGTCAAAATTTTGAGATTGGCAGATGTCATCAAAAAATGACGGCATCACACTTCGAAATTGATAGTGGCGATAGGAAAACTATTTGTACACAGCTTAGGTCAATATCATTATCTAATCCAGAATTAGTTGGGAAGCCGGGATCCCCCTCTTCAGACCCAAGGAATCCAAAAAATTCAAGGTGGGGTAGGGCTAAACTTACGCACCCGGATTATATTTATTGAATATTTGAGTAAACCTAAATCTAACTAGCATCCCCAAAATATTGAAGGAAAATATTGTTTTTGCATAGTGACTGAAGCAACCTTATCCAAATATATATTTGCAATGTCCCTTTCCATGGAAGTGAGTGAAAATTGAATCGAATGTACCTGCATTGTGGCGGAGGATGAATAAAGTGTGACGATGTTGCTTTCGTTGAGCATATAAACATTTGGGTGAGATGCCAAAATCCGATCGCAGTCGATCACACACTAGAAAAGAAATATAAACATGCTTGTTAAGTTTATGTCCCTAGCACACCTTTCTAACATTACTAGTTATCAGCATCATATACACTAATTAATTGGGAGTGGAATACAGTTAAAACAACAGATTTACGTTAACCGATAGTTGATTATTTTCTAACAAAATAATATCAGTTGAATAAAATGTCAGCACTGTTTTTTAAAAGCAACATCACTTCATGGATCGGTAAATAATTTTTTTTTCGAATTTATTGAAAATACTCAACTTTTCGAAACCAATCCATAATTTTTTCACTGTTAATAAATATCTTGAAAGAATTAAGCAATAAAATGTACAAACAACCCGGGTCAAATAAAGTAAAAGAACTTACATTGCAGCAAACTGGTGTAAGTTCCTTCATTATCTTTAGCGAGTGTCAAAAGAAATCACGCCGAATGAAACTAAATTAACAAAAGTAAATTAACTCTTAATAGAAATAATGATATATACACTAAAATATAGGGATTCAGACAAAAAATTCATTTAGTCTTTACATGTGGATCAAATAACTAGGAACAATTACTTCCGCCATTGCCGACCGCAACACCAAATTTTCTGTGAAACATTTGAAATCGTGCATCGTGTAATTTTTTAATTGTCCGATAATAAATCAAACAAAGATTAAAGGAATAACGCTGTTGGTACAAAAAACATTTGGGTGATTGAAGACAAAGTCAATTCAACATGACTGATTTCAAATATCACATGCATTTTGGAGAATATTGGATAGTTAAAAAATATAGGATTGCTAAATAAAATACTTTCTTCATTCCAATTGTGACTGGCGCTAAATACAAGGGCAAATTTGAAAAATGCCGCTAAACAGTATTTAGCTAGGTTGCAAATTTACTTGTGATATTTTCTCCACCGCTATTGACTTTGCTGATGACCTGCACGAGAATAAATAATTTTAGTTGGTAATTTACAATCAAATAGAAGAGAACTTATATCAAATCTAAGTGATAACCAAACTTTAGTGATTATTTTAGAAGAGAAAATCATACTTAATTTACTATTTACAAACTGGTTAGCATACGAAGCATTTTACATGAGAGTTGTGTCATTACTGAAAGTGACAGAAATTTTCAGGGACAACAAACTTTTAAGTCGTACAAAATGTGACAGATTAGATTTATTTGACAGCATGTCACATTATTATTCCTGCAGGATATCTTCACAACATGACCAGTACATACGTTTTTCAACATGTTACACATCATGATTCTGTGCAATTTACTTAGACAATTTGCATGTGGGTAAAGTAATTATGAAAAAATTATTGTTCTTATTCAAAGATAGTAGTATTTTTCAAATTTTTAGGAATAACTGCTAAAATTTGAATAGTCAAAATGACTGAATTGAGCAATTTAACAATTTTTATAGTAGCTAAATAAACCCTCTTTTACAATAAAAGTGCAAAATACTAATCAGTTTGATAAATTTTTAGGTTCCCAACATTGTAAAAAATGTCACTTTCTAATTCAGTGACTAATCTAATTTTCCCACTGTGCACCAAAACACCTACCATTTGCAAAACAGTCATTTGCAAGACTGAATTATTTCAGACGCACAATGTTGGCCAATCCTAGTTTTTTTTCGTCTTCAGGATAATGGGAGTAATTTATTAATGCATTAAGATATTTAACAGCACTCAAACGCATATTGCACACTATGTGGATCAGAGTTCAAGCCATCATGACCATATTAACAAGGGCATGTTAGCAATTAGGGACAAAGCCAAGGATGAAGAGGACTCTGGCGTCAAAAATGAAATATATTCTTTTGAACGACTACTTCAATTAATGCCGAGGGACATTTTAGGCCCACAAAAACATTCTGCAGAACCGTTTCCATAAATTAAATGAAACTGTAAAATAATTATTTTGAAATATAACACCCATAATTATAAAAAACAAGTTGAAAATTCATTTTAGCATTTTCAAAATAAGCCAGAAAAAGGAAAAAGAATTCCAGTTTAGCAAGTATAGTGCATTTCTTTTTGACAAAATATAGTAACTTTTTTGGAATTTCCAAAAACGTCTAATTACGAACATTCCTAACTTTATTAGTTTATATTACAACACTTGTTCACACACCATTTCGAAGCTAATGCGTAGCTTTGCTGCTTTTACTATAGGCACTTTTACCAATAAAATGCTTTGTTTGAACCCGACTTTAGACAACAAATGAATAAATATTCATCATCAAATAAGTTTCATGCCAAATTTCATACATGGGATCAGAAGTTATAGTCATAAAACAAGAATAGAAAATTTGAAGAAATGACATTATTATAACATTTTGAGAATTTGTATTTCGGCCATCTAAAAAGAAAATATTCTTTCAACTTCATTTTATGCATAAATCTATTCAAAATTCATATATATATTTAAATACTGCATAACTAATAAAAAAGAGATCAGCAAAAGTAAGAAGAATCATCAGCAGGTTCTGAACCAATAGATAAAGAATCATTTCTATTTAAATAAGCATCATCGTAGACTTTTTTCTAAAAAATAAAAAAATACAAACGTCATAAAAAGTTCTACTTCTCATTCACAATCACACATGTATTTAAAAAAATAAAAATTTGTTCGATAAAAACTGTTTATTTTGTAACTAGCCTTTTTTCACTGGACCCCCGTAAATTATAGGCTAGTTGCGCACCTGCATAAATACGTATTGCAGCACTATTCTTAACTTAATTTCATGTCTGTTGTCATGTTACAATGCATAAATATTTTATAAATAATGTTCCTTTGCAACACTATATTTTCGGATCTATGTAGCATAATAAATATAATATTGTCGCTGTTCCTGAATCAGAAACAAGTTCAAAACCTATATGATGCGCAATTGCATATGGAAACCTTATTCCAGAGGTTTGCACACTTTTCCAGAAATGTTTAAACTAGTGTAATTGACGCTTGTAACACCATTATCATCATGTGAAGCTGAATGCTCCTTTTCAGCTTTAAGACGTCTCAAAATTATATTGCAGTGTGCAACACACACATCAAGAAATTCTTGAGTCAGTTAAAATCGATGATTTGGCAGGTTCATTTTTAACAGCATTGAATCAAGAAGAAAATTATAGTGTAAACCGTAAATTTATTTTGTATTTTCATTACATATTCTAGTATAGTATACATTGTATGTTTTACGTTACTTGTATGTCGTTTGTACTAAATTTTTATTAACAAACAACAACCCTATAACCCTAATCAAGGAATTACACTGACGCTACGGATCCCGTGCCAAGATAAACTAGTTAAAGAATGGGGCAAGCTCTGGAACGGTATAAATGAAATAATAATGTATTTACAGCTCATTACATGTTCCTAAGGGTGGGATGAAAACTATCACATCTGTAATTGCTAAACATGTTGATAATCAACAATCCACATCTTGCACGATGACAGGATATTGTTATCCATCTCGCCTTAAATTATTAAAACCATAATGGAGCATCGGAGTTTCTAACATTGTCTAAAAGTATATGACAATATATTATTATATTTATCAGACCCTGCTGTTTGTCACATTTGCTCCAATAATAGGATTAGTAGTTTCAATGACGCCTTTCTATCTGTATTAAGCCCTGCAAAAATGCCTAACTTCTATCAAAAAATAAACGACGAAATATTACTAGGATAGGGCGGTGAAATTGGTCGATCAACGCAAAAATAATATTTAACAATGCTACAATTAAAAAGCAATTAAACAATATGTAGGGTTAAATTCGCAAACACTGATAACTCTTCAAAATAATTTTAAATATCTCAAATTAAACATATGTAGCATGCGATTTTCCGCAAAACTACCTATAAGAATTCCCAGAAAGGCAGTCAAATTTGAAAACATCTTTTTGTCTAACTGTGCTTGCCAAATATAATTTAAAAATTGAACAAAATATTATTGTTGATTGGCTTCATAGTTTGGAGAATCAGCCCGTTTTTTTTAATAATTCTGGAGTTCAATTGAGACTATCTTAGTATTCAAACAATGAAAACTTTACACATTTTGGAACTTTAAATATTTGTGGCTTACACTTTACAGGAAAATAACATGAAAATTGTTGATATTAATAACTTGTCTTAAAAGTTATTAATTGCAATAATTTTAATGTTATTCTCCTGTACTCTAAAATGTGAGATCTCAAATTCAAATGATTTTGCAAAAACTTGAAGAGAAAACCTTTGAAGAGAATCCCCAGTAAACATTTTGACATTAATCCAACAGTTTTGTGACAATTGTACAGCATTGACCCAAAGGTTGGCAAATTGTTTTTCCAACAAGAAAGGTTGGTACTTTTTGCCAACAACAATATACTTAGAACACTTTCTTAAGACCAACAATACAAATTTATTTAAAAAGATTTGTTTAAAATAGACAAGAAAGAGACATTATTTTAAATAAAAGTAAAAGGGACATAAAAATTAATTTTTATAATTCAAAGGAACATCTTGAATTTTAGCAGGGGGAGCATGGACAGGGAGAGTGCGATTTGTAAACAACACACAATTTTAAAATATTGTTGAAATAAAGATAGGATATAATTTGTAAATTGTATTTTATTTTTTTAAGTTATTTCTTTTAGTGTTTAATTAAGATTAGTTTTTCTTCAGAATGAGGATGTTTTTTATAAAAAATGAATAGTTCTGATGAAAATGGCTTTATGTTTAGAGTAGAATATTCTGATTTTTTATAAAGTAATGCATAGAAATCTGATATAAAATAATATCTCTAATGGTATACCTTTTGTTTTTTTGATATACTTTCATTGCAATATTTAAACTTAATGACCCAGTGGTATGTTGTAACATAAAGCTTACCTTTTAATGTAGAAATATCATTAAGCCCTAAGTATCCATTAATAAAAAACTATATAAGGTTATTTAAAGATGCACACAAGGATTATATATATATATATATATATAATATATATAATATATATATATATATATATATGTTTAATACATCCAGCAAAGAAATAATATGTGAGGTTAACAATCAATATCAAGATTAATAATCTTGGCAGAACTTCATTTAGCCAGTAAATCTAAAATAAAAAGTTAAGATGAAGACATGTAGTGTTTGCCAATGTTATATTTAGTCTAATTAATTTTTTATTTTTAAAAACAAACCAATAAAGCATACCAATTGGGGGGTAAAATCCTATATTTACTTTTTAGATAAAAAACTTTTTAATACTAGCGGATTAAAAAAAAATTGTAATTTTAAATTTTTTTAATAGAACATTAGCTTACTATCAAGGGATAAACTTTAGAAAATTTTTTTTTAAAAAAGTTATAACATACCGTTAGCAGATAAAATTTAAATACTGTTATTTAAGTTTTTTCAAAAAATTTTTGGTTTAATTTTTCCGAGAAAATTTTATATCACTTTTCTATGCATTACTTAATAAAAAATCAGATTCTTCTACCTCTAAACATAAAGCAAGTTTCATCAAAACCTTTCATTTTTTATAAAAAACATCGTCTAAGTGATGGCCAATCCAAAACCTCAATTTCTGTTCTTTAAGCCAAGACTTTGTCAGAAAAATTATATTGAAAAATTCTTTGAGATTCGCTCGGGGAATTTAGTGCTTTTTATATCTTTTTATTTCTATCCAAATCCATTGTATTTTGACGTCACCATGACGTTCCATTTTCGAGATTAGTTTTGTTGCTATCAGTTTTGTGTCCCCTAGTCAGTGCTTTTGTTTTGCTCAAATTTAATTTACGAGGGAAAATTATTGCAAACATGTTAAACTACGTTGCCGTAGATCGTGCCAATAGAACTGGCAGTCATCAGGAATCTTTTTGTATAACTTCTTCTCACACTGTAGCGAATGTTTATCCCAGTTAGTGTTCTGCATTAGGTTATTCTTGGCAAATTCAACTCGTTTCTTTCTATGCTTCAATGAGTATTCTACGGACATGCCGTGCACTCACACTAACACCCAAATCGTGTTTAATCTTTGTAGATGAATTTGCACTGTGTGAGATGCCTCTCTAATGATGGTTCTTTTCTCACGAGTAGTGAGAACAGGCTTCTTTCCTCGCATAGATGATCGTTTTTGCCTTTTCTCGTTTGAAAAATCGACTAATAGTTTATGCTTGTCTATTAAGTTTGGTAGCAATGAATTTTTGAGACAATCCAGCTTCAAAATATGCTTTAATTTTTGTTTTTTCGTCATGGGAAAGATCTGGAGCAGAACCTATTTTTCATGATTAATTATAGGATTCTGGGAGCTACAGCGCAAATAAAAAAGTGCTCCAGGTATTTAAAATTGCCCTACGTAACAGTTTATAAAGAAAAAGTTTATTGAAATTTGAGTTGATTTTAATGGCTATATATTTTTAATTGTCAAACCAATGTCCGACACGATCCTGAAAAAATGAATATTTTTTCTATTAAGTTCGTATTAAAAAGTTTTTTTACATAAAATAAAGTTGAATGTGGGTTTTTACCCCCAATTACTATTATTTATTTGGTCGGTTTTTGCTAAAAAAAGTAGAACATGCCGAAATGAAAAATTGTCAAATCAATGTCCGGCACTATACAAAAAAGGAATATTTACAAATATGATAATTAATTAAAGTTTTTTAATCTACTTATTGGTTTGATATATTTTGGTAATTCATTCCATATATTTATAGCTGTGTTTAGAAATGAGTTTTTCATTGTTCGCTTCTTATATCTAATTTGTTCAATTAAATGTGTTCTTTTGTTTTATTTATTAATTATTATTGCGGGAAGAAAGTCAATTTTGTTATATGGGAAATTATTATTAATTATTTTGAAGAATTTCTTTAGGACATTTATATAAATATAGCATTGTGAATGTAGAAATAAGTTTGAGATTTTCCTGTATTAAATATTCATATTACCGCTATGATTATTAACTGCTACTTTGATAGCCCAACTTAGTTGTACTTGAAATTTTTTTCTGAGTAGTTTTTGGCTTATATCTGTGTAGAATGTTTTTTCTTCTGCCGAAGCTCTTATCCAAGCTATAGAGCACTGGATAAATTCCTTAGATAAAAAAACTATGTCACAATTGCTTGCTTGGAGATTTCTAAAGCTTTTGACTCTACCAGTCATAGAATATTCATATAAATGATATGAAATATCATACTAAGACCAATCTTATCCAATATGCTGATAATACCTGTTTTTTGTAATGACAAATCTGATGATAAGGCAATAAAACAAATTGAGTTAAGCTGTCAATTTTTATTGCTATTACTTTTCAATGCATAAATTACGAATTAATGCTAAAAAACTGAATTTTGTTTACTTAGTATTCATAATGTTGAAAAAATATTTCAAGAACATTTCTGATAGTAAAAAATTCCAAAGTTCCCGAAATTTCATCTTGTAAATATTTAGGGTTTACATTTGACACAAAATTGCTATTTAATGAACATGTTAAATCATTACAAAAGAAAATTGCAATCGGTATAAAAACTATAAGCCATGTTTTAAACCAAATACCAAAAAATGAAATTTTAAACTTCTATATTCTTTGGCTAATAGCCATTTTAATAATAGTAGAATTTTATTTTCAAACATACATGAAGAACTAAATAAAAAACATGCGACTCAATATAAATGGGCCATTTGTGTTTGTAAGAGAAATTCTAGTGCTTTGAAAAGATGTATTTATAAATCAATCCCAATTCCTAAACAGTTTATTCACCACCACTAAATTTTAAAAATTGCCAAATTCCATCCACCTTTTAACTATATTAGTGGTTCCCAAAATTGCCCCATTGCTTTCTTGAGGTTATTGATGCCGCTCAAAGTGTGCTGACGACTAAATTGACGTTTGAGAGTGCTGAGAATAAATTGGGCAGTAACAAATGTGCCAAAGTAAATATTTGCGCTGTTTGTAAAATAGTTTTGTACTAAAATTTACTTAAACTTATTTTACTTTCCTGGTTGCGGTTAAATTGTTTGAAAATATTTGATTAATCCTAAAATTCACTACATTTTTTCTCGTACTACTCCTATTGTTCAGCCAAAAAACATTTACTATAGCCAAGTATAAATCTAAAATTATACAACATTTGTTTACAAATAATGCAATAAGACAATGAGATGACTTCCCTCAAGAGATCAAATGTATTAAAAACTTAAACCAATTTCGCAAACGTGTTAAGGAATTAATTCTAAAACAAAAGTTTATCTGTGGAAAATCATGGACACGCTACAAATTTTATAATATTGATTATACTACAACAATGCAATAATATCCATAGCCTGAAAAGAAAATTTTCTTGTACATAGTGCATGTATTTTATTTTTTATTTTGTTCATGTACCGATGCTATTTAGAGACGGATCATTTTGCCAAATTGTAAGTAAATATAGAATATCTTATTTTTTATTATCTTGCATATTATCGGTTAAAAATTCTAATTTTTAATCAGTCAATTGAATGCTATACAAACATGTCCAATTTAAATCTTTCGATAAATTCTGATAATCCTTGGTTGATTGGATAAAAATATTGTCAATTTGTTTCAAGAAACTGAAATATTTTTTTTTGGTAAAAATAGTACAAGTAATTAAGTGATAAGACAATAGCCCATCCAAGACAAATGTTCGGCAACTAGATATTAATGATAATGTTCTAGTGCTTATATGAGTTAAATGTTAAAAATATCTGAGATGATTTCGCCTTAAGCGGTTGGTCCTGTTGAGCTCGGTTGTGAGAATTTCATAACAAGTGAGCGTAGCAGAATCACGTCTGCTAAACTTCTAGATCCCTTCAACAATATATCAAAGGAAGAGCTTTTAACATTCAGCAGCTTTGTCCCTACCGTTCTAGCACACAACGAAAAGAGGTTCCGGCGATCAACATTAAAGAGAACGTTTCATCGGATAAGAAAACCGTCGCCTCCTCACAAACACCCGACGTAGGAAAACGCCGCGCCAAACGACTACGCCTACTAAAGAAAACACAGTTGCCGTACATTCGTATTCCGGAACAATTTTAGAATACACGCCGACAGTCAACATTAAAAAAATACTTGTCACCGTTGGCAGAAATGATGTAATGCAACATAAATCAGAGAAACCTATTTTATTTAAAAATGTAATTAACGCTTTAAAACATACTTTTAGGTTCGCTATAATTTTTGTAGGAGAAGTCGCACCGTTTCTACATGATAGTACGTTGAATAAATAGATTCAAGAATTTAATTTTCTTGCTCACCAAAACGCGAGAATTCTGGGGTATAACGTTTTTAACAACTTTCAATCTTTTTATTTAGGACATAAAGCAACCGTAAACTATTTGCACAGGGTGGTATCCATTTTCTAGAATAGGTTACACAAAACTAGCGTGTGCATTATTAAAGAATTATTTGATGAAACACGCCCCTTAATCAACCCTATTAAAGCACTGCAGCCCCACATTTCAACCACCATGCCGCCGCGTTCGAACTCCCGGGGTGTCAATAATTTTTTCCGCCTCATCAGCCTTTTTATAAAACCTAGTCTCCGCCCTCTAATTTAATATCTTCACACTAGCAGAAATTTAGAAGTTAACATCTTTCCTAACGTTTAATAATGCCTTGTAAATATATATATTGTGTGAATTTAATAACGACGCTCATGCTATGTAAATTTCATCATCTAAATGCTAATAATAATTTTCATTCAAAATTGTTAATCTTTCTATTGTTACTTAACTTATTTTTTCGTGCTAAAAATATGAAACTTTGAATGTTTTGAATGTAAACGGAAGAACGTTATGCTACTATAAATTAATTTCAATATTCTTTATCAACAACAAAAATATCTTCATCGTGTTTATCAGCTTCAAAAAATTACTAAGTATCTCAATATTTTTCTTCTTATTATTAATTATTCATTGCATAGAACAGAACTCTGGGCCGATTTTAGATTATGATACTTACTTCAAAACATTGAATACAAAAAATCACACTATTAACTATGTGCATAATAATTTTCAAAACCTGTGAAAGAAAAATTTTTAATTTAAGCAATTCCTGTCCAATTTGAATGATGATGTTATTCTATGAATCTCGGAAACCTGGTTGTCAAACAAAGATTTTGATTATTCTTGGTCTTTCAATAAATCATTTGTTTGTTTAGAAAAGACAGGCAAACTAATAATCTATTAGTAAAATCGAATGGTGGAGAGGTCTCATTATTAATACCAAAATTTTTAAAAACTAAATTACGCGAAATATGAAGTGTAGCGACGTATCCAATTTTGAAAGCTTGTGGATAGAAATATCGAATCATTTAAAAAATGCTATATATAAAAAAACAAGTGATAAATGTTTCTTATTCTCCGCACAAAAAATATTCGAATTATTTCTTTGAGTAATTGGAAAATGAATTGGTTGTAGCTGTTTTAATGGGAGACTACAACATTAATTATTTGGACCAAAAAAGAACGAGATAAAATTGACAAAACATACTAAATATGTTTAATCAGATAATGATTTTTAAGAACTTACACATTTTAATGCTGAATGTCCTTTCTTCGATCATTGCATTACTTCTATTAGCTTTATATAAATTAAATCAGTAAATTCAATAGTAAGGAATTGACCACAATTTGGCAAAGAAAAAATCATGATGTTGAAAAACGAAAATGATCGCTGACTAGAAAATTGGCATGAAGTGTATTATGCACAAGATACTAATTCTATGATGAAAAATAATATTTCAAACTGAAAAACATCTTAATATTTTTTGTCCAGAAAAGAACATCTTACTTAACAAAAATTTTAAAAATTCTTACTCTAAATATAACAAATCTAAACCTTGGTTAACTAATTAATTCAAAAAAATTGATTATTGAAAAGAACAACGCTTTTAAGAATTTCTCATTGACAAAATCTACGAAAATTTCTTAGCTTATAAACTGGCAAAAAATTTATCAAATATTGAAAATCGTAAATCATTTAATAAATACGTGTATATTAAAAATGAATTGAAAATTTTACCAAACCAAAAGTCCAAATGGAAGCTCATTCATGAGATTGCTAACATTGGAAAATCTATATCTACACTCGTTGAGGAGATTAGAGACTCGGATGGAAACTCATTTACAAATGATTTCGATATTACTAATGTCCTAAACGAAACATTTGTTAACTTGTGAAAATTTAAAGGACCTTATATCAAATATCAATCACTAACTATAAATAATAAAATACCCCAATTCATTTTTCGTTTTCGACTACGTACGAAATTATTAAAGCAATTAATAAACTAAAACCTAATAAATCTAGTGGTCCATCTACAATTTCTTTTTGGATATGAAAAGCAACTGCCTCTATAATTTCTGAAACTAAATTTCATTTTCAATTATACCTTAAATCAAAATAACTTTCCAAATTGTTTGAACCAAGCATATATTGCTCTGGATTTTCAAAAAGAATGATGTTACTTTAGCTACTAATTATAGGCCGATTTCAATTACTTCACCAATAACTAAAATTTTTCAATGCGTCTTACATAATCAAATTAGTGACCACCTTTCAGAACAATTAATGTCAAAAACACAATTTGGTTTCAGCAATAATTTTTCAAATTATGATGCTCTTTTGTATGCTACTAAAAATTGGCGATTATCTCTTGACTCTGACCAATTTGTTGTCGTGGTCTGTCTATATCTTTCAAAGCTTTTGACTCTATTAATCACGATACCTTATAATTGAAATTAGAAAAGCTAGGATTTTCTGAAAATAGCTTTAAATTAATATCTAGTAGGCAACTATCAAGAAGAATAAAAGAACATGAGACTAGTTCTAATATATCTAATCATCTAATTAAGTGCAGACTAAATTTTGAAACAAACATATTACATCAGACATCAAGATCAAGTAATTTAAAAATTATTGAGAGTATTTTTATAAAATCCTTGCAACCAAGTTTGAACACAAAAGAAGACTATATTTATAAATTAAACTTTCCACATTTTAAAATTTAAAACATTATAATTATTATTGTAAAATCTAGTAAATTTAGAGGGAATAATTTGTAAAACTGACGATAACTTTGTAAGTCGAAATATATCTACATGTTCTTATTAAGGTTAATTAAGCTCCTAAAAAACGACATAATATCTAGTTGTCTAACCTAGAGAATTCAGTGCGGCAATTTTAATAATGCTTTCTCTAATTAGCTATCTATAAAAAAGGGCATACTGCAAGGTACCTTTCTTGGACCGCTACTTTTTAACGTATATGTTATCGACATGCAGCAACATACTAATTGTCAATTGATTCAATACGCCGATAATACATGCATTATTAGTGGAAATACATCCTTAAATCAAGCAATAAATAATGTAGAACAAAATTGTGAAAAATTGAGTAAATATTTTAACATGAACAAATTAAGTACCAACTGTGAAAAAACTAATTTTAAATCCTGAATCCTCAGGGAAAATATGTATTACTATCAAATTTTTCACTTAATTTTAATAACGACTCAATCTCCCCCCAAAGAATTAACATACAAGCTACAAGTAAATGAAACTTTTGAGCGCATGGCAATGAGCATTAAGACAGCATCACACGTAGTTGAACATTTACCCACTGCCGACAGGATTCAATTGTTTCATGCTTTAGTGATGAGTCATCTTAATTATGCAAGTACACTTTAAATTAAACATTGGTAAAAAAACTTACAATACAATTAAAATGGACATTAAATGTTTGTCAGAAAAACTCCTCCAAAACAAGAAATTACATTTTGTAGTCCATGCTGTGATGTATTACCAAATGAAAATAAAATGATTAAACGTTTAATTAAGTTTAAAAGAAAATTAAAGGCATTTATGTTGAAGGAAAAATTTTGGGTAAATCATGGCTAAGATTCAAATTTTACAATAAAGATTATACAATAACGTGCAAACAAATTTCAATTGGGTCTGCAGAAGAGATTTTGTAGTAATATTTTTTTAAATATTATAGTTATTTGTAATCATTCTTGACGTCATTCAGATAATAACCAGTCTTGTAATTGAAAATATTATCTGAATAAAGAATATCCTATCTTATAATTTTCGAATTTGTTTGGGATACATTGAAAATTAAAACGCTATATTTATAGTGTTTGGCGGGAGAGAAAATATAGTGTGCCCGTACAACCTGTTTTGTAAGATTGCAGGTGGCCAGTGCCCACCCATTGTCTTCATAACGGTTGCCGATTTTTTGTAATTATATAATGTACTCTCGACTCATTAATTTAAAATAGTGTGAATCATTATTCATTAAAGACTCGATTACAAAAATTGTGTGTGTCGTATGTCGGGCAGTCTGGCCTAAATGCACTACGTGTGTGTGAATTTTTGAAAAAGAGGAAAATATCTATATCTAGAGTTGCTTTGTATTCGCATTATATATTGAGAAAAAGGCGCCATTTCTTCAATGTAAATTTCGGTAGACGTGAGTAATGTACGAAGAATTCCAATAAGTTTGGCAACTATTGATGTGAATTCTGCATTAGATCGTTTCTTCCGGCTTTGACAGCAATTTTTCTAGCTTTGTTTGATTGTAGATATTCTCCAAGGGCGTTTGTAACATCGTTTATGGTGCCTTAAAACAACGGTACATCAAAATGCCAATAATAAGCGTGTCTATTCCTTTTCTAGCATCTTTCGATGTTGGTTGTGTCTCTTTTGAAATGAATTATTACTGGGCTCTTCTTTAGATTGCGTTTCGGACACAACTTCGGATAATTTTTCTTCTTGCAATAGTTCGGGGTGTTGAATTTATCAAGCAGTCCATGAATCGTTAATAATTCTTTACTTAGCAAGTTAAAAAGCCTGTGAAGCTTAACATGAGTTACTAGATTGCGATCACTGGTTATGAAATTCTCTCTTAACATCGAACAATCGTCTAAACGGACTGATGGTGGTGAAATCCTTATGCTCTAATTTTTGGAAAATTTGCTCAGATAACATATCAAAATGTCTATTCCCTTGAACAGGGCCAAAAAAGCATTAATCTCCATTTTCATCATTTATATCAATGAATTTAGATAAACTTGAAACAAATTTCATACCCCTTGCAATGTTTAAAGTTTCGAACAACATGTAATTTTGAAAAATTTCGGCAGAAAAATTTTTTTCCTAATAAATATAAATGACATTAGTCTCAACGAAAAAATCTTCCACCTCTTTATCTTCTGACACAACTTGAACTTGAAATACATCGAGTTTATTTATGTACGACCTTTGCTCGTTGCACCATTGATTATATGATAGTTTGTATTTATAATATATTTGAATCTCTCTTGTCATTGCAAATTTTTAACTGTACAGGTAACAATCTCCAAACCACTATTTGGATTGGATATAAAAGTACTTATAAAACTTTCGATAATTATGCCATTACATGCAAGCTGGCTTTTAGGATCAAGAGTGGAAACGGGTAATTAAATAACGTTGACGTTCGTGATTATATATATAGGTCTCATTGCTACTTGAAATATTGAAAGGTGTGTTATATGTAAATGTTTCGATGCATGACAACTAAAGCTTAGAAAAGCATTTAATTTTCCCATTACATGCTAGCTAGAAAACACATATACATCTATTTTTGTTTGTTTTTGTAACATTTTGCCGTTTTCAATCAAAATCTCTATTGAGAATAATCTAAACTGACTTGAACACTAGTTTGCACTCCACAAAACAGTTTTTGTTTCAGATTTTAGCCCTCTCTGTCAAACTTTTTGTCATGGTAAAAGTTCGATAAATTCATTTTGATAGGTCTTTCAATGGACTAAATAAGCAAGTCGGATTCTGACGGGTCAAATCTAGGAAGACGGTAGGGTCTATATGGGAAATTCGCGTGGTATAATAATAAAGGATTCGAAATGGCAGGAATTCAAGAAGCATTGATTGTAGAGTTACCTTTGAAGATCCTTTTGATGATCTTCAACAAAAAACGATGGAAAGCGTAATACAGTACTTTGTTACTATTAGGTTTCTATTGTTTATTTACACTTGTATGCTGTTGGTTTTTATTCTTTTTTGTTTCTATTTACATATATAATTATTATTTTCTTTTCATTCATACATTTTACACATTTGTGTATCTTGTTCCTTTTTCTGAAAAGCCATCTGCTAATATTTAAATTTTCGCGAAAATTTCCAAAAAAGTAAACCGGAAGGTAAGCAAAAAAAAGGTGTATTGGTGTACTCATTACTATGTTAAATTGAGTTTTCAAAAATGTACAATTTCGCAATTTTGTCGGAAACTTTTTCGCTTAAACTTTTCCTGATTAATGTATTCTGATCGAAAGGAATATCTTTTTCTTCAGGGTGTTGGGAAAAGGAAATTGTGAGGTTTGAAGAAGTAAAGTAATTAGAAAAGTGACTACAAATCAGTGAGAATAAGCACATTAAGTAAAGTAAATAATATACAATTCTTGTAATGAAATCTAATCACATATAAATAGAACGATATACAGTCAGTGTTACCAAGTTTTGCATCTATGCTTTTTTCATTTCAGTTTATCATAGAGATGTTATAAAAAATATTACATAATTTTATTAAAATACAGACTTCTAGTACACAAAAATTCCCAATTGAAATATCTAACAATCACACTTTCGTTTCCCCATCCATTGTACTGCTGAAAGAGGTACGAGAACCCGGGAAGTTAAAAACTTCATACGTTAAATTGCTTCCTGGACGAAGCTGAAGAACGGAATCATTGGATGCATTTAAAGATGACAATTCGTTGACAGGAGTTTGCTTGGTGCAATGCGGGCGAATGACGTATCCCATCTAAAGAATTTCAGATTACATACTGAATATATGCAGTTAAAAAAGAACAGTAGTTTAAATTTTATGAAACTAGTCATTTAAAGTTGAGAAATAAGTGAATATTGCTGTTAAAGTTTTCATATAAAAATTTTGGACATCACAAAACATGAATATTTGAAATAATTCACATATGAAATCTTGAAGTATTTTCAAATAAATTTTTAGTACCTCTAAATTAGGTGCTGTAATTGTTAAAATATGCAAAATGAAAACAAACCTTGATACAATATCTGTTCCTTTGTAGTAATTTAAAGACTGTTGATGGAAAGAAATAATATTTTTTAGGAAACAGACTGTTTATTAATATATATTTTAATTACACTGCGGGTGATCAAATCTCATGAGATCTGGGACTAAATTCTTCAGTGGGACAGGAGACCATAATGGAAGAAACTGGGACCATGCAGCATTTTAGGATTTACGTAATTGATAATTTCAGCTATTTTGGGCAAAACAAAAGTTACTCCGCGAGAATTTATGGGACAATTGAGCGAAATATTTGTTGGGCTTTCGCCAAAAAATTCTGGTCCTGCAGAACTCTACTTTACAAGGATAAGCTATTTGATATAGAATAGTAATGTTGACATTATGCATACCCCACTATAGCCAGCTGTTGGTCCGAAATCTTGATCGAAACTCGTCTGAACAGAAACAGTTCGGCCTGGTGTTGGTAATTTCATTGGAAGGAAAGTAGGTGGCGTCATTCTATCTGAGTTGTCGTACCCAGATTCACTTGTAGTCGAGATGCAAAAGTATTTACCCGAACCGCGAGTAGAATATTGTGTGTCACTTTGGAATCCGCTGGCAGTGATTGGCGTCAACGTACTACAAGTGATCAACTTCGTTACTTGAATCATTTCATGTTGATATTTGTAAATAAATGAATATGAATAAAAATATATTGTGACTTAAACATTGGAGTCATTCTGAAAAACGTGTATAAAATTGATTACTATATGATATGACCACACCCATACATAATATAAAATAATCTGTGAAATGATATTTAAAAATCAAACTTATTCCTTTTATAAGTAGATTCAAAGGTAACAATTTCAACGAATGAGAATTTTGGACAAAAGTTACAAAACTTTCGTTCACTTGTTATAACTTTAAATCAATGGTCACCAACCATTTTTTAAATGGCATACACTATTAACCTTTAAAAATTTTGGAGGTACATCCATTACAAAAATTGAATATTTTCTAAGAAATTTGCTATAATCTAATTAATTCTAATATTTAATGATGAATTACCGCAACAGGCCGGTTTGGTTAAATAAGCCTTAACATGCAACTTTCAATTCATTACACTAACAAAATAGGGTACAGGTATTTCTTAATCTGAATTTTGAAAAAATATTAACAGGAATTAGTCAACAATGTATCCAATAATAAACAGTTAACCAATTTGATGAATATGCAATAAAAACCTGGCGGGGTAGAGTCCAGACGATCTGTCGAAACTGGAACTTTCTCTCTTTTTTCTCCGTCGCTTTCTTCCTGAAGATTGAATTGTGGTAGAGGAATGATCTATGGAATAACGTTTAGGTTTCCGCGATAATGGCCCTATCAGACTAAGAACAACTGGTGTAAACACAAGACAATGCACAGCACCAATGGCGATTATTAACAAGCAGATTTTGAAAAACGATCGAAAGAGGTAAGACTTAGCAAGTGCGAACACACTAATGGCTGCAGAAGTGCAAAGGGCGCCGTTGAAAATGGGAACTCCGTTAAACTCTATAGCTTCCTGGACCTTTTTATTTCTGGTATGTTTGTTTGACTCCATGTATCTAAAATTAAACAATACTTGAATCTCTGCTGAATCTGCACATTTAAAAACACTGAAACCCATATAGAGATTTCCCGTCACTGATCATAAATCAAAGAATCAAACAAAACTTGTATAATTAAATCAAACCAAATAAATATTCAAATGTCCGTGACAATACATTATCATCAAAATTTAATAAAAGATGAGAAATCACCAGATTATTGAATTTTCCTGATTACTGATTGCCGGATTAGTAATGGGCAACCTGTACAAGAAAATCTATATAGAACTTCAAACGTATAAATTAAGGAAGACATCTTTAATAATAATTACACTTAAAATAGATTAATAGGACATCATAGGCGTACCCAAGACAAATATGCACAGCAAAATCCATTACATAGGCTGTTCCAAGGATGACATCGATCAGTGTAATGATGCTGAGTCGGATGCTCCAGTAGTGCATGAAGCCAAGAACTCCAACTGTAATCGAAATCACGGTGAATGTCATAATAAAGACTAGAGACAAAGAAGGTACCAGAACCAACGATATAGAAAAAAGCGCGATGATGCTGAATGCAAGAACCTAAAGTCAATCAAAATTACTACACACTTCCAGTAGGAGCAACAATATTTTTTGGTTAAATAAAATTTATCTTAAGGAATATTTATATTCAATAAGTGTAAACAGAAATGTATTTACAAAATAATTCCACATCCGTATACATATCAAAAGACGTAATGATTTTAATTCTTTAAGTGATATGAAGTAAGCATTAGATTCATTTACGCTTTTTCAAGGAAAAATTGTGAAAAATTGAAAACGAAATAATTATCATCATAAATGAACATGTAGATAATTTGTGAAAGCAAAACAATTTTTTTAACGACGAAATGGGTAAGTTTAGGACCATGTTAAATATTTACAAGTTAACTTATCAGGCCTGAAAAAAATTTGCAGCCAACCATATTTAAGTTGAAACTTCAGAACAATCAAACGTGGAAAGGGAATATTATCATCATATAACGAGTACTATTTCGCAACNCAGACTAAGAACAACTGGTGTAAACACAAGACAATGCACAGCACCAATGGCGATTATTAACAAGCAGATTTTGAAAAACGATCGAAAGAGGTAAGACTTAGCAAGTGCGAACACACTAATGGCTGCAGAAGTGCAAAGGGCGCCGTTGAAAATGGGAACTCCGTTAAACTCTATAGCTTCCTGGACCTTTTTATTTCTGGTATGTTTGTTTGACTCCATGTATCTAAAATTAAACAATACTTGAATCTCTGCTGAATCTGCACATTTAAAAACACTGAAACCCATATAGAGATTTCCCGTCACTGATCATAAATCAAAGAATCAAACAAAACTTGTATAATTAAATCAAACCAAATAAATATTCAAATGTCCGTGACAATACATTATCATCAAAATTTAATAAAAGATGAGAAATCACCAGATTATTGAATTTTCCTGATTACTGATTGCCGGATTAGTAATGGGCAACCTGTACAAGAAAATCTATATAGAACTTCAAACGTATAAATTAAGGAAGACATCTTTAATAATAATTACACTTAAAATAGATTAATAGGACATCATAGGCGTACCCAAGACAAATATGCACAGCAAAATCCATTACATAGGCTGTTCCAAGGATGACATCGATCAGTGTAATGATGCTGAGTCGGATGCTCCAGTAGTGCATGAAGCCAAGAACTCCAACTGTAATCGAAATCACGGTGAATGTCATAATAAAGACTAGAGACAAAGAAGGTACCAGAACCAACGATATAGAAAAAAGCGCGATGATGCTGAATGCAAGAACCTAAAGTCAATCAAAATTACTACACACTTCCAGTAGGAGCAACAATATTTTTTGGTTAAATAAAATTTATCTTAAGGAATATTTATATTCAATAAGTGTAAACAGAAATGTATTTACAAAATAATTCCACATCCGTATACATATCAAAAGACGTAATGATTTTAATTCTTTAAGTGATATGAAGTAAGCATTAGATTCATTTACGCTTTTTCAAGGAAAAATTGTGAAAAATTGAAAACGAAATAATTATCATCATAAATGAACATGTAGATAATTTGTGAAAGCAAAACAATTTTTTTAACGACGAAATGGGTAAGTTTAGGACCATGTTAAATATTTACAAGTTAACTTATCAGGCCTGAAAAAAATTTGCAGCCAACCATATTTAAGTTGAAACTTCAGAACAATCAAACGTGGAAAGGGAATATTATCATCATATAACGAGTACTATTTCGCAACATTTTCCTTGAGTAAGAAAAATTAACTTATGTTTCAAAAAAAACTTAGAAATGTAGAGACAATATTCATTCTTTTACAAATTTTCTATAATATTTTCCCTTAAAACCGTAGTTAGACGCGCCCACTTTTATCTATAAATACAAATATTAAGGAAACACGTTTCATGAAGAACTAATTAATTCATTTGTGCTGAGTCAATTTAATTACTGTGCATTTCTCTTTCAAAATATGAAATCGCAAAACCATTCATCACTATCAAAAAATTTTATCTGGTCATTTAGAACACTGAATTATATTGAAAACCATGAGTCTATTACGCAATTAAGATCATCATATAAAATCTTGACCCCGACTTATTTGGTTCTCTATTTATGATTCATAAATTTATTCATGAATTAAGTTCATTAAGTTTTCTCAATAATTACATTACAATCAATAAAAAGAATAAAACACTTTTTAGTGTCAATAATTGTCAAGATGCATTTTCCGTCAGATGTTCAATCTTATGGATCAAATTAAATATCAATATAAAATGTGAGAAAAATTATCAACATTTCAAAAAAAATCAAACAAACTGATTAAACAAAAATTATTGGTCGATTATTTTTAAAATTGCCCTTTAATTAATACTGCATGTGTAAATAGTTCTGTAAGTATTTTTGTCATGTATTAGTTTGTAGACATTCCTTCCATTTTAAGAATTTCACATAATAAATATAATTATTAACAACAAATTACTTCAAAATTAATCAATGGCATAGAACGGAATACAAACGTATTAGCCTCATGCTGACAAGCATTTGAAATAACGTAAAACTTTTTACCAAAGAAATGAATTCATGAGTTTAATAATAAATCGTTTTAAATCATTTATCATCCACGTTATTGCATTGAAATCAAACAGAGCACTTGGCAAATACTTGAAATCATACTTCGAGGGCAGTTAGCGTAAGATACGCATACTGTTCATAGTAGACGAAAATTCCAGTGAAAATGATAACAGGAAGTTTGGATCTCGCTCCAATATCTCTCACCTTTGTAATGAAATCACTATCAAGAATGAACTCACTGTTCCACATGCTTCGCGCCTAAACATCATTCCATATAAGCTGAGGATTGAAGTGCAATAAAACGGTAGATTTCAGTAAGCCATGAAATATTACAGTATTTTGAGAAAACAAAAGTCGTGTACATGAAACTAGGAACTTGATAAAAATGCCTTCGTTCTATCTTTTTCGAATTCAGAGAAGAGAATTCTCCTGCATTTCCTTGAAATTTGATAAAAAAATATTTGATACATGATTTAAAAACTTGGCAATTCGCTATTAATTAGATGCAACCAGTCTAATTGAAATTTTTAAGGCTACTTTGTATTGCTGAAAAATGCATCTAAAGTAAATTGGTTAAATGATAATTGCTCACAATGATATTTAGTCATGGTTCACAAGTGCTTAGAACCGACTAGACTAATGTTTCATTAAAAAAAAATCACATAATTCTTTAAAATTACAAAAACGAACTTGCATTAAAATCAACGGATAAGGATCAAAAGCAATTAACGAGATTCTCTAATTTTCCAAAACACAAAATACAAAATCTTCCGTCGCGAAATTGATTTTCCTATTTTTTCACTCAGTATGCCTTTTTTATGACATTATTTTAGAATGTCAATTAAATAATAGCAAGAGCTATTTAAAAAATTCTGAAAGCGCAATATTTTTTAAAAAAATATCGAGCTAAAGGAGCCTCACTGAATGGTTTTATGTGGCGAGCCGAGCAGAGCTGAAAATACTCAAAAGTTTTGAATTTTCAAACATAAATTTAATTGTCTTAAAACTAAAAAATTACCTGAACGTGAATGCGTGATTGACGAATGGGACAATTGTCATCGGATCTATCAAAGCGAATGTCACTACCACATTCAACGCACTCATTATCAACAAACTTCGATAAAAGTTTCAAAAATCTAAACCACAAATAAAATACAAAGTCTAAGATATGAGTAGATTCCATTACAAAGAAATAGAAAACATTAAGTGAAGCACTTCTTAACTGGACGCAATACGATTGAGAGACAGACTGTAATAATTACAAATTCAATAGTTAATAAGGTCATAAAATTATTTTCAATTTTTAACCATAATTGCTAAGTGCTTCATATGATATGTGCTAAATCTATCTTGCACCAATACATCGTTTTTGTTGGTCTCTGTATCAATGCCTTTCAATGTGGATTAAAAACCACAGTTTTCTCTGAAAAAAATGTGGGACCATTGGTTGACTTGTGGAGATGCTTATTTAATATAATTTATCTAAGCTGGTTTCTAAGATGAAAGATTTTTGAATAAAAGACTACAAAAATAATTAATGTTAATAGAAAAAAATATAGCATTTAATATATTTGATTGTTTTTCCTGGATATTGAAACAAGAGCTATATATATATATATATATATA
>CABFPE010000312.1:896150-921218 GCA_900660155.1 Hofstenia miamia
TAGTAGTAGTTTGTACCAATATATTGTACCATCCAGTACACTTCTCCAATATTTTCCTACTTCACTCTTAATAAATTAATCAACATATGATTAAGTTGCTCTACTGTGCCATTAGCATAGAAAGTAATGAGTTGAATTTGCCAAGAATAACCTAATACAGAACACTAACTGGGATAATGTGGCTTTTACCGATGAGAAGAAGTTTAATTTAAATGGTCCTGATGGCTGCCAGTTCTATTGGCACGATCTACGGAAGGAACCTCACTATTATTGGAAACGTCATAGTGGTGGTGGTTCAGTAATGATATGGGCGGCTGTTAGTGTTCATAGTAAAAGCGAATTAGCTATAGTAGATAGCAGAAAGTCCGGTGATTACATTCAGCTTCTTTCTGAGTACCTTATGCCATTTAAAGACCTTTATCATCCATCTAATTTTGTTATTCAACAAGACAATGCATCTTGCCATGCAACTTTTCTGACAAAGTCTTGGCTTAAAGAACAGAAATTGAGGTTTTGGATTGGCCATCACTTAGTCCTGATCTTAGTCCAATCAAAAACGTCTGGTCACAGCTAGTACGAGATGTTTATAGTGGTGGAAGACAATTTTCAAGTAAAGAGAAATTCATTGCCCAAATTCGACTTTCCTGGGATAACTCAAGTCAAAAATATGTTACAAAGATCATAAAAAGCATGAATAAACGATGTATGAGTGTTATTGAGCCGAAAGGTAAGATTAGAGACTATTAAAAATAGTATTTATTATATTTTGCTCTTAGTTGTCAAACCAATGTCCGAATTGAATATTTTTGTATTAAGTTCTTATTAAAAAGTTTTTTACCTAAAATAAAGTTGAATATAGGTTTTTACCCCTAATTACTATTATTTATTAGGTCAGGTTTTGCTAAAAAGAAGTAGAACATGCCAAATGAAGAATTGCCAAATCAATGTCCGGCACTGTATTATATTTTGTTTGTATTTCTTTTCTTGATGTTCATTGTTCAAACAATTTGTAAATATAGATAATTTTCTTTTTCTTGATTCAGAGTTCTTAATGCCCAATTGAATCTTTTCGCCAATGATGACTGAATGTTGTTGTGATATTTTGGAGTAAAAAACAACAGTAATTGAAGTTACTTAGAACAAAAGAATTAAGAGTTTGTGTTTGAAAGATCTGTCCTACATTGCGCAAATGATATAGATACTTAGTTCTAGAGGCCATTTTCCTAGATTTTAGTAAAAAAAGTTCATTAAACATTTAATCTCTATCAATTGCTACTCAAATATAGTTAACAGAATTGCTTTGACTATTCTCATTATCTCCCATTTTAATTTTGGTATTACAGTAGAACTTATCTATAGTGAATTGCGGTTGGTTGCTATAGAGGATTCAGTTCATTATTGAGGATGAAAAAAATACTTCAGATACTCTTGTATTTATTGCAAATATATAGCAAACTCTGTGATCAAGGTAACTAAACCGCGTCCAAAGATATTATGCAGATGAAATTTTTTGGAATAAACTTAAAACCATTACTCTGAGAAAGATAATTTTTTATTACAAACATTTTCATACATTTCAACGATTATTCTAAATTTTCAGAAGGATTTATTAAATATTTTTTAAAATAAACAAAAAAAACGAAATTTCTGGTGTCCAGAGCTATTATGCACATTACATAAATTTCAAAAAAAATATAAATAAATGAAATTATCCCTATTATGCATTTTATGTATATGGAAATAACACAGCCAGTCCGTTTGGACATTGTTTCAGTTTAATTAACATGTTTATATATTCCTCTTGTGTCTCAATGACCTTCACCAGGCGGTTATCCATGGAGAGTTTCAGTTTTGAAATAACTGAGGAGCTGATGTTATAGCAAGTGGCCTCAATTGCCTCCCAGAGTCTGTCTGATTTGATGATGAGCCACAAATTCTTGAAGCAATTCAGGTCTGGTAAAGAAGGAGGCCACACCATAAGATTGTCATCTTTGATGTTTTTGGAGGCTAGAAACTTATTTGTAAACCTCAAAGCATGAGCTGGAGCATTATCATGCATGAAGATACATTTTGAATTGGATCCTCTACTCTGTCTTCGATAACATGGAAAGAAATTTTCTGTCAAAAAGTCAGCGTATGTCTCTGAATTCATTTTAACACCTTCAGGCACCCGAAATGGCCCAATCAACGTCTGCCCGACAATTTCTGCTCAAAACACCATTCCACCTCCACCTTGCGTCGTCTAAGCCTTGAGGGAATAGATTCATCTATTTCAAGCCAGCCTCTTGACCATCCATCAGGTCCATCAAGTGTAGCACGACATGCGTCTGTGAATATTACTTTACTGAAATTCACTTTCATGTATATTCGTCCCCAAGCCATTCTTTTCTGCTTGTTCTTCTCTGTTATTGGTGGCCTTAATTTGGGTTTGACGACAGTGGCCACCTTTTTTAGCGCAGTACATCGCGTCTGACGGTAAACTCCACCAATACCAACCATAGTAAGAAATTCCTTTACTGCTGTACAATGGCATTTTTTTAGAAACTCTCACCAATTTTCGCATATCTCTTGGCGTTAATTTGCTTTTACCAGCATCACTCCTAACTTTTCGCGTAAAACTAATGTCTTCAATGGCCTTTTTCACAATTCTTATGTCACGTTTTAACTCTTTGGCTATATCCAATGAGGATGCACCTTCAGCAGCCCTTTAAAAATATTCCAACTATTCGCTCATCGGCACTTAATGACTTATTCTTACCCATTACAATAACTCAAATGATATTCGAAGCAGTAATAATTGTTGAAATCTGATAGAATGACAAAATGCATAATAGCTCTGGACACCAAACATTCTGTTTTTACGTGTTTGTTTTAAAAATATTCCAACTATTTGCTTATCGGCACTTAGTGACTTATTCTTACCCATTACAATAACTCAAATGATATTCGAAGCAGTAATAATTGTTGAAATCTGATAGAATGACAAAATGCATAATAGCTCTGGACACCAAACATTCTGTTTTTACGTGTTTGTTTTAAAAATATTCCAACTATTCGCTCTTCGATTTAACATATTATGGTCAAGTACATAAAATGTTTTTCACAAAAAACCAACTTTTACAGAATAATAGTTTTAATTTTATTCCAAAAATGTCATTGCATAATATATTTTGACGCGGTGTGCAGTATAACAAAATATTGGTACATATTGTTAATGTATATTTGCTACATTTTCACCTTGAATTACTTTCCATAATGAGGGGCTTTTGCTTACTACATAAAATAATTACATTTATAACATCTAAAGAAATAAAATTATTGCATATTTAATTCTTATATAGAGGAATTCCAAATGAACTAGATAATATCATACAATGAAGTTTGATTATACTAGCTTTTTTAATAGAGAAACTTCATTACAAAGACGGAAGAAGAATGTTCATTATAGAGGAAGTCTATTATAGAAGAAGTTCTTTATAGAGGATTTCACTATAGAGGAGTTCTACTGTATTAGAAATTTCTTGGTATTGTTTGTTGTTAAAATAATAAATTGTGTTTTATCAGGATTAGTTTTTAACTTGTTTTTACTAAAATACTCAGTCAGATGTTCAATATTTTTTGCTAAATACCTGGTTGCTTCATACGGATTTTTTGTGACTGTTATTATACATGTATCATCCGCATTAATCACAAGACCCAATATTATTAATGCTTCTAATAGCAATAATGATAGAATACTTAAATGAATAAGACACTGGGAAGTTAAAAATCTTTTGTTATAGATTTCTTATTCAATTTCATTAGTCTTCTTTTTGAATTTTCAGATAAATTTGTCAGCAAATATCAAGCATATTTATATTTTGAAAAATAATAGGCTTCTCAAATCTTGATCTAATTTTTTTGGTAATAACTTTGATATTTTCTGCATTAATTTGAGTTAAACAGTCATTTCTTGAATTACTGAATTTACATGATTTTTAAAAATAATTTATTTATCCATTATCTCTCGTAAATGTTTATTCTTGATTTTTCCAGTAATTCTTCATTATTAAGATTACAAACTATACTGAATAATCTGTTAACGATTTTATCGGTATATTTCTTGAGCATATTTCTATGGAATAAGAAAACCATACATTTATATAAGTACTTGAAAATTAAGGAAATAATAATTTTATCAATTCGAGTTAGGTAAAATACTCACTAATATTAAATTTCATCTCCAGCCAAGTTTTCTCAATACATATTACTTAGTAAGATTTATAATTATTTTTTCAATGACCTAATGTTAAAATTATTTTTAATATGCTGGAGATATATTTTCAGAGTTTCTTATTAAAATTTCACACAAGTGACATGGTAGTTTTGTTTAAGATTATTCAATTAAAAAA
The DNA here is from genome assembly GCA_900660155.1 of Hofstenia miamia. Lineage (NCBI taxonomy): Eukaryota > Metazoa > Xenacoelomorpha > Acoela > Hofsteniidae > Hofstenia > Hofstenia miamia. Next base: position 900,542 of record CABFPE010000312.1, read on the forward strand.
TCAGTGAACTATTTATATCATCAAGGACAATAAACTTTTGAAACCAAGACAAAGTATTTTTTCAGAACCAAGTTAATTTATATTTATTGTTTTAATTCTTCATAAGTGTTAATCACTTGATTTGTAAAAAAACAAAAGAATTAAATAAATATTATTATTATGTAAAAATTTATCGGAAATGTGACTATTTATTCTTATCTCAATTTTCAATAGATTTATTTTTTTCTTAAAATGTTTATAATTTTTTTAAGTTTTAATTTCAACATTGAGATTATTCCACAATTTAGAACACAAATGTAAATGAATCATGGCGAATGATGTTGCTAAAAGTTTCTTTGATTGTGTTCTAGGAAATTCTCTGACGGATTCGTGTTTAGGGATATAATTAAGTGATCTCAAAGACCAGTTGTACATTTTTGATAATGATGTACTATTTCTCGCAGTTACATGTTGAAAGAGAAAGCAGCAATAACTAAATTCACTGATTACAAAAGAATTAATAAACTGTTTATGATATAAATTCCCTACGTGCCGTAAATGATATAAAATTTAATTCCAGATGCCATTTTTCTTAATTTTAAAGAAAAAAATTCATTAAATGTTAAATCTTGATCAATTGTTACTCCTAAATAACACACTGATTTACATTGCTCAATTACACTTTTATTTATGTTAATTTTGATATTCTCAGAAATCTTTTGATGTTCCTTTGGTGCAAATATGATAAATTGAGTTTTATTTGCATTCATTTTTAATCTATTATTATTAAAATACGTAATTAGTGATTCAATGTCTTTAGTCAAAAACTTAGTAGCGTCAAATGGATTTTTCAATGTTCTAAAATTATTGAATCAAGTTTTGAAAAGATTATTCATTATTTCAACCAAAATCAATTAACAATAAATATAGAAAAAAACACAATTCACGATATTTTCTGCAAATATTTTTAAAACCATAGCCAAGGGAATCAATTTAAATTTCAAGGAAACAACAGTCCAACAATCCAAAACAATTACATATTTAGGTGTCTAAATAGATAACTCTTTGAACTTTAACGAATTTATAGGCAGCAAATTAAGAAAAATGAACCAAGGAATCCAATACATCAAAGAATTGAAAAACATTTTGCTGGAANAACCATTTCTTATAAATTCTTTCGTCATTAGTCCATTCTTGTATGCATGCACAATTTTGAATTCTTTAAATATATACCAAATTGAAAGAATAAATAGTGTCTATAATAGAGCCATATGGACACTATTCAACATTGACAAACAATTAACTAGAAAATATTTATCAAAATACTAACTCCTAAGTATATCATCAAATTTATGAGTTTAGTTACAATGTGCAAGCACGCAAATAAGCTAACAGATTTCCTAATATTTATAGACCTTATTGTAAAATACAATTCTCGAAATCAGTCATGCATTGTAGCAGTATTAAACCAGTCGAAATATTTTCAAGATTACTTTGTGTTAAACACAGCAAGGGAATGGAATAAATTAGATACAGAAATTAGATTGTCAAGAAATATTAATATCTTCAAGAAAGTGTTAAAACAAAACCTTTTAAGCCACCAGAATATAGTAGGTGCTTCTAAAAAAATACACGCCTGTTTTGTTTGATAAATGCTTCAGATTGATAATTTTGTTTTTTGTTAGTTTTTTTGTTAGTTTTGTAACTTTTATGTAAGCACATCTTTGTCATTATTTATTAATGAATAAAGAAAGAGCTTGTTATCCTATTTACTTAGTCGATAAGTAGTCATCGTGACAAAGGTACATATTATAATTAGGAAAATCCAAAAGAAAGAAAGTGTTATTTCTTCATAAAATTGAGGAATTACTGCTGGCAGTTTTGAAGGCGATCTCGCATCTATTAGTATCAGGCCAGATTTCGGAGCTGACACGGTTTCACGAGTAAACCCCTTGAGATTTATTGTGAAGATTGAAGGAGGCTCAACATAGTCAATTTCGAGCTTGTTGTCCTGGAACATATTTACTCTTCTTGATGTCGTTGTAAACAGTTTAAAATGTTGATAATATTTGTATTCTATTTCGAAATATCTGATACCAACATGTGATTCAGATGTCTTCCATGTAATAAGATAGCTGAAAGCACTTGTTTGCCTTATATTCGGGACGTCCAGAGCGCTCAAACGTCGATAACTTAATGTTCTGCCTTTACCGCATAATGTTAACACTGATGTAGTTGAATTTACTTCTGCTTTGATGTCATAAAACTGGTTTTCTTGTAGATTGTCAACTACAATATATTCTTTAAGAGGCCGTCTGACTTTTAAACTCCCATTGAAATTAGTAAACTGGATATCAATAAAAGGCGCAGTGGGCGCCTTGTTCATTACATCAGCGAAATCAAGAGTAAACCCAGCTGGTATAGGCTTAATTTCTAATCTATTGAGTACATTAACGACGAAGTTTTTTACTCTGTTACCGTAAATATTTTTTGCAATAAATTGATAAACTCCCGAATGTTTGAACTGGATATCGCTGATAGTAAAACTTATGTGTCCATTGTCAGTATTATACGAAAACCTGAAATTTTTGTTTTTTTCTATACCGAAGGGTTTCCCATTTTTGTATAGGGAAACATTAACCGACTTCACGGGTGAAACATATGTAGCTGTAACTATCAGAGAATTATCAACATAAGCACTTGTATCATCTGTAATATTTTTGAAAATTGGAGAGCCCTTAACAAATAAATTAAATTTTGTTGTCAGCATCCCCATATAGTTTCTGGAAATACATGTATAATTGGACGCATCATCATAATCACAACTTTTTATATGTAGTGCTGGGTTTTTTATTTGATTTCTCTTCCAGCCCTTTCTGTTTTCAAAGATTGTGGTGGGAAAAGGCCTTCCAAATGCTACACACTTAATGGTCACACTGGTTCCATATTTGCATACAATTGTTTCATCTGGATTTGGGATGCTTGCCCAAACCGGTGCAAAATCGTTTCTCAATGATATGCAATCCTTCTTAGCTATTTGAATAATTGGTAGTACCACTTTGTGCAAATTTCCAAAACTTGGAATTTCTAAATCATAACGGAGGTTATTGTCTATAGCAACCTTGACGTTGTCGTCTGTGAATATTATTTCAAACTTATTACCGACAACAATTTGTGGGAGTTGAGTGTAATTCCATAAGCTTACTGTTGCCTTTGTGTACGGATAATACGTCCAGGAATATCCTTGTTGCTTAGAACCTATTGGAAGATATTTTTGGTTCTCTTGACATGTTAGTTGCAATGGAGTGTTATAGCTGAATGTTTCCATTGATTTATTTGTAAAATTAACCCAATAATCTGAAGAGCGGAAAATTCCATACTGTGTTTCAATGAAACATGTGAATCTCCCAAATAATCCAAATTTTAGCCTATAGTTATGTGGGTATGTCCTTATCTCTCCTGTTGCATAATTTTTGAATTCCCAATGTTTTGACAGAATTGTTGCATTCTGGACATTGCAAAGAAGAGTTTGATCAACATAATTTGGAGGTTCTGAAATAATCGACAAAGATTTTCTTTCTTCAAGAAAAACGTGTATGAAGGTGAGATAGTTTTCTGAATCAACAAGAAAGAAACAATATAAGACAATTGCAGTAATTGCTAAGTACATCAAAGATTTGGTGGTAATTGCAATTTTTCACAAAGTTATTACAAGTATGAAACTAAATTGTATGTGAAAGGAAAATATAAATATATTCCCAGGAAATATATAGCTTTGTTTTAGACTGGCAAACACCAGTGAAATAATTAAACTCTAATAAATATAAAAGTATCTACATTGCCCTACTTGATCTGAGCAAAGCTTTTAACTCTCTAAATTTCAACATTGAGATACAAATTACTGTACTATAATTTTGATAATAAATCTATTAACATAAAAAAAGAATTTCCTTAGAAATCGACATCAACGAATTATTCTTAATGGCAAGGAATCAAAATATATTATATCTATTATATACTAAAAAAATAAATAGATTCTCTATTTAGGCATCTTTATCATATTTGAAAAATTCCAAATGCATATCACAAACGATTGTTAAATGCACTCTGCTTATCGCACTTTCAACATGTATATAGAATTTATACACATATATATGTTTCTATTATATATGATAATAATAATAATAATAATAATAATAATAATAATAATAATAATAATAATAATAATAATAATAATAGACTTAGCAATGGCATGGATAGACTACATGAAGGCGTATGACAGCATATCACATAGATGGGTATTGAGGACGCTAGAGGCCAATGGAGTTTAACGGAAATGGGTTGAGTTTCTAGAGAGGCAGATGGGAAAGTGGCAGACTGAGATAGACGGACACAGGTTGGGGTTTAGGCAAGGAATATTCCAGCTTAATCCCCATCACAGAAAAGTTAAAGGAGACAGGTATATGGTATAAGTTGGAGAAGAATGGTAGAGCAGTGAGTCACCTGTGGTACATGGACGACCTGAAAATGTACACTAGTTCAAGAAAGATGTTGCAGAAGCAAGTGGACACATTGGAGAAGGCAAGTAAAGAGTCTGGGTTGGAGTTTCGATTAGGAAAGTGTGCCACAGTGACAATGACCAAAGGCAAGTGCATAGATGGAGATGGTTTGAGGACGAGCAGTGGTGATAAGATTGGGGAAGTCAAAGAGGGGTACAAGTACTTAGGTGTGATAGAGAAAGATAGAACAGATCATGAGGAAATGAGGACGAGGTTAAGAAAAGAATACAAGAGCAGAGTAAGGAAGGTACTACAGAAGTCAGCATTGAATGGGCAGAACAGCATAAAGGCAATAAATACGTGGGTGATACCAGTGTTGAGGTATTCGGCAGGAATAGTTAGGTGGAACAAAAATGAACTGAAGGAATTAGACAGGGAGACAAGGAAAATACTAGCAGCAGAAAGAGCATTCAACCTAAATGGAGATGTAGATAGGCTGTACATGGCAAGGCATAAGGGAGGGAAAGGGCTGCTAAGTGTGAAGGAAACTGTAGAAGCAGAAGCACTAGGGCTAAAGGAATATGTACAAGAGCAACCTAGAGGATCCCTACTAGAGGTCACTAAGGAGTTAAGGAAGATAAGAACTGAGAGTGAAGGAAAGAAAGTATACCAGATTAGGTGTAGGCTGAAGGCAATGCATGGATATTACTAGAAGAACACAAAAATGTGTGACAGAGAAGAGAGCAACAAGTAGTTAGAGAAGGCAGGACTGAAGAGAGAAACAGAAGCACTGATAATGGCAGCAGCACTGGAGCAAGCAATAAGAACAAACTGGGTGAAGAAGCATATAGGCAGAAGAGTAGAAGTAAGTGATAAGTGTAGGCTATGTAAGAAAGAGATTTGACAGCCACAGTAATTTGTACAGAAATTAATAAAGCCCAAGATGAACTTGACAACATATGCAAAATTTTCTATTAATAAAAAAACTAGTGAACGTGTCATAAATACATCAAAAACTTTATTAACAAGAGAGAAGCTGAAAATTCAAAACAGTGAGTTTAAATATACGGAAGAATCGTTTGGATGTATATTTCAATTCATCATTAAACTTCAATTCAGAAATTGAAGTAGACTAGAAAAGGCAAAATGGCACTAGTAATGTTATCATGCTTAAAAGAGATTTCAAAGAAAAGATTTAACATTTCTCCATAATTCCCTAGTCGTTAGCAAATTCACAAATGTACCCACTGTTAGTCTTGGGCAAAAGATTGAAAAGTTGAATTGTATATCGTCAAGAGTCAGAAAAATGTTGAATACGCGTGTATCAACAACCAGTGATGTAAATAAAGATAGAGTAAGACCCAAATGCTTAAAAATTAAAATTAATCCTAATCACTGTTTAAGTAAGATCCTAACTAATATGCAAAAAGTTAAGAGTTAAAGAATACAAAGCTATCGTTTGACCTTTATACAAACAGTTACAACAAAATAACTGTAAACCTTTTTGTACATCGATGTCTATTGTCTGACCTAATGTTTTACAAACACAATAAAGCAAATCTATAATATATATATATATATATATATATATATTAGGGTGGCCCTTATATAAAGTGAATATTTTTGCTTTGATTTTTAAATGTCCGACTCTTTTAAGAGTTTCTATTGCTAAAATTTCTGATACTATATTTTTTCGTGATGGTGCATTAATGTACTTAATAAAGCTCAATACATGAAATTGGAAATAATTTTCCAATATGACAGTCACAAAAGAGAATTGCTGTTTTTTCTGGCCTGCGCTACAATCTTTAAAGCTACTGCGAGTTATTCTTCATTTTTGGAGAGCTAATTGTTTCATTTGCTGAATCAAACACACAATTTGTTAGAAGCTCCTAGTGAAAGTATAACTTTTGACCGGTTTTGAAGATATCACTTTAATTTCAGACTTCTGGATACACTTCAAGAAAGCTGTCACATTCAATCAGCTTTTAAACAGCCTTCTACTGCTATTGACTACGGAAACAATAAACATTTTGTCTATAGTTTGTCTCATCCATCGGAGCTCATTTCACTGTTTCATTTCTTTCAGGGTCCTTCGAAGCTTTCAAAGAAGCCCATTGTACTTCCAAGTTTAAGTAAGAATATTACAAGCTCAGAAATATCAATTGCTTTGAAAGATACCACAAATCTAGATACTTGGATGTGATCTTGAGGATAGAAATAAACCAACTGCAGTAGTTGTGTCAAGCCTCTTGGAAACATATGGCGCAAAGCATCAAAACTTAATATAATTTTTTTAGAACAATTGCTTATAACTCACAATCCGTACACCTTCATGATTTCAAGTTTGAACTGAGATCGAAATAGTCGAGTTTTGAATCTGTATATTGATTTCAGCATTCTTCATGATGGATGTAAATGTTCTAAGCGTGTTGTTGCGAGATGTTTTACTTCTAAGCAATATTAGTTTTACTTCAATGAACTTCTGAGAACTATTTTGTTAGAGTTCTTGCTGTCAAGTTAAAAATTCCATTTCGGTCATCTAAGAGCTCAGATCGGCTAAAGATATTCGTTAGAAATTCCTCAATCTTTTCCGTTCTCAGATTTTTTAATTGCACATGGAAGCTTTTAATATGTCAATTTTAGCCTCACATGAAGAGCCAAGGCATTTTTGAAGCTTAGATTCTAGCATGATGTAGACATGCAGAATTACAGAAATTGGTGTTATTTGAAATTTTTCTTTGCAAGCTTGGTGATGCTATTAGTAGAGACAAATTGCCAGCCTATTAGTGGAAGTTTTAACCCCTTCAATGCCAAAAAAATTTGGCAAAATGAATATTTGGAATCAACATTTCTGAATTCTCAGAGGATGCACAGTCTACCTTAATCTAGGAATAGACATATTCGTTTTCAATTACAGTTCACTGTCACTTGAAAGCTAGGTCCTAAGAAGATTCATAAAGGCCTAATATTATGACACAATGAACAGTTTTAACCAAATAGTATATTTCAGTAATACTGGAAAAATTAATCAGCTGCCCCACCTCTGAAACTATTTCAACTAGTTCAAGATAATGTCATCAACTAATTATTTTTCGAGAAATGGAAGCACTTCAAAGGTTTAGAAACAAAACTTTTGGAAGTTTTATTACAAGGGCCACTCTAATATATATATATATATATATATATATGTATATATATATATATATATAAATAAAAATTGTCAAAGTAAAAACTATATTGATTGTAAATTCAGTCCTTTTCCAACATGCATATTATAAAATGATGCGATGCTATGTCATTACAAAATGGGAGATTCCTGCTTCTTTGCACATTACTTTTTTAATTTTCACAATTGTTTGAAAATAAATGAAATTCGATTTTGTTAAAATACTGGTTTCAAATAATGATGCCAGTGATAAATAATGTCGGCCTGAAAAACTTAATTTATATAAAAATTATTTCAGAATTACAATATTTACAATGTTTACACTATGCTGCAATCGAAATTTTTGGGCATAATTATAAATATTCGATTTTATGATTTCTTAACTTTTCAAGATAGCATATCAATATGAAATAACTGCGGTTTTGGGTTTGTCTGAAATCGCATTCCAGGGTTGTACGCAGGACGAATACCCATGAATTTTTTTGAAAACATCGCAAAAAAACTAAAAATGCACTTCACCACCTTAGATATTAAAGTTTTCTATTTCTTTAAAAAAATTTTATGATTTAAACAATCCAAATCAATTTCGAAAACCGGACGGGGTATTACAACATGTCCCCCTTTCGAACGCCACTTTTGCATTCAACAATATTGTCTTTAGTGTAATTACGAAAAAAAGTGCTAATTATAATTATTAATCTAAAATTATCTGTAGGATAGTTTATATTAATGAGGAACAACTCAGCTGCTAGAAACGCTGGCCCTCTTGTGAGACCCTTAGTTTACCCTTAATATCCTGTTGTAACATATGGTTATGCAGTGCATAAAATATTTGCAATTACGAAACAATTTATATCCTTTTTCAACATTATAGACGGAATTTTGGTGCAATTCAACTTTAAAATTCTAAACATTATAGTATTTAAGCATGACTTTGTTTTTTATCTACATTTTGCTAAAAGTCTGTTTTCTATCAGTCTTTAAACCTTTAAAAACTTACTAACTTGCAAAATTGAAGTATCTTTAGGTGCGAGAAAAATTGAAATTTATATTTTCATCAAAGATTTATTTAAATAACAATGCTACTGAAGTTAACATGTAAACATTGGGTCTGTTTTATTTGAAGATCCCTCGCAAGGTTTGCCACCATATGCTGGTCGAGAGGAAGTTCTGGTGTGTGTAATTTCTGTGAGATTGGATCGTGGACAAGAGACTGGAGTCCAAGAATACCATACACAATCCACTAAATATTAATTAATAATTTATATAAGAATATGTACAGCATCAGAAATGTAACAACCCAACACACAGACAACTGCAGCGTCATTCGATCTATAGGTTAAATAATCAAAGTTTGTTTCAAAAACTATTTTGGAAGTGTTTATACTCAATAATTTTGAAAACATAGATTGCGCATGTAAAAAAATATAAGCTATAAATTCTAAGGAAACGCTGGTAAATTTTACTGAGTTAAATTTCTAACAAAACTGAGAACGTTAAGTTTCTAATAAAACGGACAAATTGTAAAGTTGGTGGGAGAGGTTGTGACTATATTAGTCGACAGACTGTACAGTAGGTAAAACCATTATTCGGATTCGTACCATAACGCCTAGAATTGGTACTATAAAAGGCAAGTATATTATGAAAATCGTCTGGCAAACCTATAGCACCCAGAGCACTGATTTGTGTTGAGTGTGATCAGGGCAGTTAAGTTGAGAGCCGAAATATATACATATATATATATATATATATATATATATATATATATATATAGTGACGCAGTCACGTTTCTAGAGAACAAACTTGGTAGGAAATTTCTCTATTTTCCTTGCTGGCATTAATGAACTTGTTATTAAGGCTATTCTTGCCAAACTCTTTGGATGATTGAAGGGCTAGACATATAGATGTGTTCGAAAATAAAATAGAGTTAAAATTTCTTTGACAATGACTGCTAATGAACAGTGGATTTGCTTCTCTTACAGGCTGTCTTTGACAGGCATAGTTTTCTTAAATCGTGGGAAGAGGATAAGATTGCTTTTGCTGATTCAGCCACTCGTGTTTCTCGGTGAGTATTCACACGGAAAAATTAGCTTCTGATTTCCTAAACCATGCCATCATGCTTGTTGGGATGCATTATTTATTCACAGAAGATATTTATATTCCGCGATCAACTTGATTTTTGAACGAGACACTCATTTTGAATATTGTATACCTTAGCTTGTTCACATCATTGGTGTATATAAAATTCTGGCTTACATATAGCTCACAAGCTGATTCTCGTGAGAATCTAGATATTAAAACTAGTTTTCAAAATCATTTGCTGGTATTGTTTTCCGATGATGGCTCATGGGAACAAAAGCATCTTGTTATTCAAGATCGGAAAAATTCATCTCGGGTTTGACCGCAGCAAAGAAGAAGACCAAATCATGCCGACATGGCCAATTTAACACAACCCTCATTTCGACTTTGTACATTTGTCAGCTGTGAATCAAATTACTTATTAGACTTATTGAAGATTGATCTCTCTCTTGTGAATCAACCAGTTGAATCTTGGAGTAGTTGCATTTCTTACAATGTGATTCGAAAATTGTCAATGGCTTGCACTTAGTGAACGACTGTGCTGAGAAGGCGGTGAAGCTCACACAGGACTAGACGAAATATTGGTGCATGGTGTCGAAGAAAATCCATATCTGCTGCTGGGGCATTGAAGCGCATCGTAAAACTCTCAAAGGATTTGCAAAAAAGCTTAGTGAATTTCTTAATTAAAAATTATTCATTTTCAGTTATAAATTCACATCGCGACCGGATAGACTAGGTGAAAATAACTGACAAATTTTTAGAGGAATTTTTTCAATTTATATGTGAATATCAACTGATAAGAGGTAAAAAGTTCGAACTTTTTTTTGCAGTAGAAGACGAGACTATCCCAATCTATGCCTACCAAAGAACGTACGTATAATCAATGTAGGTTACACAGGTTCAGGACACTGGCGAGATTTTCCGTGAAATGGTTTTTTGAATTTGAATATTTAGGGACATTTGTAAAAATTGAATACCAAAATATATTGAATGCATATTAATGATACTTAATGTCGTCAAATTGAGATAGTCAAAATATGCATATTATTTTAGGGCATTTAATGATTTTTGAGTAAGCAATCATTTATAACAGATATAAAATTGTAAAATATAGTATAGAAATTTTCAGATATTTCTGACTTTGACTACACAATTTCAGTTTCAAATTGGCATATCTACCATTAAAATTAGTACAACTAACATTTATATCGGCACATATTCAGTTTATCTTGGCATTACATACTATTATGCGAAAATGAAATGAAATAACTTTTTTTCGTAAATACATATAAATTTATAAATCTTAGCAACTTAAATTGTTCAGAACGCACTTATGCTGCAAGTTCTAATGTGATTATAAGCTCAGCCACCACTAAAATCCTCAATTCTGTTTGCTGCACCAAAATATGCATGCATATGTCCGGTCGTACATACAGTCTGAATTATTGTTGTGATTGATGTGTCCACAACATTTTCTAGGATTTCATTCCATATTCAGCAATAGAAAGGCCCTGTTGTCAATAACCATTTGGATTAAGCATTTGATTATGGCGTTGAATAAGCTGTTTCTTCATCACCATTGGCCTAAAGCGTAACCAGCCAATTTCTATTATATTCAATTTTGGGTTGTAAGGAGCCAGAGTTATTAATTTGAAGTGATTTTCGATTTCCGCTTTAGCCAAACTAGCTCTGGCAAGAGATGGAGCATTGTTTAGACAATAATATTTCTCTGTTGCAACTAGCCCATTTTATCATTAATAATATGTTCAAATAGACGGCATAAGTAGTTGTTCAAATCTTACCACTTCATAGAACTTCTGCGATTCCATCCATCCACTAATTCAGTGTTTGATACAGCACTAACAATCGTTAAATTTTGTCTACAACCGTACCATTCAATCGTCTAATGCACCTCTCACATTTTGCTGATTGACAATTGTTTACCTAATATATTGTAATTTTTTCATCTACGAAATAGAATTACTGATTTTCAGCAATACGTTGCATAAATGCATATTCCAAATTTCGTCATTTCTGTCATTTAATATCGCTATTCATGTGTTCAGGTTGAACATGAATCCAACTGACGGCTTATGATTTACATTAACAGTTGTTATACCAAATCACTCTCCATCATTGATTCACACTCCTCTAAGATACACTGTCGATTTTTTGTCTTTGTTTTAATAAATGCTTTCTATACTTCTTTAACTGCATTTCTACATCAATGTTGTTACAGATGTAAATCTAGATTTAGAACGCCTTGTTACAGATGCATTTAAATGTTTCAGATTTGCAGGAAATGCAGCAATGCCAATTTAAACGTTAGTTGTGCCAATATTAATGTTAGATGTTCCCACTGATATTGTGTAGTAAAATTATTGCAAAATTGTAATACTTACATGCCTTACTTTTCATGCTACTGCAAACATTATCATTTCGACCGTAACACTAAATAAATTTTATCAATAAGAGTATAAAAATTAATACACAATAATAATATTATAAATATTTCGATTTCAATATCGACTCAAATAAGTGACTTCTGAGTAGAAAAGTATTTCTCAGTAACTTGCTAGTGCCTTCTTAAGTAAAGAGAGAATTTTGTTCAACAGTTCATTAAAAAATGTCTTATAAATCAATGAAATACAAATATAGACATTGAGTAGAATCATATAAATTTCAGTTTAAAAATTAATGGAGCAATTTGATACGCCATCTATCTGGTAAATAAAAATCGGTTCTAATTGAAATGAATTTTGCTTGTGCTAGCGTTTCTCCAGGAAGTGAAGATTACATCGTAAGGACCGGAAATTTCAAAATGTAACTTTTGACGCTTTTCCTTTATGTAATTGGTTCAAATTCAAATTACTTTATAAAGTCTACATATGTTCATGTACATGTTCATGTAAAATGCATGTTAAGATACAAATAGCGAATCATTTTACAAAGTTCTTTAAATGGCTAAGATACCGTTTGAGCGCTTTATATTTTTATTGTTTCCTGCATATCCATTAATAAATGGATCTGGAAAGAGAAGATTTTTTAGGTGTTTTGAAAATAGCGACAACTTTAACATGGTGCGCAAAGGCTTTAGAAATGTATTTATGCATTTCAAATTTAAAGCTTCCTTAATAAAATGGTTGTAATTAATCAGGCTTTGGGCCCAAGATAATCTTCAATAATTTAGAAGTAATGCATAGATTTTAAAACGAAATAATCCAGCAGCAAATGAACATTGAGTGCCGCTCAAAAATGGACAAGAGAACAACCATCTTTGTTATTGAGCTCAGAAAAGTTTGATACGAAGTACCGCTTAAGAATGTAGCCATGAAAATGCGCTCAATTGCTGTGGGATTAACTTTTCTGAATCAGACAATCTGAATAATAAAAATCAAACCAAGACCATTCAGCGTTAGACATAAAAATTTCTTATGTAGATATCACTTCATTAAAAGCATGAATTTGATTGAATGGACAGGAAATGCTGATCAGAGCAATGAACAACCTCCTTCATCATTTGTGTGTGATCAAAAGAGCAGCATTTAAAAGAAATCATTCTTAGGAAAAAGATTAGTCAAACTGAATGTTTTCAGGGTTCTAGTTTGTTTAACTTTTTAATATCCATGCATTAATTCAGAAGTTATTTCAAATTATTCTGGGTCCCATCATTAATTGAAATCATTGACTAGCCAACTATTTTGTAGAAAATTGTGGATAGCTAGGATCATGTCTCCACAATCAGACGACTTCATATAAATTCATTACAATGTTGATGAATCAAGATATTTAAGTAGGAAAATTGAACTTTAACGATGGATTTAATTAATTGTCAAGTAGCCTACATTCTACAATCATAAGAAAATATTTCGAATTTTAAGTAATTTCAATCTTGTATTTAGTTCATTTCATTGAGCAATACTGTTTTATAACACGATCATACACTTCACAGGTTTACATCAAAGATTCAAACTCATTAATGTTTCATACAAACAAATAATTTATTAAGCATTTAACAATGAATAGCTTCACAGATTGGAAAGAATTCTTGGGGAATACTCACTAAAATCGGAAAATCATTAAAATTTATTTAGGTATTTTGAGTAGCTATAACATTTTATTAGCAGTAGTTTATCTTAAGATACTTGAATTAGTTGTAACATTAACTCAGTAACGAAAACATTGAAATGTATAATGATATTTTCGAAAATTGATCGAATATTTAAATTTGATAATTATAAATATTATTCAAAAGAAATTAATCGCATTTAACCCATCAAATGCCATAGGTAAATACTTAAGCCAATTTCTAATTTTTTCTCATATGCAGTTCAAATTGTCGAATTCTAAAACTACATAGTGAAATTTTAGTGCACAATACTTATGGCATACAAAAATGCTTTAATTTACTATAAACTCCTACCAGTTTCATTATTTCTTCAATTGAAGGATGTCCATCAATTAATAGATATAATCCATGGAAGATATGATTTAATTAATATTTTAGACTATGTTTCATTTGAATTCAAAAACAATCGAAAAACTAAAAGTCTACTATTTGTTATAAAGAAAACGAAGAAAAATACTAGTGATCATTGGTACTTTAATAGAATTTGCTGCATTGGGAATTATTTAATTCGGGAATACAATTTTGATTTCTTTGGAAATCCAAAAATTAGCAAAAAGAAAATGTACGATATTCTTTATGAATTTTTAGAAAATTCATATGAAAGTAATGGATGTAAACGATTCTTTTTATGTTTATGCAGTAACTGCAAAAAATCATTTAATTTTTGTAAATATTAATAATGCTTTTTTATATTTATGTTATTCTATATTATTGTATACTTATCTACAGTTTAATAAAGCCTAGTAGTAGTAGTAGTAGTGACATCGGCTCCTTAGTTAAGAAAATACTAAAAAAATTATTTTATTACAAGTTATGAAATGCATAAAACAATTTATATGTAAGCCAATATTGAAATCTAAGCAATGCTCTCAGGTTCTTGCATTAAAAATGCAAGTCTCACACTGATTTCCTGTAGTCACTGTAGGTGACAGTTATTATTTGACCTGTATTTTACAAATTCTAATTGTTTTGTTTATCCTTAGCTCATTTTCTAGTTTGGTATGAATAGGTTTACAATATATATACTGGGTTTTGGCATTGCTTTGAACTGCATATAAAAACAGTGCACTGTTTGTGCCGTTATGACACATTTTTGTACAATTGCTCATACTAGAAGAAATAATCAATTTAATTATTCAATGCATCCAATCCCAAAATGTTTGGACTTGATTCGACCAGGATATTAATGTAAGCGGCTATAGCAATATCAATTGTGATATTATTCCTTAGAGTGTTCATCGCAACAAACGATTAAGAAATCACCACTAACAAACATTGAAATGAACCCTTGGTTATAAAAAGTCTTTCATTTGTTTGAAAAATTTTGGTCTGCAGTCCTTGTATTATAAAAACTACCTACTTGCATTATTTGTGTGTTTACAACAGGTAGGTCTGCATCATTGGATATTTAAGGCTAATATACTCGGCTGCTACTTTGAAAATCAAAGGCTACATTTAAATTTATTGTGTCTTCTAACGGCTAAGAAATTTTTATACAAAAAGTGCATAGGCAACTCATTTTTTTCAGCCGTACCAATCAAGATTAGATTATGTGGTTTTTGGAATTTCTCTACGTATAGATCAGTAGTTCTCAATCTTTTTTAATGATTGACGCTGTTTCCTCTTAATTCTTTTAGCTGGACCACCTCCCCCACAGCAAAATCACTAATAAAATGGTAAAGGAATTGTTAATAGTAAAGATATAGTCAACGATTACGTTTTATTTTGAAAAAAAACTAAGCGTGAATTTTACATTTAGCATTTTAAAATCGTGCAAATTTTTGTTGAAATTCCATTCTCAGTAGAAAACTGTTCTTATTAGAATTACCCTATGGACCATCAAAATCACAGTAGACCTAATTCACTATTGTTTGTGTGTGGACCAACATTAAAGTTGCATGCATTCCTAGGTTACATGTGGACACCAGTTGAGAACACCTGCTTTAGACTAAGTAACCCAGGTATGTTTTTTTACAATTTGTGTTGATTTATGTAAAGATTTTTAAGCGCTTGAGACTCGCACACTTATTAAGTTATATAAGATCTGAAAACACCACTGGATAGAGATTTGTCTCCTCTTTTATTTTCCATATGCAAATATTCCAAATTGTTTAATATGATTGAGTAAATGTATTAAAAATGTTGCTTTTATTCGAAGGATAATTGCTATGAATTTTGAAACTGAGCGTTTAAGCATTAACACTACATGAGCAAAAGCAAACAGTTTTTTTAAGACCATTTATTACTAAGGGTAAAGAATTCGCAAATTCTGCACTGAAGCACATCCGACTTAATAATCCGCAATTTTCTATAACCATTTTCAGTAATAAACTTAAGTTCAATAAAGTTCAACTGTTGGTACAAATTTTAATATCAATAATATTGCAATGATTTTTTCTCTATTTCAACTTTTAAACTAAGAATAAACAGATTCCAAATTTGTAGAGAGTTGATAACAACAATTGATGACATAGAATTTTTTTTAAGGCATAACTGAAACGTTAAATAGCTGTTTTTTCTATTTCAAAGGGAAATCTCTTCCTAAATACATAGAAAGTTTACTTCTGAAAATAATTCAACTACATAATAAGTTTAATGTTACGAAAATCTCACCTAACACATCTAGCATTTGAAAAAACACTGAAATATTATTTAGTGACTATTAACTAAGAACAAAATAAATTATGGTTAATGTAGAATCACTGGGTTGAATCTAGACAGAAATTTTCTAATAGTTGAATACACATAACATATTGCTTAGGCCACGGTTAGACTACGTGATTGGTAGCAAGAAAAGAAACAAAATCAAGTCGAAACGCCAATTATCTTGGCGTTTCGACGTGATTTTTTTTCTTTTCTTGCTACCAATCACGTAGTCTAACCGTGGCCTTAATATTGTAGAATCACTGGGTTGAATCTAGAGAGAACTATGCCAGAGGACTTCATTTCAAAGCAGAAGGTCGCTGAGGTGGACATACACTAGAACAACAGTGATTCTAGTGAACAAGAGAACTATTTCTCTATTTACAGATGCTTTGGTATTTACAATATTTACAAACATATGAAAACAACTAGTCAACACGAAAAGCGCGTGATCTGGCCAATAAATAACAACAACTACCGACTGATGTTACATTAATAAAACACTTACTTGGAAACTGCCATATCTTGCGATACGCCAAAAACTAGCACCCTTCAAGTGAAATCCTTCTTTACTTGGCTCTTCATTTTTATACATGATGCATTGTGATTTAAAATAACACATGGTTCTACAGAAATCTTTTGCAATACACTTTTGCGCGCAAATTTGTTTGCTAACAACTCTGATATTGGCAATTGTTTTCATTTTCGGACAGAAATCTTTTTTAACTAAGTTAACATTTGTGAAAATAAGCCCTTGTTGCAAGGATTTAAAAAATGCAGTGGGATCTGAAGAGTAAACTTTGAGATTGAAGCAAATGTGAATAAAGATGTAGAACTTATACATTGCATTATGTACGCATTATAATTAAAATTTATGAGCACAGAATCGGAATTTCAGAAATATTAAATTATGTATGCAACGGAAATTGCAAAAATTCGTCGAATAAAACGCGGATCGAATATTATATTTTTCTAATTCTTTCAAATGCGTATTAGTAAAAGATAGTTTCACAAGCATAAAAAATGCAAGTTAAGTTACTATCCGATATTTGGAGTTGAAGATTTATACTCGAAGATTTTAATAGTAATGATAATCATCTATTTATATACTGGTATCAATGTTTTAGCAAAATGGGTCCATCCACTCTTAATAAATGGCGATTGTAAGGGATGGTAGTGCGATCTGTGTACATGTTTAACCTGAACCAGTGTATATCCTTTGACTGCGAAAATACCGGCTCCGTACTGTTTTCTTCCTGTGCTTAATTGTTAAGTTCGTTGAGATTTAGCACTGGTCTCATACATCTATTTCTCGTGGCATCCTGGATTTCAACATGCTAAAATTATGCATTATTTTAATCTGTTAAGTACTGAATAAAAATAGCAATTTGGATGGAGCAGTTGCAATGCAATTTATTTCAGCATGATAGACCACCTGCTCACAATTCAAAGTTGGTTGAATCAATAGCTGCCGCAGAATTTTTACGAATTGTTAGTCTGCTGGCCAGGAAACCCCTGCAACAAAGTTGCAGCTTTGAAGACAACATCACGAGAAGATTTGATTCAAAAAAATCAAGTGTTTGGACATAACAAAAGAGTATTATGAAACGTTGGCTCCTTCATGCTAAACATCTCAGCTGTTCTTGCAACGAATGGAGGTAGTACGAAGAATTGATTTACCCATTGAACTAACTCATCTTATTATGAATAACTCATTTGTATGCGTACGTGTGATAGCTAATGATGAGCATTGAACAAGTGAAGCATTTATTGGAATTGCTGTTTTCATTTTAAATATACTAATCTATTTAGAAGCACTGTATGTACATACATTCATATACTGACTCTAAATGCTATGGAATTTTGCACTAGGTGTGTGCGGGACCAATACCTGCTTCCGGTCCCTTTGCTTGTCCCGCAGGGAGCTGGGACCAGATACCGGGACCAAAAATTATACTTCGCGACTTATATGTGCATAATATCAAGAATTCTCACAGTAGTATATTATAGATTAATCATTCCCTTTGTTTAAAAATGATACCTTAATATTAATTTCTGCAGTTACTTTGATATGATATGCCACATATTTTGATTGACGATATTTAGTTTCATTGCATATTTTTGTTATTCTAACTTTATATATGATAGTAAAAGTTAAGATGGTAATGACTACGGGGCCGGGACCAAAAAAACTTTCGGGACAGGGGCCGGACGAGAACGCGACCAAACATAGCTGGTCCAGCACACCTCTATTTTGTACCAAATGGCAGTCAGTTGACGTTATTGACTCTTTTAGATATTTGCAAATATATTTTATTCATATATTCATAAAGACTTCATATGAGATTGCATGACAATTTTTGGGTAAACTCCGATTTTTTTAGAAATCCATTTACCTAGCTTAATGCGTCAAAAGTAATAAAAGGTTCCATTATACATTTGCAAAATGTTCCGTTTAAGAAATCAGCAGCAGAAAAACAATGGTTGGAATGGAAAAAGTTAAAATCTAATAACAAAGGTGAAATAGTATACAACAATCTAGGGAGAATAATATGATGGCGGCTGATTAGGAGGAAGATTATATAAGGGAAGTGATCCAAATTCAATACGTTAACAACACCGTTAACAAATGGTGTTTTACGTTAACATGACCATAAACCAAATCGTTAACTTACACTCAAAATAAATTCGCTAAAGATGAAGTTTACGTTAAAGGCGTGTTTTTCCGCAAATGTTATTCCAAATAACTTTGACAAATTTAGGTTCTGCACATTTCTTCAAATATATCTATGCAAATTTATTAAACTTATGCAGACATTTGAATCTGGAATTGTTGTTTACGGTTACATTTTCATTTGTTAACGTATTGAATTTGGATCACTTCCCTACGTAGATTACAAGAAAACAGAACGAATAAGTGTTTAAAATAACACTGATGCAAAATCTGAAGAGATTTGAGATAGTGAATAAACAAATTATGCGAAGAATTCATGGAAAACATGCAACCGCAATGGCAATTTGAAGTCCTTTATGAACGTGCCAAGTAGGTTGAAAAAAAGTAGACAAGGGAATTAGGGATAAAATCATCCAACCAACTTTCTGATAGGCAGAGAATTGTTCGTGGTTCAAGGGTTGCAGCAAGAAATTGAGAAAGATCAATGCAGGGAGAGATATTGTACAAGCTTAATAGAAATAGTTTAGGATGCTCGTCAAATTTGAATTTGCACTGAAATGTGTTGTTATGGAAGAGACACATATGTCGATGCAAGACTTGGACTGGAAGATCAGACATGCCAATATGATATATAATTTCCTTCATATTACTCAAATCGTGATTAAAACATCTACTCTACAAAACCGAACACAAAAGCTCAAGGTTTCTTCAATTGAAGATCTCTTTGAATATCGGCAATAACATTCAATACAAAAGAGCATGAGTCGATTTTGTCCAAAATTTATCTTATCTCATTATTAGATATGCTGACCTTTGCATTTTGCATGTTTAAAATTTGTATTATTCTTATAGAAGTTGGGATTGGAAGAATATATAAATGCAAAAATTTACTGTAATGGAATACAGAGAAGAATTGATATTTTGAGACACTCTTTTCACAACCGTTCAGTTTCCGTCGTAATTAAATGAAACTGTCTCAGCAATTCATCATTCGCTTAGTAATTAGAAAGTGCGGATTATCTGTTTACAGCCGAGAATTTAAGGTGTTGCTTAAGTCAATATCGCCCTTAACTTCAAATTCTAAATGTAGTGTTGATTGGTTGGGAAACTGAGCTTAATATCGTTTTATTGACAAAACCAAATCTAATATCCTTTTTGATCGATGAGTGCGGGAACTAAAAAATTTGGTTTAAGTTTGTTGTGTTGTGTTTGCCCAATCCTAGCCACGTACAGATATATTTAAATCGCCTCCTTTTGCAATATTTAATTTTGCTTAATTTTACTAAATGTGCATTTAATATAAGATATTTATTATATTAAGCTGTTTTACTGGAGGACTATTTATTCCGGGATGGGCTCGGCTCGGCTCGGCTCGGCTCGGCTCGTTTGATTGCTAATATTTTTGGCTCAGTAGTTACATTATGCGACAAGGCCTTTATTTTAAGAATAAAATTGATTTACCATGGTATGATAATTAGTAGCTTCATTAAGTAATATATATATAT
>CABFPE010000312.1:921335-936464 GCA_900660155.1 Hofstenia miamia
ATATATATATATATATATATATGACAATGTGTTATAAATGAATGAAGGCTTTCCTTAACTAATCTTAGTTGCTGACAATCATGATATGCTCAAATCAATAATGTAATTTCAGGTATGACAATAAATGGAAGATTTAACAAATTCTTGCATAAATATATTTAGTAAAAATGTTCACATTTCGATAAGTATGTATGTGATATAATTCTGGTGATAGAGTTGCGGTCATAACATATATGATAATTAATTTCTTTGGTTCCCACTAAAAAGAAAAAATGGTATGATTTAATTTAATAATTATTTTGCTAATCTCCTAGTTAGAATGAAATTAAGTAAATATCCGTTTTCATTCTTTCGTCTGATATCAATTATATTCATTTAATGATTTATTTATTAATTTATTCTTGTAAATTCTAGCAAATTCACAAAAATAAAATTTACAGTTTTCAAGTTTATAAAAATTAATAGAATAATTCCAATATAATTCTTTTAACCGAATTTGACTTATCAAATTAATATATAATTTGACAAAAAACAATCCGTACAAAATAGTTTATTAACATTTCTTTATTAGTGCATTCTTAAACATTAAGTGATGAACGTAGATTTTAACACCAAAAAAATAGAATGAAATACAAATAGAAAGATTTAAAAGTCCATGTATTCCAAGTATAAGGATAAAGAAGAACATGAATTTTTAAAAGTCTATTTAAATAGTTATCACTACTGGTACGACTTAAGGTAGATAAAAGGTATTAGGAGTTATAATTCTGCTGAATACCCTAATGTTGAAATTTTTGGTGCACAAGTTAAGCATAGGGATTAAGCATTTCGGCTATGCAATTTTTTTGAATAAATTATGCAAATGAAATTGAAAATGGCAGCAAAGCAAAAATTGGCAGGGTATACTGATTGTCATACTGCTTCCACAAACTTCAATCAAAGTTACTCAAACTTTTACAAATAACAATTAATAGGTATACCAACAATTCTAGCTTTTGATTGCTTTAAGCCATCATGATATATTAAAAAAATGAATCATTTTAAGTGATCAAACAATTTCCAATATCTAATTAATTATGTAAAAATATGTTTTCTAGAATTTTCTAAAAATATTAAAAAACTAAAAAGGAAACATAAAAGAGGAGCATTTAATGAGCTGTCAGGCGGCCAAATTATTAATTTGTGCTTAGACATGAAAGTTTTTTACAGAATCAAGAAAAACAACTTTTAAAATTCATTAAAATACCTCTGAAGTGTTAATGTCTTGGATGAAAATTTGCAGTTTTCGTAATTTTTTATAGTCGCTTAGATTAACAAGAATTAGTCAGCTTTTCTCCATTCAAATGGTGTGTTTGAAAACATTGTCAGCCTTACTAGGGGCGTTGCTAAAGAATTTTTAGGGGCATGCTTTTTTGGAAAAAATTTATTATATGTTAAGACATAAGTACAAATGATTTGACCTCATATTTAAAGTCTGCGGGTCTTAAACCTCTAAAATGACACAAAACTGAGTAAAAATGGCAAATCATGGTGATTGTTACAATCTGTCTACTCTAAAGGACCAGAGTACCGTCATTTTAAATTTCAATGGCACTTAGGATTTGAAGTACTGAAATTTGCAAGAAATCGTAGTAAACTAAGGTGTAAGTTGATGACATTTCCAGGGGATTGCTGAGAAAGAGTACATACTATTGATGTAATTGTATGGACCATATTTACACAATTCAATAAATCGAGATACACCATGTGCTTAACATTGTAATATAATACTATTCAAATCAACGAATTTTCCCAGTGGAATTGTAGGGATCTATTATTGGAGAATTCAAAATTCAATAGCCTATGGTATTAAAGGATTATTTATATCTTGAACTTAAAGATGACGGTGGTTTTCTGAACTGTGGCTTGTGCTACCCTTGGACTCATAGCGATGAAGTTCTTGATAGAGTAAATGATCTATTTTCTGTATTCTACTCACAGAAAATTGAAAACTTTGTCTAAAGGTATCATCATTTTATCTATTCTCGATGTTTTTCTTCTTAATTTATTTGGCTGTCGGAGACATTTCCTTTGTAGATGCACTCAATTCGTACGCAAAGACGTTAGATCCAAGTAGATTCCTCATATTATTTACGAATGTTGTGAAAAATGACAAACCTTTAATCAAATGATAAGCCTTATGTATTCAACATGGGGTTGCCAGTAGTTGAGTATTAAGTGAAAGGTTGTTAAGAACCATTAAATTGTTAACACCTCTTGGAGAAGCGACAGAAATATTATAAAATCTGGATCTAAAGTGTTCTTACTGTACTTCACCTACTCTTCATACAAAGCCTTTGCCAAAAATGTGCCATAAATTTAACAGCATTTTTTCAGTTACGCTAAGCTTGGCGTCATCTCCAGAGAACATTTCGCACTCAAGACTTCTAAATCAAGCTAATTTTCAATAAACAAAATTGAAACAAAACATTTTAAGGTTGCTTTGAAGCCATTAGTTTAATAAAATATGATTAATTAGATTAAAAAAACTAATTAAAAATAGTTTTAGGGTTGTGTTTTCGTGTGGTGATAATCTGAAAAGCAGATTTTGTTTGGGTTGAGAAATGAATTAATTTTGTGCTTTTGCACACTTATAAGAATTTTCCAGTGCTGGTTGCAATTTTTTAAAAAACCTGGTAGTGACCCAAAGTAGGCCAATCACTGATACCTGGCCGCGGTGACGAACAAGGAGCTCACAAGACGTTTTTGCCCTCTCATTGCATTTACTGCAAAAAAATGTGAAAGTGATACAGTAAAAAAACGTCCCATTTTTCTTTTCCAAATCAATTGGTTTCAACTTCAGCAGTAACCATTAAAAAATGACTCAAGATGTGAATTGTCCAATTTTTGGTACAAAAGTTAAAGTAGGGATATAATTCTAAAATGCGATCCATGTTTCGTTTGTAGACGTTCACCATATCTGGCTAAGAAAATTGCTGGCATTGGTGTTCCCTTTTAGCCTTCCAATAGGCTTACTGCATTCAAATTTACTAGGAGACCATCATCAATTGATTAATTGTTTTTACTTTCCTTTTTTTCAGTTGTTTATGCTGGTAAAAGTGATGTGTAATCAAAATTTTTTTTCCAAAGAACACTGAGCTCATAACAGGGTCATGAATAATCGAGAAGGCCTACGTCTATTGAAATTTTCTATTTGCGAGTTTACCTTCCTATCCGGTAATTCTTTCTACTAAATTGGGCTGTTGGTTTGGAATAGAAACGTTTATAAAATTTCACTTATGTTTATTATTTACTCTATAAAATTACGATTTAGATTCCATTACAAGACTATACTTGGGTATTGCTTTACCTGTTTGCATTTGCCTATATTTTACTTTGGAAATTGCTCTACTTGCAGAATTTGACTCTTTCCTCCATGTTCTTAGGCAAAAGGTAAGAACTTCCTCTCATTCTATGATTATAAATCACACATAGCACATATTTTCTTTTATTAAATTAACTTGTAAAATACAATCAAATTATAACAAAATAAAAATCGGAAAATTTGGAAAACAGCTTGAAAGACTACAAAAACCATGTAAGCGTTATATATATATATATATGCATATATATATATATATTTATATAAAATTTTGCGCAGCACACTTACGCCAAGAATTTACTTATTGAGTATCAATTATGTGGTTATATCCACTACATTGGTGTCGACAGTTATCTCGACTACGACAGTTGTATGTATATAAAAATTAGTTGTCATACCTTATTGATATTGAAGTGTTGTGCAAAAATTTAGCAACCCCTATAAAAATCAAATATTTTTTTGATAATTTGAAATTTCTAATATAAATAATAATTGTCATTATATGGTGTTGTCATTATACTGTTCAAATCAGTTCAACAGAAGAGAAACTTAAGTATAAAATGTCTCATGCTAAAGTACACTTTAACAACAGTCGTCAAAACTAAGAAAATTAATTCAAATCACACACAATCACAACCATTCATAAAAATAACAAAAGAATTAAGAACAAATAACACAAGATATTACATTTAGTAATGATTTACAATAGAATTATTGTTGATTGTGTTTGCTTATGTTTGAGTGAGTTGTTTTAAACCATTATATCGCCGTATTATTCAAATTGATGTGAATTATTATTTTTGTCTTCAATAAGAAAAAATGAAGAATTGACAGCAAATGAATGCGGCCAAATTGATACTTTGCATTGTACTAATCATTCTATAAATTTTATTTTAAGAACTATTGGTGTGAATAAGTCTATGGTTTCCAGAACATTAAAAAGAATTAATGAAAATGGTGATTATTCATCACATGCAAGCAAAGGAAGGCCAAGAATTATGTCAGCTCAAAGCAATTGTCATATTCATTGATATGCTGTACAAAAGCCATTTGAAACTTCAAAGGAGATACTTGCTAGTCTTCATATTGATGTTCTTCATCCACATCCATCAATTATACATCACTGGTTAGCAAGAATTTCATCTGAAGTGCTACAGACCTTTGACAAGGCCAGTTTCATCAAAGAACAATATTAAAGAAAGATTGGCCTTCTGCAATTGATAAAAGAACTGGACAGTTAATGATTGGTCAAAGGTAATATTTTCTGACGAGTCTACTTTTAAACAATTTCACATCAATCCACATCATGTGAGATGTCCAGAGGGGAAATGATATGATCCCAAATTTTCAAGCCCAGCTGTGAAGCATAGTCCATCCATTATGGTCTGGGGTGCCATTAGTTCTACTGGTCATTGTGGTCTCTATTTTTGCCAAAAGATGAAAAGATCAAAGCTAAGAAATACCTGGAAATCATTCAAGAAAAGATACCACAATTTATGGTTATCAAAAATGCCACCTTTTTTCAGCAAGATGGAGCCACTTCCCATGCTGCCCAAATTGTCACTCAATGGTTCCAAGAACAGTCTTTTCAGCTCCTCACGGGATGGCCTAGTAACTCACCAGATTTTAATTTGATTGAAAATTGTTGGGGTTACATGAAAGACTGATTAATGGAGAAAAAGCCTATGAGAATTCAACATCTCATCAACATCATCAAACATGTTTGGATTGAAGAGACACAGGTGATTACTGTCAGAAGTTGTTTAATTCAATGTCTTGGCGCATTGCCTCTTGCCTTGAGAATAAAGGCCTCCACACAAAATACTAAGTATTCATGAAATTTTTATGTCGGTTTGTTATTCTTAAGTACAGTGTACATACATAAATTGACTTTTGTACATTTATTAATAGTTTTTTAAAATTATCCAAAAATACTTGATTTTTATGGGGGTTGCTAAACTTTTGCACAACACTTTATATCCACTTGGACAAAATATAGAAAAAGTTTTCTACTTGAGTATTGCTGTCGAGTAATCCCGATTCTGAAGTGAGCGAAAGCATCTGCTGATCCATATCCCATTCTATTTACTTAACATAGATTCCAAAGTGTGATTAAACTCTACATATCTGGTAAATCTTACTTTAACTATAAATCTAAAACAAAAACAAGATTGCAATGTATTTTAGTAATGAAGATTCAATACATTTTTACCTTTTGGAATCTACACCCAACAAAAACATCCTTTCTTAGTACACCTCACAAAAAATTTGGATTTTACCGAACCGTAAGCCAAAATCGAGTAAGGTCTGAGAAAGTTAAGGTGAAATATATTCAGAAAAGTATAATTTTTTAATTTTAGTTTAATTGTAGCATTTCTTATTATACTAACAAAACGAGATAGTGTTTTTATTAGTTTTTATAATTAAGGCTTTCTAAACTTGCAAAGCATGAGAATGGCACAATGCGATTCAAAACATAAGAAAAGCTTTATTGTCTAAAACAAACGTACAAAAGAAACATGCAATGTTTCAATTGATGTTTTTGTAATCATTGCCTAACGTTGCGATATTGATATATATTTATGCGCAAATGGTATTTGTTGATATTTATATATTTATTAGAAATGTGACACCTCCCATGATTTGTCTCTCGCTAGCTGGTTGGTTTATTACAGCAAATAATGCAGTTTTAATAACGAAATTTGCGGCTGAATTTGGCATTTCCAGTCAAGGTCTCTTTGCTCAAGAGTTTCTCGCAATTTTTGTAAGTATAACTATATGTATCCAAAAAGGGAATCAAATAATTTCAGTAAATAAATTTTCCAAAAGAATTGAGATTTTTACATTTTTGAACTCAGTAGATGAAGAATTTGAGTTTGTAAAAAGTATGGGACTTTTAACTCAAAATTTCTATCTTATTAATTTTGGTTTTGCGCATTCGGCATGGCTTGCAAACTTTATTTGAAAACAGTTTCTGAATAAATGCCAATTCCAATTGCCTATAGAGTGTTAAAAAAAACTAATTTATATTCGGAGTATTGCTAATGCATACAACATCCAAGCGTAAATAGGAATTCAAACAGTTTCTCGATCGACTATTTCATTGTCATTAGCGAATCACGTTACTTTGCTGCAAGTAGTTTTCACAAACTGCATTCCAGAACCTGGTAGAAGAGCGGGGGGGTTGCCACTGTACTTTTCATCATCAGTTATTAAAAATAGGGGGAAATTAGGAGGTAGTCAACTTAAAGAATTTCATGCATCATACATACAAATATTGCAGTCAGTCTGTAACTTCATTGAAAAGACAACGTTAGTGCATAATGAGCTTTTACCATAGCATGATAGAATCTTTCTTCCCCTTAATTTTAAGTATGAATTGTATGACTAGCGACATTTCTTGAGCAGACTCCTATTGAAACACAAAGTGATAATGTATGCAATTAACACGGTTGCATCATCCTCAGATATCATCAGTTACGTAATATAACATAACGTACTTTACACGCTGTGAAAATGGAAGTATAATGAGCGAATTAACCAAATTTTAAAATTACATTATACAAAATGAAGTATCAGGTTGATCACTTGTTGGCTCCCACCTCAGGATCAATCGTAGCACTACATCAATGTCTGCTAACAAAGTATTACTCACTATTTAGCATTTACTATAAACAACCATTATTACTCGGTTTGTAAGGAATGTCTCCTTGTCCCATGATTGTAACTAACACACTTCCGTATCACCTGCCTTGACAATGAATGTCTTAAAACTGTTACTTCACAGTCCCATCTTAGTGACTGGTCCGTACCCACTCGTGACATCTGTAATTTTGTATATATGGTCATTGTAGCATTCACTTTTTAATAAATTCTTTTACTTAACTATTTTTCTAATCATAGCACTTCTTTACCCTCATGACTATCCTTAAAATGATTTTCCTGTCCCAACCAAGAAAATTTAAAGCTTGGCACTCCATCCCCTGGCAATCGATTGAGAGTCATGATGTAAAATTTGGATAAAAACCAATTCATTAGTTTAGTCATACATATGCGACATACAAATACCCTGCATTTATATATATATATATATATATACTTGTAAATTTCATTTTGAATTCCTGCTAAGAGCCAAATAGGCTTCGACTTGTTATGAAATTGTTGTAATGATCAAGAATCTCAAGATGAAATGCTTTATATAAATAATGAAATTGATCAAAGTTGTTATTTCAAAATCTTTTTAGGTATATATTCATATAGTGCTACCAGTGTTCTTGGCGACAGGTAGCAAAACTATTCCAAATTACTTTCTGTCCAGATTTACTATCAAAAGAGTCCACTATTACATGACAGTCTGCGTCATAACTATATCGTTCTTTCGATACATAGCTGTATTCTTAAGTGTGCTTAATGTCTTCTTAGACTTTGCATCCAATTTTGCATTGATCGCTTCATTTTATGCATGGATATTGGCAATTCTCTATATTCACATCATGTTAAAAGGAAGTAAGTAATATATTCAAGATAAATCATTTGTTGAAACTACCTATGCATAGAGGAATAAGTAGAACATTTCCTATCAATTTCTAAAATTTGTGAATACATTAAATTTGGGTTACTCGCGTTAGGCTAATGGCAGCAGTTAATCTCCGGCTAGGTTAATTATTTTGGGCTTCCAAATTTATGGATCACAACTGTTAAGAAAATTTCATTTGCAATTGCGCTTGCTAATAAAGCTAATTAATATTTAGTGCTAAAGACAAATGTAAATACCTGCTCTAATGTAACAACTGAAAGTTTTTTTTAAAGTTTGAATATCTGAGCATGGTTAGGGAAAAATTATTTGATGGGTGGGTGTGGCTTAAAAAACTCTACCCGCACATTAAAAAAGATTTATATATATCTATATATATATATATATATATATCTATATATACATATGTTTATGTGTATATATATACATATACATATATATATATGTATATATATACATATATATAGAGCTATATATATACATATGTTTATGTGTGTGTATGTATATACATATATATATGTATATGTATATATACATATACATATATATATGTATATATACATATATATATGTATATGTATATATACATATACATATATATATGTATATACATACACACACATAAACATATGTATATATNTATATATATATATATATATACCTAAATACATATATTATATTTTTTTGTTTAGCTTATCCCCTGGTACTGACGATATCTGCGATCAATTCAGGAATACTTTGCTGTACACTCGCATTTATGTTTTTTTCAGGATTTTATCATATCAACTATTCTAGCATAGGAACAACATTTTCAACTGCAATTCCTCAGAGATATTACTTAGAAAACGAAGAGGTAATATCCGGTTCTGATATCACGGCGGCTCCTAATAAATGGTCATACTGTAAGATTCATATGCATTATTTGATTTCGTTCCAGCATAATACTGCATTTTATAATTTTAAATACAATAAAGAGCAATTATGTGCATAAGTATAAAACGAGT
The DNA here is from genome assembly GCA_900660155.1 of Hofstenia miamia. NCBI lineage: Eukaryota > Metazoa > Xenacoelomorpha > Acoela > Hofsteniidae > Hofstenia > Hofstenia miamia. The sequence goes on from CABFPE010000312.1 coordinate 930,235, forward strand.
AATCAATAAAATTTATAAGAATTCATTTACTATGTCTGTAGTGAATGGAACAAATTAAAAATGTATGTACACGCATACATATACATATATATATATAATATATATATATATATATATATATATATATATTGTGGCATACGGTACTGGTTGTTTCTCGGCCAAAGCAAGTGTTTTCTAATCAAGCTTGTTACTTGCAAATATGTTTATTACTTACTGTATATAAGACCAAGAAATATTTGTAAATAGAAAATAGTTTTAGTTCTGTTCTATTAACAAGCTGCCTTACATGTATTCCACCGATTTATATATATATATATATATATATATATATATATATATATATGTATGTGTGTATATATACATGTGTTTATCTGTGTGTATATACATATACATATATATAATATATATAATGTATATATATATATAGATACATATATATGTATATATATATATATTGAAGAATATTTAAAAAACATTTCATAAAATTAGTTTTCTAATATAGCTAATCATTGTGTGAAATCACAAATATTTATTATATTTTTTATTCTAGTTATTTTATGAGTTTTAATAGGTAGTTCTTTTATTTGGATTTTTTGTTGTGAGTTTAGTTATTGTAACTTCATTTATTCCATGCATATAATTTACGTATACCCTTACTTTTGAAAATAGTATATAAATTGTTCAAAGAAGATAAATTGAAAATAAAGCTGTTAAATATTATATAGATGTATGACTCAAATGTTGTGATAATGTTTCGAATGCAGATTTCTTTTCATTAAGTATGAAGACGAGGAAGTTCATTTCTTGCTATTTTGTTGAGAGAAGTTGGATTTTAGCATGAATCTGTATTTGCAGTTATACTGAAGTTAAACGACCATCCAATCATTTTTGGAGGTGAACAAATTCATAAATTGAAAATATGAACTTTTTTCTCTTAGGAATTCTCTCATTTCTTAAAGCTTAAAAAGACTCTTAATAAAATCTGATTGATTGATTGAGTTACCTCCAATTATGTCAATGTTTCTTAATAGGTACAATGGTGTCCAATCAAGTGCATGAATTTAAATGATTCTGACATGAAATGGTATGCATGCATTCATGTGTGAATTTTTTTATTCCAGCAGTAGACATATTTAGATGACACTCTAAGCCATATGTCCAACAACACAGCGTACACCGCATAGGCCTTGAGTGTCATAATTATATATATGTATATATATGCTTCTTATGCTTTGATCTTGTTTTCGTTACTATTAGAATAATTTTTCTGAATTTTTTCTACACATTTTCAATATTTAAAAACATAAATTTTAGTTAAAAAATTGATTATAATTAAAGAGCTAATTTTTTTTGCAATTTAGTTGCTCTTCATCCAGCAGTAGAAGACAGAAGTGTTTTCAGCTACTTCTTTACTTTTTTGGGCTCCTTCATTGTCATGTTTTGTTCCATTTTAACGGATCAAGTATTTTACCAGCATTTATTGATGATTCACGATTACTTCAACATTCGCTTATGCGTCATACTTGCTTCCGGATTCAAACTGCTAATCGTATTAGTATTTACAATTATAGGTATCAAAACATAGCCTTTCCTAAATTTGAATAATCTAATCAAAGTTCGTTTTCTTAGATTTAGGTGCAACTTTAATAGCTTTATGGAAAATGTAAAAAATACGATTCTATTTCAATACTAGTGTGCATGTGCATGTACATACGTAAATAATGATCTTTAATATGATTCAACGTCAGCAAAACAATACTTACTAAGCTGTCGAGTAAAATTTATTTTAAAAGAGGCAATATTGCCAATTATTGTACTTCCAGCTTATATATCCATTATGATGCATATTTAATTACAAAAGGACAATGTGAAAAACTACTGGATTTCTAAAATTTTAATAATTTTGTAAAATGAAACTTCGCAGTATTTCTTTCATGAAAATTTCAATATGTCAAAGTAAGTCAAGCACTAAAGGGTGAAGAACTAGAGTGTTTCATAAAAATTTTCTTAAGTTTTAGATGTTAAAAAAATAGAAACGTTTATTAAAAATTATAAATGACATGTTATCATATTGTGTTACAATAGGAAGCTGCGCATTTAAGTATGATTCTTTTCAATAAAGTATTTTCTAGAAAGATTTAATTTAGCACGAATTTTTTTATGTAGGGGATGATATGCAACTATAATTGCATTGCTTGATGTATCTTAGGGAATCATATATGAATGTTGTTAGGCAGTTCAATAATCCCTAAGGCACAGTTGCAAACATGCTAAATTCTTTTGTTCAATTTACCAGGAAGTTGTATGAATGCAGCAGCATAATCAAAGATACTGAGAACAGCAGGTTGGAATACTTCGCAAATAGATTTATCAGAAACCAACGGTCCAATAATTCTCAAATAGTACAGATGTTTTGAGGCTTCAACGTTCATCCGACTTTACGTTTCGATTAGTTGCATATTGATGCAATTTCCAGGTCATCAGGAAGAGAATATGACTTGTTCTTAAAAGTCATTTGCCTAGATTTTGACGAAATCAGCTTCAACTGATTTTTTATGACTATACTTGTATATGTTCGACCTCGGTTATAATAAGTGAATTTTTATTAGAATTGTCGAAGTCAAATCATCTGCATGTTTCGTAATTCTAAACTAGCAGGTCTGCAAGAAACAGTTTCGGTGCCAAAAGCGATCCTTGTAATACGGTAAAATTTGTTCTTTCTATGACAATTCTTAATAAAGAAATATCGATCAGGTAGATATTTCGATAGTGTTTTCATATGAATGCTCTGTCAATTATATTTAAAGTTAACTGGCAAACAACATTTTAATATCTGTGATGGATGACACATCATCAAAAACTTAAAGCATAAAGGAGTGTCCTTTTTCACTAAATTCCTGAAACTTCATTCGGTCGCAATATCGTGTGGTCGCACCTTTGCACATGATGCTCCTCAAAAGGGTTTGTGTTGAATTTAAAAAATATTGTGATTTTCATCAAAAACAGTTAACATCTTTAAATACGTCAGGAAGAGCAATACAATTTGTACAAATTTTCAACAATGGAAATTTAAATATCCCATCCCCAGAAAATTGAACTGGTGGTTGGGCTTATCAGGTCGTAGGTAATTCAACTAGGTGTAGCGACAGGTCTTTGCATGTGCCTTACGGCCGTTTACCTTACAATGTCTGATGTAGACCCACCATGCATTAAGAAATTTGGAAAAAAGACTACAAGATTAAACCAACACGCAAAAAAGTCCTATGTAGTTCTGCCTTTTACAAGAAACGTTTTTTTACTTCTATCAGCAATCAATCATAAAGTATTTACAAAACACACAATTATAGCCGAGAACAGTGATGGAGTTCTTAAATATTGGTTCTAATTAAAATTTGCTGCTTAAATCAATATATACAAAGTGTAGCCATTGAAATTGCTTAAACATTTTAAATATGATGCACTGCAGATGTGTCGTTCTATATTACACTATTCTGTTGCATCAATTCTAGAGGAAATTTACAAGCAAATGTCGTTAAAGAACATCATAAACATTGAAACCATAATTACTACGGACACTCACGAATGGGGTTGAAACTAAAAAATATCTTTTTCCGTAAATATTTGAATGCATTGTTTTTAAAATTCAATTGCTTAAATATTATATACTTAGCAAACAAATCATAATTTTTTATATCTGCTATTTATCGCATGCAGAACTTACTCACAAAAACATCCTTTTGACAATAACTATTCATAGCAAAAAATGATATCGTCTGTTTTCTTAGTAAATATAGAACTGTCGTAACGGCATAAAAACGGCACTAAAACGACATTACAAAACAACGTCTTTTCACAATAAAACGACAGATTATAAATAAAAATCCAGTTTTTAAGAAATTTATCTTCAAATGGTCATAATACTAAAATTATTCCTATTTTTAAATATTTACTGCTAGATGGAATTATGCACCGCCACTAATCCGCACTATAAACGCCACTTAAACAATTCAACGCCCATTAAACTCCAATAAACCACAAAAACGACGTCGTTACGACAGTTCTATGTTTACTGGAGTGTCATCACAAAAATTCTATTTTAAATAATTTGCCTGTTTTATATATAACAGCAAAAAATCATTAATAACAATTCAAAGCATTTTTTAAATTTCACCACAATTTTCCGAATTTAGAAAATTTTTTTCAAGACATCAATATTTTTCGAAACTCTCATGCTGTTTTAATTTATTTTAAAGTTTCATCTTTCTCTGTGAACACCTGTGAATTTTAATAAGAAAGCTGAGGCTAAAGAAAAGGAACATTTGGAGCCTCAATTTGTTAAGAAATGAGACAACCCCTGGCTGAACAATATCTTATAGTTTTTTTAAAAATTAAGTTTTAAAAAATTGGATCAGTAATAAGAATAACTGCTGGATTTAACTTAATCTACTTATGTCCTTTATAATTGACAAACTGTTTTCCAAAATTTTTTCCAAGCCCATTAGGATATTTAGAAATTATCAACAATTGATACGGATACATCTATTAGTGAACGTATTGGAAACTTATTTATTTTTCTTTGAAAATCCTGATTTTTTAAAAAAATGTAAGGTCTCTCTACACATTATGTTCAGGTATTCATGTGGTCTTAAAGTCCATGAGAACAACAATGAATTTTAACTGTTTCTCTATGTGTAGATTCACCTCCCACGCTATTTAAGGAGTGCCATGCATAAAGTCAGAAGACGCAATGACGAAAACGTGGGGCGTCACAGCACTCCTCACTAGGCGTCGGTTTAAGAACAAAAATGTAAAAGGAGACTCTTCTATTTTTGGTGCTTTCAAATTTTGGATATTTTATTTGATATTCAGCCACAAGTACAGAGCCGGTCAAAAGAGTTGGACCACTCATCTTCACAATTCATTTCTGCAATGAGAAATACAATGGCTTTGATTTTTATCAATAATCTCAATTTTGGCATTGTGAATTCAAATTTTCATTTAATTTTTTAATGAAAAATATAGTTTTCATCCTATGATCCTGTGAAAGGGCATCCTAAGAACTATCTCCATAAATATACATGCTATGTAAATTATAGTGAAAAATCGAATTCAATGTAAAAAAAATTAGTTTATTCTTAAATTTTTTGCATAAATGTATTGCGTTGTCTTGAAAAACAGGCAACTCAAATGTTGCTAAAATCCCATTACTTTAAATGAATTTGCTTCAAAATCAGTGATGTAATAGGATTTTTACAAACGTTTACTCTTAATGTTTGCACATTTTCTGAATAAATTCGTACACAAAATTTAGAATAAACAACATTTTTTACTGTGAGTTCGAATTTTTAAGTTTTAATTTCATAGCATGTATATTTATGGAGATAGTTTTTAGGGTGCCCCTTCATAGGGGCATAGGATGAACACTATATTTTTCATTAAAAAAATTAGATGAAAATTTGAATTCACAATACCAAAATTGAGCCTAATGATAAAAATCAAAGCCATTGTATTCCTCATTGCAGAACTAAATTGTGAAGATGAGTGATCCAACTCTTTTGACCGCCACTGTACATAAAAACCATAAATAATTTTTGACTTTCCGCGGTCGCTTAATTTTTAAAGAATGTATAGAATGATATTGTTTAGGACTTACTAGCAGATTTATGTTTGCAGACTATGTTGCTTGTTGGTACTCTCCTTATTGCCTTCAGTACTGTAATGATGAGAATGGTTGCGAGATATATACACTGCCTTTTTTCATATTCAGATGTGTACCTTTACTTCTGAGATCATTTTGCTTTGGGGCCTTCATTATTGGTAAGTCAAAGGAGATAATTTACTTATCTATTTTCATTTAGCTCATCTTGTAGCAATAGCTGCCAGTATAGTCAGTATATTGACCGTAATGATCAATGACATGTACAAAACCAATTTTCAATATGTGCCTGACAAAGATTATGCGAAGCTTGTTTATAAGTTGCTGCCGTTCTTCATGACTGCGATAGCTGTTTGGTCTCAAATAGGAAAGGTTAATTTTATGCAGTTTTACAAGAAACTACTTTAACTACAATAATTGAATGGAGAGAGATGTTATATCGGGTTACGCTATTGTTAATCACGTATTAATCGTGCAGGCCTAGTACATGTTTATATTTATTCATCTAATCTATAAGCTATCAAAGTGGTGTTTTTCTCTTTTTCCTTTTTCTTACTACTATATATATATATAT
>CABFPE010000312.1:936551-964215 GCA_900660155.1 Hofstenia miamia
TTGAGTGAGAATGGAGAAAACACAAAGTTTTTTCTCGCTAATGAAGATTTATGCATTCAAAACAAGCAAGTAACATTAAGCAACCGTGAAAATTGTTTTTGTCTTTATTACCATTATTTGGAAAAAATGAATCGTTCAATGTGATTGCCGTCAACCTTTTTGGTTTACATTAGGTTTCCACTTGCTATGTTAATCATAACAACATTATATTGTAGTAGACAAAATAGTGGTGTGCGGACCAGCCCGATGCCCGCCCGCGGGCGGACTGAGATCTTAACGAGCGGGGCACGGGTTGGCATAGAGAAGAAAAGATGAAAGTATTGTAAGTCTATTCTGTTTACTATATCTCAAAACACAATGTCTCTGTTTACAATTCTGTTTACTATATCTCAAAACACAATGTCTCTGTTTACAATTCTGCTTACTATATCTCAAATCTACCACTGGTAAATTGAACAGCTGAGTGAACAGCTGATAGTAATGTTTTATTGGATCTAGAGTAATTTACAGGTAAATAATGAAATGACGTGATTAATGTGCAATGCTTGTGCGGGCTAAAACTTTAACGGGCGGGCTGGGATCTTAACGGGCGAGCCACGGGCGGGCTCAGTGTTGAACAGTGGACGGACACGGGCAGGAAAAATGTTACACATTACCAATAGAAGGCATTTTTTACTGTTACAAACGACCAATGTTGATTGAAATATATTTTTTGAAATTTTTTTATTTGATAGATTTATGCATTCCAAATACAATATTATTTCAAAAAAATATTTTAGCCTAAAATTAATTACGAAAATCCTATTTCTTAAGGGAGACTTTACATATTAGTCATATATAATTTTCAATGCATTTGGTAAATCAATTTATGCATTCAACTTACAATAGTCAAAACTTTGTGTAGCTTAGTGATGTGTAGTGCAGGTGCTACATGTATTGTAACAACCATCAGGGAACCCACTTGAAAATATTTGTCAATATTCATATTGTGTAAATCTTTTGCAACACTTCATTTTCGTGCTACGCTTTTCTATTACAGATTTAATATGTTGGTGTAATTATGATTTATATTTGCATAGAAATGTAAGGTTTGCTATAATTATTGATTTATTCTTGTGTATGTGATGTAATCAGTGTTTTTAAAGAGCAATTTGGAGAATTTTATATATTGTCGTACTTGATGAATAAGGTAGCTTTTTATAATAATAATATAATTTTTTTAATATATATATATATATAGTTAGATGCGATAATTCACATTTTGGAAAAATTTGAAATTTAATCACAAATATTGATGCCCTGTACCTTAGTTTCTCCTACCACATTTGACGTTTGAAATAATTATTGACTTCATGGCAGCTGTGGCTCCATCAGTCTCTGCAACATTTCTTATGCCAATGCTTTCGATAAAGGTTACCGAAAAAGGTGTGTTTTAATATATCGTATATATATATTCAAAAATTTTTGAACGAGATTAAGAACGGGAATCACAGGTAGAGTGAGCTGAAGATTTTCAAATCCGAAATTCTTACGTGAACCCGGACCTTCAAAGTTTTACTATATTACTACTTTTGTATTTAATACAAAATATAGTGGAAAGATTATTACACGAATAGGTTTTTAAAAATTATTGCCATTACAGCAAAGCGCGTGAGTTTAGCGCATTTGATTAATTTTTCTAAAACAATAAAAAATATTTAGCTTCATAGTTACTATAAAATATAAATTAATCACAATTTTGGTAAAATAAACCCAATTTTGATAAATTAATTCCAATTTTGATAAATTAATCCCAATTTTGATAAATTAATCACAATTTTGATAAATTAATCCCAATTTTGATAAATTAATCACAATTTTGATAAATTAATCCCAATTTTGATAAATTAATCACAATTTTGATAAATTAATCCCAATTTTGATAAATTAATCACAATTTTGATAAATTAATCCCAATTTTGATAAATTAATCACAATTTTGATAAATTAATCCCAATTTTGATAAATTAATCACAATTTTGATAAATTAATCCCAATTTTGATAAATTAATCACAATTTTGATAAATTAATCCCAATTTTGATAAGTTTATTTCTCACAAACTTATTCCCAGCAGGAAAGAATGAATTAACTAAGACGTCTTTTTAGCTACCTATGCTTCATTTTGGGCTGGAATAGTCGTTGGAGTAATGAAATTGGTCTTAAAATTTTACTTATGCGATTTCAAGAGAGTCATTGATCCTATGCATAATGACTCATGTAAATTTGCAGCTTTCAATTTCATATTTTGTGTGTAAGTATGTATTTTGTAAAGTATCGTTTGGATCTTTAAGTAATATGTTTTTTAAAGCCTCAAAATATTTTAATATACTTTGTATTACATTTTTCCAAAAAATGAATCACCCTAAATATACCTTTCTTTCTATATTTTAGGTAGCATAAAAACTGAACAATAAATTTTTTACTAGCCCCTACGCATAGATATGTGACGGAAACGCAATTTATTATCAAAAAATTAACGTAAAATTTTTTAATTCACTACCAAAAATTCTAAGTAACTGCTTAATTTTCTGAGATAATAATTTAGTAATTATGGTGTTTCGATAGTTTTTTCCCAAATCTGCATGTAATTTTGTCTGAATAATACTTTTTGTATAAATATTTACAATGGTATACATGCCTGTTACAAAATATTAAAATTTATTTGAAGAATTTTAACTATGCCGACTAAATTTCATGGGGAACTCACACTATTGTCTATCTTTGTGAGCAGCGTATGGATCTTTTTCATTTTCATTTTTTTGAAGAAGCAAGAGGTAATCTAATGAGCTAACTGCTTAGTATGAAATATTTTATTTTTTAATGCAATTCTATTCTCATTTTAGAAATCTGCCCTATCAGTATAGATCGTAGTGTGTTAGTGATCTGCATGCACTTAGGTGGAACCAGTAGGTAAAAACACTCAACCCAACCTGTACTACTTTCTTATTGACTCCCCTTGAACCACATTACTGCATGTTGAAGTATACATATATATTAACAAACAATAAACGAAGTCAATATATGAATACAGACAATATATACGTTTAATGTATGTTGGTAAATAGTTTAAGTTTAGATTCCCTGATCATAATTGGAAAATGCAGTTTTTTGTATGGAAAAACACCTTAACCCGACTCCACCCAATCTGCCGGCCGACTCGGCCCGCTTTCGTCCATGTGAGGGGATAGGTTTTAGAGGGTCCTGCTCCCGTCTTTGTTATTTTGTCGGTTCACCCACTGCCTCTCCTCTTGATGCTAGCTGATACATGCACACATATTGAAAATATAAATTTTATTAGTGATATCAATCACTTGAGAGTTCTCCCATCACAACAAGAGGTGATATTTATAAACTAATTAATTAAAGGGAGATCTACCATGCCCGCAAAGCACTAGTGTGTGGAAGAGTTCGTCATAGTTTCCAGTCTATGTTGCGCCTTCGACTTCTGAGAGCCAGCCACTTCATGCCATGAAAAAACAGTGTGTCTAATTGTAATGTATTATACTCTATACGAACAAAATGAGGTTGTGGGGTGAAACTGGTCTCATTGGATGATATCATCCAATAGTTAGCTTATTTTATTAACTTGATATCAGAAATTTGTACATGCTTCATTTGTCAACAGTCCAAGTATAATGGCTTTTCGAACAATTTGGTTATGTGTGTGTATTTTCATTGGTGCAGATATATAGGTATCGGAGAATTATATGAAACTTAAACATTCTTTTCAGTTGAACAAAGCAGTGTTTGTATAGCGCTCAAGAAAACATTCAAAGATGGTCCAGTGATACTTGCCCAGCCATCTGAAATAGTAGCAGCGGAATTTCTTGATTTATCCTTTCCAAAGAAAACACTAAGACTGAATATCTACAAGTATTTTTCCACCATTACTGAGATTCTCTGAAGAAAAACTACCAGCCACATAAACCTAGATAATTGAATACCAGTGCACACGAAGGAGATAATCTTGCTGATATGTTATTTAAATTCTGAGAACATCTTAATATGAAATAGCTTAAGAAGAGGCAAGAAAGTTAAGTTTGAATTACAATGCAATGATTCTCTCAACGACTATTTTCTGCTGAAGAGATTCGGATGGTTTCCATTTCTAGTAATATTACCAGTGAAGTAGACGTACAAGTCACTTTACGCGATGTAAACCATAATTGTCACTTCCCAAAAAAGTTTCTTCACACACTTCAATGCACATAAGCAATGATTGGCATTTTCCAAAATGTGGTCAAAATTCTGTGTGTGACAAAAAGAATTGTTCTGAATGTGGAGTTTGGGTTCATTAATTTTGTTTTGTTTAACAGTTTACAAAGATATTATATTGGATACCCCGAATGTGACCTAAACTCATAATTGAATTGATGCTTTTTGTCTTAACTTCTGCTAAGGTATTATCAATTTTTATTCCATTACATTCATGAGCTTTACTTCATAAAGGAATGTTTTTATTTTAAGTAACTTGCATGGTTGTACCCATAAACACTATAATGTACCGTATAACTATATAATATATTACTTTACAAAATAGACACAAACTAATAAATGGGTGTTATTAAGGCAAATTTTTAGAAAAATAACTATTCGTCACGTCGACTTTTGACTTTGCGCATGACAAACCTTGTGGGTTTGGGTGTCTTTGCACATATCAAGAAACACTCAAAGTATATATATATATATATATATATATATATATGAAAATTTGGAAAGTAGAGAATTTAAATATTTTACAAATATATGAAGTTTTCGGAAAAAAATTGGTAATCTTTTCAAGAAAACATTACGTTGTAACTGAAGTTTTCAACATTGCATTAAAACATGTCCCCAATAGATCTACCCATGCCTCACGTTTTCAAGCTTGCTAATAGACTTTGAGAAATTTCTTGGAAATGTGGAAAAACGGCTTGTACTTTATAATGGTTGCAAGGCAATTTAAGAATAAGCAATTATTGGGACAGGGACCTTAACTCCATCCAGTCGACCGGGACTATTTACAGGATTTTGAGGAACTTGTTCGGCTTAAGCTGCTTGCATTCAATAAGTTTTCATACATATAGTACAATAAAATTTTAAAATCTTCTTTGGAGCTAATTACCACTGATGAGCAGTCGAATGAGAAAAAGGGAGTGATTACGTTACAGATTATCAACAGCAGTGGAAAATTTATATTCTATTTTTGTTGAAGGAAAAAGGATTGTTCCAAAGATAAATTGTGTCCAAAGCTGTGTAAATGAACATGCGCCATTTTTTATTTTACGGGATTCGATTTATCAGTCATAGTTGTTAAACAAATTTAATTTGTTTGTGCTACGCTGTATAAATTTCAAAAAAAACAACGTAGCTGCTTTAAAATTTGATTACGATAGGAAGGTTCATGTACAGACAGTTATTCATATTTTTTAGTTAAATTTTAAATCTCTTTTAATCCCTTCCTCACACATTTTAGACTGGTTTCAATTGGTGTATCGAATAAGACTCAACCTGAATATGAATTATGTCTTCAGAGAGCTGTGTACCCTTTGCGATACTCAACTGTTTTGGGAACAGTGTTTGATAAAGGACCAACTCCTTTTCAAAGAAGTAAGATTTATTTTTCTAATCTTTAGTCTTTAACAAAGATCCCAAATAACAAACATTGTCGAATAACCAATGGTCCACTAATGGCATCAATTGCCAACAATTGCCATTCATTTGCCAACCTTAACCAACAAAACAAAGAGTTCTAAAAATCTTAAAATAAAAAATAATATTTTATACACACTTGCAACTGTGCCCTTAACACAACCAAATTACTCCATGTCAAGAATTACAATTCATAATATAATATTGGCCGTTATCGTATTTGTGACCAGTGATGCCATCAGTGGGCCCATTGATGGACAATTGGCAACATCAATGGCAACACTAGTAATCAATCATCAATGAGCAGATTTTTGCAAATAAAACTAACTTCATTATTTTGATTCAAAGGTCCTCTTAATATAAAAAAGTAATTGCGAATGCTTTTCTGAAATTTTTAATTTGTAAAAAATTATAATATACCTGCAAGAAGAATTTTAAGAATAATGTATTCCTGTTCAATTGAAACTAACTGTTATACAAAAAAGTAACATTTGAGCAAAAGAGATACATGTATTTCCCGATTTAAGAAAGTTTAATTTCAAAATTGTATTTAATTTTAAAATTTTCAATTTTTGTTAAATTTGGCAGAATTTTATGCTAATTATTATTATTTATAAACAAGACATTTTTTCAATGTGTTTCAAATTTTTTGTATTGAATGTTCTTGACAGGATCTCAAAGATATGAGCCCTTTTTAATGAATTCAATTGTTTGTAGCAAGGTGTTCCATCTTAATTATAATATGCTATACACAGTTTCAACTGTTTCCTTAACCAGACATGTATTGAGGTATTTCTAAAAGGGGGAGGCCCATTTCTTATCAGAGACATATTAGCCTAGGTAGTTTTTTCACCCTCTTAGCATAATGCCGCGCTCACCCTTGCATAAATGATGAATAAACCAAAAGACACACAGAGTTAATAAGAATACTATCAAATACTACTTTTTTGCACTTTATGTCAAACAAAAAGACTGTTCATCAATATATCGGTCTTATCATATGAGAATGAGTTGAAATGGGCCTGACCAAAAAGGGCCCCCTAAATACGCCCCTCTCCTTAAGTTAAACAAATTATAAATTTGACAGATTTTTATGCTTATTGTTATCATTTATAAACCAAACATTCTTTCAAATTTATACCGAATATTTTTATTAAATATGCATGACAGGATCTCAAATGTATCCTTCTGTCTTTTGTTGGGCTTGGGATTGTTTAAACAGCAATGGTTGAACTGCTTAGCAATATAAAATTATCGTTAATGCTATAGTATCAAAAACCTACTGTTTGCATTAATGGACCATTATTGGCTCACCAATGGCACATTATTGGTTCATCAATGGGTCATTGTCGGATATAAATCAATGGCCCATTGATTCCCCAGCGGTCATCTGCCATTAATGGCTATTAGTGGCAACTTCAATGACCCATTGTCGGACAATTAATGGCTTGCTATTTGGTATTTGATTTCAGAATAGGAATTTATTCGTCAATTTCCAAAACCACCTAAATCACCAATATTATTTTAATATTGGTTTCAATATGAATTAATATCAAAGATTCATATTGAACAGTCCATCCGATTTTAAAAGTCTTTACTTGGGGGACTAATTTTTAGATACTCCGATTCATTAAGAATCATAAATGTACAATGATTTTAAGGTTTCACTTTACAGTGAAATAACCCTATCTCTGCAGGAGGGGAGGGTTTTGAAAAATACTTTGCCTTAATTGTTTCACTTTTCCGAACATTTTGTTAGCAAGGCAAAAGTCTAAGAATAAAAATCATGCTTTTATTGTTTGTCTAGTAATACACATGTTATATTCTAAGAAAAGTTAGCATCAGATATATATGCATATATATATATATTATGCAACCGGTTTCGATTTAAAATCATCGTCAATACAAATTTTGTGGTAATATAATTTAAAATTCACTAAATTAAATTTTGTTAAATATGCATACATTAAAAGATATTCAATATGTTGGTCGTTCTTTGTTTATTCATTAGTCTTTGTTTATTTGAGTTCTTAATAATTAGGGCTTCAGAAATCCTAGTATTAGGTGTTTTCATAATGATCTTAAAATTATTGATGTTTGCTCGATGTTGGTGAGTAACCCGAGTTTGAAGATGTCGCTTTGTTTTACTGATGTAAGAACGGTGACATTCTTCACATGTAAACTTGTATACATACTTGTATACCTGAAACAGGCATCTTTTGAACTTTTAACTCAAGCTAAAATTAAATTCACCTTGTGATTTGATACACTGATTCACTCAAGGGGTCTAGGATGAAAATAGACATTGATTGAGATTCTTATATTATCCAATAAGATATCTAAATTAATAGAATAGAATTGATATTGAAATAATCCTCGTTATGATACAATGAGTACTAACTGAGTAGACAAGATTTTTTAGTTTCACCATAAGTTATTGGTATAGTTTGAACATGCATTGAAATGTTCAGAATCAAAATAATATAACAATATAATAAAACACTTCAGAGCGTCGTTGAACACTTAAAGACAAATTGCTAATAAAGTTTCCATAAAATTTTCTATCAAGGTCTTTTAGTATTATAATCGTGTTTTACTCTTTTGATTATTTCTACCGTACCCGGTCGTACCAGTAACAGTGGTACCCTAGCCGCTCTACCCATTGGTAGGAGTAGGTAGAAACCGCACAAATCTTATTAAGGGAGCCGAGCTTCTAACGAGCTGAGCTGAGCCGAGCCGAGCCGAACCGTTGTATTGGATATACAACGAGCCCATTCTAAGCAAAATAAAATTTAAAACTGATTGCTAATTTAATTATTCAGATTTTTGTTAATTCTTCATTCAATATGCCTTTATTATAATATTTTAGATATATTTCTTTAATAATAGGAAGAGCTATGTAAAAGACCCTGGCAACGCGATATTTTTAAAAAAATCTCAGGCTGAAACGAGAGTTATTGAGAGATTTTATATGGCAAGACGAGCTTAGAAATTTCGGCTTGTTGACAAGTCTGCACTCGACTGAGTTTTGAAATTTAATGCTTGCATATGAAGAAATTAGGTTCACTCAGTAAATTGAAAAAAAATGAAAAATATCTTCAATTTCGCGAATATGAAATTTGCTATGTTAATACATTAGTGAGAAAATGAAATAATAAATTATGACGTTTCTTTGTCATATAGAAAAATATCTATGATCAATCCCTGCCAGGAATGTTTTGTCTGAAATTTCACTATTAATTATAATNTCTTTGTTTATTTGAGTTCTTAATAATTAGGGCTTCAGAAATCCTAGTATTAGGTGTTTTCATAATGATCTTAAAATTATTGATGTTTGCTCGATGTTGGTGAGTAACCCGAGTTTGAAGATGTCGCTTTGTTTTACTGATGTAAGAACGGTGACATTCTTCACATGTAAACTTGTATACATACTTGTATACCTGAAACAGGCATCTTTTGAACTTTTAACTCAAGCTAAAATTAAATTCACCTTGTGATTTGATACACTGATTCACTCAAGGGGTCTAGGATGAAAATAGACATTGATTGAGATTCTTATATTATCCAATAAGATATCTAAATTAATAGAATAGAATTGATATTGAAATAATCCTCGTTATGATACAATGAGTACTAACTGAGTAGACAAGATTTTTTAGTTTCACCATAAGTTATTGGTATAGTTTGAACATGCATTGAAATGTTCAGAATCAAAATAATATAACAATATAATAAAACACTTCAGAGCGTCGTTGAACACTTAAAGACAAATTGCTAATAAAGTTTCCATAAAATTTTCTATCAAGGTCTTTTAGTATTATAATCGTGTTTTACTCTTTTGATTATTTCTACCGTACCCGGTCGTACCAGTAACAGTGGTACCCTAGCCGCTCTACCCATTGGTAGGAGTAGGTAGAAACCGCACAAATCTTATTAAGGGAGCCGAGCTTCTAACGAGCTGAGCTGAGCCGAGCCGAGCCGAACCGTTGTATTGGATATACAACGAGCCCATTCTAAGCAAAATAAAATTTAAAACTGATTGCTAATTTAATTATTCAGATTTTTGTTAATTCTTCATTCAATATGCCTTTATTATAATATTTTAGATATATTTCTTTAATAATAGGAAGAGCTATGTAAAAGACCCTGGCAACGCGATATTTTTAAAAAAATCTCAGGCTGAAACGAGAGTTATTGAGAGATTTTATATGGCAAGACGAGCTTAGAAATTTCGGCTTGTTGACAAGTCTGCACTCGACTGAGTTTTGAAATTTAATGCTTGCATATGAAGAAATTAGGTTCACTCAGTAAATTGAAAAAAAATGAAAAATATCTTCAATTTCGCGAATATGAAATTTGCTATGTTAATACATTAGTGAGAAAATGAAATAATAAATTATGACGTTTCTTTGTCATATAGAAAAATATCTATGATCAATCCCTGCCAGGAATGTTTTGTCTGAAATTTCACTATTAATTATAATATCGTTGATCTCTTAAATAACTTGCTGAGATTTTCAAAAATTTAATTCCCAACGCCGATTTTTTAATTGAAAAATTGAAAGTGTCTAATTCAAACATGTTTTACACCAAAAAAAAACTGACACTTTAGAACACCGCCGAGACAATATAATATAAAATAAACATTAGTGAGAAAATGAAATAATAAATTATGACGTTTCTCTGTCATATAGAAAAGTATCTATGATCAATCCCTGCCAGGAATGTTTTGTCTGAAATTTCACTATTAATTATAATATCGTTGATCTTTTAAATAACTTGCTGAGATTTTAAAAAATTTAATTCCCAACGCCGATTTTTTAATTGAAAAATTGAAAGTGTCTAATTCAACCATGTTTTACACCAAAACAAAACTTACACTTTAGAACACCGCCGAGACAATATAATATAAAATAAACATTAGTGAGAAAATGAAATAATAAATTATGACGTTTCTCTGTCATATAGAAAAGTATCTATGATCAATCCCTGCCAGGAATGTTTTGTCTGAAATTTCACTATTAATTATAATATCGTTGATCTTTTAAATAACTTGCTGAGATTTTAAAAAATTTAATTCCCAACGCCGATTTTTTAATTGAAAAATTGAAAGTGTCTAATTCAACCATGTTTTACACCAAAACAAAACTTACACTTTAGAACACCGCCGAGACAATATAATATAAAATAATCTTTGGCGGCGCATGCAAAACAGTAATCACCCACTGCACTATCTATTACAAAATACGCGCCAATAAAAACTTTTACTTGAGTTCCCATTGACAATCAACAGCTGCATGGAATACTTTGAGACCAGGGGCGTACTCAGGATTTTCTGATGGGGGCATCATTGTTATTGCCTAATGCGGGACGAAGCCCCGCTAAAATTTTTGAAAATAATGAGAAAATAGACCCTAAAAATGCATTTCACGATCCTAGATTTTAAATTTTTCAATTTTTTATGAAAAATTTTTTGCCACTGTGTGAGACTAAACAATTCTTCCCTTTTAAGTACTAAGCCTAAGCAGGGCATATTTTTAAATTTCATTTGTTTATTTGTTTGTATGCCATTTGACCACTGTGTTTACAGGCATGCATTTATTTATTTATTTAAATTATATTTATTTATTTATAAGACCATCTACGATGATTTATTGCTGACCAAGCCTTCTTGTTTAAATCGCGCTATTTTACTTTGTTGTAAAAATGTAATAAACTTGCAAGTTATCGCAAAACGCATATTTTGAAACAAATAAATTTAGTTTTCCTCCACTTAGTGGTGTGAAATTAGAAGGATTCAATTTCTTGAGATGTATATATGATATTTGAATTTTGTCAAGGAAATCATTTTGCCAATATAGAACTAAGGAAATGTAAATTATTTTTAAAGCGACTTTTTCCCAAATGGAAAACTATAAAAATCCTCAAAAAAAATTGATGAGAAAAAAAAATTTAAACATATAGAAATATATTAAACAAAAAATTTTGGCACTTCACTTCTACAGTGCGGGAAATTCAAATGGAGCCATCCTATAAATTCAACTTTTTTTTTCTGGGTATCTGAATGATATGAAAATACACTTTGTAATTTGTAAAATAAATATGAGGTTCTTGCATATTGTTCCACAAGTGTACCATCAGTTTTATTGCACTAACCACAAGTATGATAGGATACCATAACACTCACCTCCTCTCGCAATTGTAGCGAGCAGCAAACTGATTTGAAAAGCGTCGGAAACCTAACGGAGAAACAGTCATGCTAACTAAATAGAGAGACCTGGGAACTTGTTAAATTTCATGTTTCTATTACAATACTTCTTATTAAATTAAGCTTCTTGATTCAAAACTAAATGGGTTCTTCGAGTTATCTAACCAAAAAAATTACAATTTTGGCATATTGTAACACTGGTATGAGTGGAAATATAACGTTTCCTCAAGGACCCTATTGGGAAAGAACGAGAAAAAAACGCTTCAAGAATTTCCAATGCTACAAAGCGATTTCTTCTTCAGTTTTCATGAAAAATCCTAAATTGCGTTTTTGGAAGTCAATCAAAATTTCATCAAGTACACGGAAACTTTAGATAGCTATCTGTTACCATTTCGAGACATATTTCATCATATTATAAATATTAACTTTTGCACGTAAACGTGATCATGTTAGTGAACACGGAAAAAGTATAATATATCCTCCTCTTTATATCAAGTACAATTTCATGCAGCTTCAGTTTTACTTAAGCATAAATATGGCCGAGAATCAATGTCTTTTCTTTCTGATTACTGAAAAGTAATTCCAAGATCGCATAAGTTTATTTCAGTCATATCCTAGTTTTCATCAAGCAGCCTCTAATATTTGAAAATATTAGAAAAGGAAATTAGAATAGAAAAAAATTACATAAAATTTAGAAATAATTAAGAAGTGCACATTTACATGGACAAAACACAATCTGAGACACAAGCATAAACTGATTTCATACACAGAGCTCACCACATACATAGACACACACATACTATTATTATATATTATCATGGCTACCTCTAAAGAAAGGCCATGAAGTAATTAATGCAAAAAATCTAGCGCAGGGCAATGTGCAAATTATCAAAAGCCAAATATTTTGATTTTTAACCTACAGCCAAACATGACTCTGCTGAAATTTATAAATAGAGTACATTTATGTCATATTGAGCACCTTAGTATATTAATGAAAGTACAAAAATGTTAATGCTAATGAGTCAGATATATGTGAAATACAAAGAAAAACGAAATAATATTTGATCAAAGAAAATGACAGCGGAATTACTGCAGTCTGCCTGAGTAATCTGCAATTTTATTTTCTGATGATGTCCAGAGGATCGTGAAACACTTCTATTTAATGATCATAGTAATTGCAATAGCAATCAGATGAGATAAATCATATCTTTCAGATATGATAGTATCATCAACCTTTGGTCATGCACCATACATAAAAATCATGGGTTTTTTTGAAAGACATGAGATCTTGGAGATTGGAAAAAATGATAGCGGATTTACTGCAGCTGCTTGAGTAATCTGCAATTTTATTTTCTGATGATGTCCAGAGGATCGTGAGACACTTCTGTTTAATGATCATAGTAATTGCAATTGCAACCAGATAAGATAAACCATATCTTTAAGACATGATGGTATCACCAACCTTTACTTTGTATGCAGCATATATAAGTATCATGGCTTCTTTTGAAAGATATGAGATATTGAAGATTGGAAGGAGAAAGCCACAATGTCCGGAAATTTTATCTCTAAGACGTAACCAAAAGCTGCAACCTGTTAAGGGTTAGTAGATTCTTTAAAAACGAGAAAATCAAGGTATGGAAAACGGAACAACCAGCCAGATCAGTAAGAACTTAGCACTCCCAAAGTGAGTATCTGTTACATCATAAAGTGGATGCTGACATAATGAGCCAAACGATAACCATGTTGCCAAAAGTGCGTTATCTGTTCCTGTGCGATAAAAAAGAAAGAGGTGTCTCTGCTAAAGAAGAGATCAGTTGATGTCCATCTTTAAATGGATTAATTCATAAAGAGGGTTTATGCTCATGATTTTCTGTAAGCTACAGCAGCTGATCATTCAAATTGAAAATAGGCATGCAATGAGCATGTTTTTAAAAGGATCATCTTTATTTATCCCACATGTGATGGGCTCCCATAGTGTGATGTGATTCGTACACACGGAAAATTAAGTGATTTAATTAAAAAATGACCATAAGTATGAATGAATTAATCTGTTAGCCATTATTTTTTATCTAAAACAATACATGAATTTCCATCAAAATATTTCTAATCCATATCCAGTAGATATCCAAGATTGGCTGTCTTCATGGAGGTCATGTACTTTTCTCTTCACTAAAACTGAGCACGTACGAAGCATAGCAAAAGTTTTTAAATTCAAGTTTTACTGACTAATAACCAGGGACCTTAATTTTCGGCGGCGCCGAACCACCGAAAACCGCTATAATTCCGCCGAAAAGAGAGCCAAAGAGGACGCAAACCGTGGTACGCTTCCTGTAAAAAGGAGTCAGAAAATGACAGAAAACGTTTAAAATTCTGTGAAAAATTTCGAAGGGTACGTGAAAAGACTAAGGACATCGATATGGTGGTGAAGAAGGCGCGTGGGGGAAAACATTTGCGATCCTACGGAAATAGAAATACAGATATTTAGTTTCACCCTGTGTACATCAGTAGACGTCGAAAGATTTTTTCTATCTTGAATTCCATTATTGCTGATCGGCCAAATATGTTAGAAGAAACTTTAAAGAAGCTTATTTTCATTAAATATAATCCTAATTTGTGGTGTTATGAAAATAAAATGCTCAGGCGAAAATGCGTTTTTTGTCGCCGAAAATACAGTTTTTGCGCCGAAATCGGTAGCCGAAAGTTGCGACTTTTCCGCCGAAAATGAAGGGGCCTGCTAATATCCATAACGTATGATACACACGCATTGAATAACTCCACATGTGTAAATTGCAAATATTACAAATCGCCGCTAGTAGTCGTCACTATGATTGAAGAATAATTAAATACAATGCCCTCTGCTAGAAATTAATAACGGCACGCCTTTCTTTAGAGGTAGCCTATTTAGAGGTTGATATTATGCATGTATATTAAGTTTGTAGTTTTAAAATGTTACTTTTTAGCATATATATTACTTTGACTCTTATCTGGTAAACTTCCTTTTAAAAAAGTAATGCATTTTTGTCTAATTTTTTGGCAATCATTTGCAAAATTTTCCCCATAATTTACTAGAACTAATTTTTTCTTCTCTTTAGATATTTTCAAATGAATTCCATATTTTATTCAAACGCATATGCAAATTTCAATATAGAAATGAGGTTATATTTCATTTTTATTTATTCTCACATAAGTCAATCATACATATTCCAATGCTTAGCTAAAAAATAAATGGCTCCTTACAGGAAAACTCAAAATAACACACAGTGTGACATATTTTTTATAAATCATGGTTTAGAGCATCGACGTATTCGACGAGCGTACATGGGATGTAGTCATGTTTCTGTGAAAACTGGATCTTTATATAAGATTCAACAGACACGAAGAATTAAAGTAATTTTCAATTGCTTTTTCTTATTTTTATTTGGCGTGTACTTTCAAATGCTTGCAATGTAGATTCATTTTATTGCTAATAAAATATTAATTACTAGAATAGATACTTTTGTTCTTAAATGTATACAGACACAATGAATTCGTCTAATTGCCTAAAATTTTAGTTTTACAATGTAAACTCAATTCATTTTATTGCTAATAAAACATTAATAAAGATGCACCTTAAGGAGCACTATTAGTATTAGGATACATTGATATGCAGATACTGCATGTATAATAAGAGAAATGAGAAATCCAGATGACATAACCAAGAAATTAACAAAAGATGTTGAAATTCCGATTAATAAATTTAATAAATGCCAATTAAGAATTAATGCTGCAAAATTGAAATTTTTTATCTTCATGGCATTTATGCACCAAAATATTTCTAATATTAACAATATAAAAGTAAGAAATAATGAGATAAGAAAAGCAAATCTACTTTGAGTAGTAATGAAATTTTCCAAAAAATTAATAGATGCTCTATTATTTTGGCCACAGTTGTATATTAATCATATTTGCTAGTAAAAGCTGCATAAGTGCATTAAGCTCTATTATTCAAATTCATTTTTGCACCAGCGTTCCTATTTGTTAAAAGGTATTATATTGATTGCAAATCATTGATTCTGGCCAGATAAGCAAAAGTTTTATTAATTGTTTGCTCTATAGGCTGTTACGTAATTACTGATTATTTTTGTGAAGAATGGGTAGAAACTGTGATCTTACCATATTTAAACATGGCCCGTTTAAAGCATATTGGGATGTTGGTTATTCACAAGTAAAAATTGCAAATAATTTGAAAATATCTCGTCATGCTGTAAAAACTCTCTACACAATGAGTGTGATTGTAGAAAGAATGGCATCTCACAAAGCAACATCTGCAGATTATCTAGCAATGAAATTGACCGTCATTCAACAGAAGGGTTATCCTACAAAGTATTGAGTAAATGTTGACTTTTGATTTTCATTTTACTTTAATAATGTATTAAGTGTGCTAAGAGTAATAAATTGTTATCGTCATTTTTATATTACAAATTTCATGAAAATGCTGTGGTTGCTCTATTATTTTGGCCACAGCTGTAGAGTTAAAATTTAATGAATTGTTTTCATTGAGGTGCAAAAATAGATTAAAGCATCTACATCATCTGTGAAATGTAGCACTGCCCTTTAAATGTAAAACATTGATTCTTTTTCTGCTAAATAACTTAAATTTTTTCTGATTTTTGTTTCTAAATTTCACATTATATAAAAAGAAATTATTTGCAAAATATTCTATTGGGATTCAAAATTCTGAATTATATGATAAGGATATAACAGTGAGTAATTGAATTGCTTTATTAATATCTAGCTCTTTGTATAACACACAAGTTTGTAATCTACAAGTCATATAGTAACCTTAATTGTCAAGATTCATTTTCTTTGAAGGCTTATGGATTATCTAATGGAAATAAATGATGAATATTTAAAAAGAAGATCTAAAGAAATATACATTTTATGATCAAATGCTCTTGGGAACATCAAATCAATAGAATGTATGGGCAGAATTTTTAAATTCTAGGCTCTTCCCGAAAAATTAATTATGTATGTATGTATGGTAAATTGTACAACCTTGACCTATGTCATTTTCATCTCACAAATTGACACTGACGTGATTCTAACCTTGGTGAACTAGCCAGTGCTCACCTCAGAACTCCTACACGACTTCAACTTTCTTCAATTTCTATAATCTCTTTATTTCCTCTGTAAGCTCCCTTTCTTGTACATTTTAATTCAAATACAACTGTTTAGGCTGCTTTATAAGCAGTTAGCAATCCCTTACCATCTTGCAGTCTTTGAAATGCACAATCTATCTTTATCTATATTTAGGTTCAGTACTCTTTCAGCTAAAGGAAACTTCCTGATTTCCCTGTTTGGCTCCACATCTCATTATTGGTCTACGTAACTATTCCTTCTTAGTATCTCATCTTGGATCATAATCTTCTCACCTCCTGAAACTTCTAAACTTTGGAATACCTATGCATTTTTGTGTAAAAGGTCTCAAAATGGAACTAGGGTTCGAGTCTCTCTACCATGGTAAAAATCATGGAACCTCATAGTTAGATTACATTTTTGTTTCTAATAAGACTTGCCTTGAAAGCTGCTTTTCAACAAAGCTAAATTTGCCTGCAGATTATTTGGCACTCATTCCTACCATAAAAAGGATTGTTACTTTTAGCAATCAGCAAAAATATTGTAAATCATGCTTTAATCCATGCATTGGACTGCTTAAATTTTAGGGAAATTTACAATATATCTGACCCAAACCAAGCTATTGAATGCTTTTGGAAATCTTAAAAGAACACCTCAACTGGAGTTCTTCTATGAACAAAATTGAAAATATCGAATAAGGATCCTTGTTTGTCTGAGGCAATTCCTTAAATATCTTATCAGGAAGAAGCAATTTCTGCTTCAAAATAATTGTCAACATGACACAGATATTCTCACCACCTGCATTAAAAACATTATCTTAGCCAATATTTCTTTTTCGAAGCATTGCTCTGGATCTGCAAAATGGTGGAATTTAGTCAAAGATTTGACCAATGGGGAAAATCCATATATGTGTGATTTCATTTTTTACTCTTGAAATCAAAATAAACAATTTACAAATACTGCAACTGTAAAATATCATAAGATTCCTCCTGAGTTTACATTGATTATGTACTTAAGTATTCACAAGTTACTTCTGTGTGTTACAATGGAATACCTTCATGGTTTATCGAGAAAAATGCACACAATTTAGCAGAACCTCTTCCATAGATTCATAATATGTGCATTGCATAGAGCATTTTCCTAATATTTTTAAACTCTCTGTTGTCTCATCATTTCCTAATCTTGTGCAAGTGAGTTCTTTGGATATGCTATTTCCATTACTTCAATTTTATCTAGAATCTTTGAAAGGTTGCTGTTTGACAAATTCAATAGTAATAGCTACTGCATATTTCTCAAAAAATCAATTTGGCTTCTATTAGAATTCCTCAACCAACATTGTTTTGCTTGGTCATTTTGAGATTTATAAGAAATTTGGAAAGGACAATGATGATTACATCAAATATATTTTTTAGATCTCAGTAAAGCTTTTGAAAGTGTTTCTCATTTTTTAGATCTCAGTAAAGCTTTTGAAAGTGTTTCTCATCATCTTATAAAGTCATAATTTTTAAAAGTTGAGCCAAATATTATGTCTATTTATCATTATCTTGGTGATATCATTTCTCATGGCTAGAAAGCAAATGGTTTCCATGCAAAATTGGAATTCTACAATTTTCATAACTAATAGTGGTTTTTTGCAGGGAACATTTTTTTCCCTCCCAGTTTCAATTTTTCTTTTGCTGATTTACAATTAGAAGTACTTGATACCAAAAATATTTAGTCTGTGGATGATATAGATATCATAGTTGATTTTAAGAATTCTAATTATAGAGCTGAAGAAGCTATCTCAGCAACAGTAAACTGGGATAAGAGAAACAATTTTATTTTAATAATAATAGGAGTTCCTACGTAAGTCTTTTGAAATTTTTTAAGCATCAAAATTTTTGCCATCTACATGATGGCAATGTTGTATTCAAAAGCTTTTAAACCCAGTAATGATGAAGAATCAGTTGTTTTTATTAAAACAAATAAGTTTAACTCCAAAGACATTATTATAAAGACAATGATACAATTAAGAACACTATTTATTACAAATGAAATTAAGCTAGGTTTAACAATATTAAAAATTAATGATAATCATTATATAAAGATGTGTTTGAAATTTGGGAAATACGGACATACATTAAAGACTTGTTTAAGTGAAACATTTAACTGCATGTATTGTATAAATGAAAATTCTTATAAAGAATGTCCATTTAAAAAAAACAAAGAAAAACAATGCTGTTAAAATTTAAATACCAATCATTTACTCATAATGCATTTTATAAAAATTGTCCAATTCTAAAAGAAGAATTAGATATTACTATAATGATAACAGAAATAGATAAATAGATATGGATAATATAGCTTCTTTTAATAATCTAGAAAATCAATTAAATACCAACAAAAACAAATTAAAATTTTTGAATATTAATTTTCAAAGTATTGCCAACAAATTCAATAAATTTTCTGATGTAATAAATAATTTTGATTTAAATTCAATAATTGGAATAACTGAAACCTGGTTAACAAAGGGAGATAAATTACCAAACTGCAGCAAAGATATAATGTTTTTTACTAAGAATAGAGACAACACATTATCCAAGAAGTGAAGAGAAGTTGGCGTATTAATATCAGTTCCTAGACATTTCAAACCTAGAGTACTTTTATTATTTATATATATATATATATATATAATTTACAATCAATTAGCAGGTAGACTTTGAAAAGCACAAATTGCAAGTATTTATTGGAGGTTGCAGGGAAAATATACCATGTAATGATATTCACTACCAATGCAACACAATTAATGCTATCACTTACCTGTATTATGTAAGACCTGGGTGCTTTAGAATTCACAATTGTTGTTCCAATGGTATTCCCTAATAATATAACACAAAACTTTTCTCCCAAATTTAGTTATTGTAATTCATGTGTTTGTCAACTGTAAGGCATTTCCTTTGACAATCTATATTGTCTTTCATTTCTTTTGAAGTAGGTTTGCAAAATGACTTTTGCTATAAGTAGACTTCTTGTTATAAGTATATTTGATCATAGGCTCTGTACATGGAATAGTTGAGATAGTGAATATGCACAGAAATATAAAGGGGTGTTGTTGTAATCCATCAATGCCATTCTATAATCACAATTTTTCTTTGTTGCCATTCTGTTAGATTGTAGTTAATAAGGGCAATGATATCTAGACCTTGTGTGAAAATCTTAAGTTCAGCAGAGCTGAAGGGGTTGTGTGACAATCTTGTGTGAAATTCTATTTTGTAATAAGATGTCTTTTAACTTTCCAATTTCTGCACTACCACTTTTTCATGTATTTAATGACTTTGCAGATTTACGCATATAAGAAAGACTTTGTGTGAAACTTATGCAGTACTGATCACTATTTTATGAAAGGAAGTGGTGGTCTTTCCTCAGTAGTTACTTCTGATTTTGAACTTGGTGCATTTTAAGTGTAGAACATTTTGGTATGAAAGTTTCTATTTCAGGAGACATTCACAGCCACCATAAAAACTGTATGGCAAACTTTTTAATTTATATTATAACATTGTGTGCTCAATGTACAGCTTTAACTACTTGTTGGCAGCATGGTATTAATATATAGACACTACGTCCACACATGATACTGTTATCTTTGATATGCTGCTCATGATATATTTTCTACAAATTCTTCTGCTCATTTGAGGTAAGAAGTTTTTGATTAGGTTATATTGTTCTAATATACCTCATCACATTAATTGAGTTGCAATCACTTGCCAATTCCATGCATATTAGCTTGTGATTAAGGTCTTCTGATGTAGTAATGAAATGTACTACAATTGTAATGGGGTCTACTCCATTTTAGACTCAAGCTGGCTCTATGGTAAATTGGTACACACTGTTGTTGTCTAGCTCATGGAAGGAGCTAAGCTCAGTTCTCGAAATATATTGCTGAAACTTGTCTATTTTAATAAAAATGTTTTGGCCTTTACTTCTCTGACATCTGTGGATTTAGGAAGGTAGGTGCTACAAGAGAGGTGGAAAAACAGGAAGAACCCTCCTCAGTAGGGTGACTACAATTTGTGGTGCTTAATTAGTTTCATTATAACTTATGCCTTAATTGGAACATAGTTTTGTGTTTATTTATATTTAACAACAGTATAACTTTGTTTAGTTTTCAACCATTAGTCTTAGACTTTAGAATAATTATTGTTGATTAAAACTTAATAAAGAAAAATATTTATATAGTCTCTCAACTGAGCTCAGTGACAGTTTCATGTTTAAAATTTAAGCTTAACAAATAAAGAAAGAGTGTTTACTTTTTTAGTATGAATTAAGCATTTCATTCAAGTAAAATTTTATTAAGCATAAGTTTAATAAATGACAGCTTCAAGTGCAAACAAGTCTGATATAGCTTTAGTTTCACGATTGCCAATATAAATAGAAAAATAACAAAGAATCATAATTTATTCATCAACTTGCAACCAGGCATTCAATACAAATTATTACCTCTACATGTAAATATATTGACTTGTAGTTTACACGAAGATTTCCTAAAGGTTTCGTTACATGCAAATTCAAAGTATTGTGCAAGCTTGAAAAACTCTTATAATTTGACATACCCCAATAACAAACTTTGGTGATATTATTGAAAATAGTGGTGACAAATTAATGAAACATTTTAGTAACAATGGTATCTTATATATATATATATATATTTATGTATAAATCTTACCAAATAGAAGCTCAAATTTGAAGCTTATATCTAGTAAATCATTATAAGGCAATGGTTTTTCCCGCCTGGAGTTAGAATCACTCATGAATGAAACGTTGTTGCAAGAAGCTCTGCTCTTGGTGCACATTTGTAAGATAATCAATGTGCAACTACTGTTAAAAAATTAAATATAACTTTAACTAAAATTTTTCTGTTTCTTGATTAAGGTTTTAAACAAGTTCCCGTTTTGTCAAAATTATCATAATTCGAAATAAATTCAAAACTAAGATTTAATTGAAATTTCTAAATATATATCAGTGCATTATAGAATTAATAACTAATATACGTGTGCATGTGCATATGAAAAATCTATATCTAATAGACAGTGGGGTAGCCAGAAAAGGCTGGCTGGTTAAGATATAAGGCTACAGAGAGCCAAAACCGAAAATTTTTTAGAAAACTACAAATGTTAATAGCCTAAAGAAAAGTTATTTAAAGTTATAAATTATTTTAATAAAATGAAGCAGCGATAATGTGAATAAGTAATCAAAATCAGACCGACTTACAAAACTAAGATTTAATTGAAATTTCTAAATATATATCAGTGCATTATAGAATTAATAACTAATATACGTGTGCATGTGCATATGAAAAATCTATATCTAATAGACAGTGGGGTAGCCAGAAAAGGCTGGCTGGTTAAGATATAAGGCTACAGAGAGCCAAAACCGAAAATTTTTTAGAAAACTACAAATGTTAATAGCCTAAAGAAAAGTTATTTAAAGTTATAAATTATTTTAATAAAATGAAGCAGCGATAATGTGAATAAGTAATCAAAATCAGACCGACTTATATATTCTATTACTATCAGGCTAGACGACTTTAAATATTTTTCGCATGTATTAAGATAGGTAGTAAAATGCAATTCACAGCGCCAACTTTTGAAATAATTTGGAATAATTGAAAATCAAATTGCGTCTAGTGCCAGGCTGTTTAAGGTGTTAATGCGTTTTGTTTAATTTTTTAATTAGATTCTTCTTTTTCATATCAAATAGCACCAAGGTAATGATGAGGCAAGATTCATTAAGTTTTCACCCCACATACTGTTAAGGTCCCTCTAAGTAAGATGTTCCTATATGCCTTAGTGGCTTCAGATTTTGAATTAAAGCGATTTATAAGTGTTTGTATATATTTTACGAAATGATTACAGAATTTAAGAAACTGTCAATTAGAATGGGTTCAATATTCGTATATGTATAAATGAATATTCACTAAATATTAAAGCAATTTATTAGCATGCTTGTCTATATTAAAATGTAACGATTTTCAAACTGAAAATATTTTTTGTTTATATTCGTTGCTTTCAACAAAATCTACAAGGGCACTTTGTAGTTCGGAACTCGGGAAATATTTAGATACAGCAGCGGACAAAGTTTTTTTTGCTTTTTGTTTAAAGCTGCTATCGAAATTGGGGAAGTCTTCGTCTAAAGCTTTTACAATCAAACGAATATTATCGTCATCATTCTGTCGATTAATATTCAAAACCTTTGTCAGTTTTGAAGCAAGAAGTTTAACGTAAAATTGCGCAGGTTCTTCGCAATATTTGATTCGCGTTTTCAGCATTGTAAAGAGTGATTTTGATATGAATCTTTGTTTCTTAAGTATATTAATAAGTTCTTGTTTGAATTCCATTTTGTAGTTCTGAGCAAGACTGTAAATATGATCATTGCTTCGAGCTCCAAATATACAAACTAGTGTAAAAACGTCTTTTTCATCAAAGATGCGTTGCAACCTTGACAAATCTGCTGCCACTAACTTGGGATCAACACCCTGAAATCTATACGTTTCTCCTCTCATTACAAATATCTTTACAATTTCATTTATTCCATTTGTATTTGGTTTATAAATCTTATCCAAGCTCGAAAATAATTTACATTTGAACTCTGAACGGTACACTTTGCTTAAAAAATTTAAATCTTCACAAGTTCTGGAGCAAAATATATCAGCTAAAATTTCTATTCTTTGTGATTCCTTCACTTGACTATTTAAGCAGACATGAATGGTCTTTGCTTCATTGATAACTTGTGGGATACAAAGATAATAGAGGAATCCCTGAAGGGGAGGTTCCACTAAGTTCACAATATATTTTATAAGAGGCGTCTGAAATATAGCATTGAATGTGTTGTTAATGATAAGTCTTCTGCGTGGGTTTCGTAAGCAAATGATCTTGGACAATGTTTCAATGTCGATCGATTTGGGATCTTTAAAACAGCCATAGAGCACGAACGACATGGTCACTGGATCAAACCTATCATCGCCCTCATATACACAACTAAAAAAATACTTTGTTGCAAGTACATCCCTTTCTTCCGAAATATAGTTCATTTAAATGCTTAATTGGTTTTTCTATTTGAAATACGCGGGAGCATAGTGGATACATAATGCTAAATTACATTTAAGCTGTTCAAATTTTCAATTAACTAAATTGTGATCTTGGAATTGTGTAATATATGCGTATATGCAACAAAATGATATTCACTTACCATGCTTGTCAATTTGAATATTACACATAGTCAATGAAATGTGATCATTCAGAACTTATGCACTCCAGAGGTGAGTGCAGGAACTTTGTTTGAGGGACCAATTGAGAGTTATGCGTGCCATTTAATCCTCTTTCTACTAGTGTTGCTTTTAATAAACAAAACGATTTGTCTACATTTATGAAATATTAAATCTTTCTGCATGGACACAACTATAGAGTTGAGATTGCTCACCCAATGATGAAAATTTGTGTTGAAATTTATTCTTGTGCTTGAAGTACATGAAAATAAGAATTTTTTTCAATGAAAACCCCAATTGAACT
Organism: Hofstenia miamia; assembly: GCA_900660155.1. Lineage (NCBI taxonomy): Eukaryota > Metazoa > Xenacoelomorpha > Acoela > Hofsteniidae > Hofstenia > Hofstenia miamia. The sequence goes on from CABFPE010000312.1 coordinate 961,091, forward strand.
TACGTCAAAAAAGAAAGATGAGACAGTTCTCTATTTTGTGGTGTTTTCAGATTTAAATATTTTCATTAGTTCGTGAGACATAGGTGTTTAAAATTGGCAGTAGAGTAGAATTTCGGGTTAATTACACCGTTCATTATATAGAACAGACTGCTTTTTGCAGATTTTCAAGAAACATTCTCTAAACCCATTATGAAATTTGAAAATCCTGAGATATGTGCACAATCATTGGTAAATGTGTTCGAACGGAATGCTGAAAATTTGTACAAAGGTGGATTATTGTGGCTGAAGTTCTTCAAAAGATCCACAAAATATCATTGAAAATTCAATGTCTTAAAGCACGCGACAACTAATTTTAACTGTTTTTATGTAGATAGCTAGTGGCGTACTCACGGGAGGACAGGAAGGAATCCGGAATATTTCATTGAGGCTTTCAAAAAAAATATATATATATATATATATATATATATATACATATATATATATATATAATATTGAAATTGCATATATTCATTACAAAAAGAGCTCTAGAAGTGAGGTCAACTATAGATCGAATTTGAAAACCATTGACGAATGGCATCCCATGTATAGTGTAATAATAATTCGTAAGAAATCTCTATTTAGGATGAAAGATTAAAATGAAATGTAATAAGGCAAATTTTCTTAGAAATTCTTCATACAATTTTGTTCTGAAGATTACTGTTTAAAAATAAATAAGAATAAAGTGACCACATTAAAGTTGTCGTCTCATTTCGATTTCAATTAATTACTTTAATAATTTTTGGAATAATAATGTCATCCCTCAAAGTCGTATCTCAAGACTAATCCTTGGTGATTTTAATATGCCTGGTGTAGATTGGGAATATTGGTATTCAATCAATGAATATGATAATGATCTCTTAGACTTTTTTTCTAATTTTAATCAAATAGTCAAGTTTCCCACACATAAAAATGGAATCATTTTGGATTTAGACTATTGTGATGCTTCTCTAACTCACATTTCCCATGTTTTTTTCAGCTAGTGACATGCCTTCTGATCATTCAATAATTATGCTGCGATCTACAATTGTATGTTTGGATTTCAATGAAACACTTGGTATAACTTATGTATCGAAAAGGCCTCTAAGTCATGATCATTCTTTTAATCAAGAAAATTCTGAAAATATTGAGTTAGAACTTCATTCATTTATATTTTCCTTTGAAATATCAAGCAATAACATTCAATGTTATGTTGAAGATTAATACAACAGTTTATTTACAATAATTGCTAAGCCTCTCAAACAATCTGTGAAAAAAATATTTCCAAATAACTTTTCTTCTCATACAGTACACCTATAATGTTTTATCTTCCTATATTGGCAAGAATAACTTACATCGTTCTTCAACATATCAAATACAATAAAATGATAAATTTAGTAACATGTTAACTTCCATTGAATTAGATAGTATTACTTACATTGTAAATTTTTGAAAGTGCATGGAAATGCTCTTGTACCTCATGTTCTAGTTATTCCGTTCTTCCATGAATACTGGATCATATCCCTCTATTTAGAAATTATCAAACATAATTCCTATATATAAAAATGGAGCATTAAACAAAGTTGAAAATTATAGACCTATTAGTATTTTGCCCAAACTTTCAATTTGGTTTTAACGTATTCTTTTCAGTTATACGTATATATGAATATGCTTTGTCAAAATTATCAATTTATCAACATGGCTTTCGAGAAAAACGGTCAACAGTTACATAACTTTTATCTTTTTTTTAAATTAATATATGAACAGTTGTACAATAGGGTTTTCTTACATTTTACACACAGATTTTCGCAAAGCATTTGTTTGTATTCCACATGATTGTTTACTTGAAAAATTGCATAATTTTAGTATTGGAGGTAGTCTGTTGAAACTATTGCTATCCTATTAGTGATAGGTGGCAAAGTTAATGATTGCAATTCGAAATACTTAGCTATCACAAGTGGAGTTCCACAAGGATGATCAGTTTTAGGTCCCCTTCTTTTTACAATTTTTATTAATGATTTACCTGATATTTGTCAACAACTTATGCCTTTTTTATTTGCAGATGATTTGAAGCTTCTGGCATTTTCTATTGATTTACTTTTATATGATTTTACACTTGTCCAAGAGTGGTCTACTGAAACAAGATTTTTTAATAATAATAAATTTCTACTAATTGAATTTTCATATCTTAATAAAGACACAAGCCTACAGTTTTTAGATCATCAGATTTTTTTTTCACTGAAATAAAAAAAATTTGGTTTATCGTTTCTAATGATTTATCTTGAAAAAAATAACATTAATTTTAAAATAATATCACTACCAATATTTTATTGAAGTTAAAACGATTGATATCGTTCAATACTTACTGGAAAATTAAATTGTAATTATATAATTCTATGATATTGTCATCAATTATGTATGCTTCTGTAGTATGGTATTCAAACCTGTCTATGCTTGATAAGCTTGAACGATTTCAACGTAGATGTACTCGCTGGATACATTCAGAGCAATAATATTTTGAAAGGCTGAAAATCTTTAAAATGTTACCTATTATAAATTACAATGAATAGATCTAATTTTTTTAAACAAGACTTTGAATAAACATAGCGATTTTAATCTTTTCAGCAACCTGTCCTTTCATGTTCCTTCAAGATCCGGTTTAATATCATCAAAGAATTTGCTATTTAAATGTTCACATTTTAGAAAACAAAGAACGTTAACTATTTACTTTCAACGCATTTCATAATTGGCCACTTGTATTCATCTATATTCCGATATCAATCTATTTAATTCCGCCAAAAAAGTGAAGAATGAATTAAAAATATTTTGGGAAAAATTTTGTGTTATATTATAACAACTCACCTTGCTCAAAATCATTAATTCGTATATGTTTAAATTGTCGTAAGCCTATTTGTATTTTTGATTTGTATTTTTATTGTATTTTGTTAGTATTTATGTTAATGTTAAAAATAAATAATAATGATTATTATATCTGTTACTAGCAGTTTGAACAATAAAATATATTAAAAACATGTTACAAATGTAAATTAAAAAGAAAGGTTTTAAGTCCCATGGGGTTTTCAGTTGTTTTTTTACAGATATTGAAGAGC